>CATIUR010000003.1:173159258-173759258 GCA_949592205.1 Helichrysum umbraculigerum | reverse complement strand
ATACGGTTTGCATGACCTGCAACCACATACTTATAAACGGTTTGCATGACCTGCGACCATTTACTTATATACAGTTTGCATGACCTGCAACCACTTACTTACAAAGGATTTGCATGAACTGCGATAGTTACTTACTGGCTGAATTATGATTCTACGAATATTACTTGTGTGTTCAAACTGTTTACTTACTTACAAACCTGTGAGATTCACCAACCTTTTGGTTGACCGTTTTAGTAATGCTTCTCAGGTACACAGCATCAGTAGGGATGCCCAGCAGGATAAGCTTACTAAGCTCGAGTCGCATGCATTTACAAGCTTAGAGATTTTCATACATTACTTTTGTACTAGTTGTTATGTATTAGAATCTCTAGGAATTTACTGAACTCGAGCTTGTATTTTGAAACTACTTATGTATTAATGTAATAACTTTTCAAACGTCTCATTTAGAGTCGTTCACTGTATCCTCTGTGCTTACGATTATTGATTAGTAACACCCAAAACATCGCTTCCGCAAACTGTTAAATTTGGGGGTGTTACATACGGATTTGTACTTTTTTTGTTGTTCACAATTTTTTTTCCAGTGAACCTTTATTTTTTATATTTCACATAAATTATCAAATATGAACATTTTTTTTTCCTTTTTACCGTTTTTTTCTATCTCCACCTCTTTCACACACACACACACACACACACACACATACACACATATATATATATGGGGAAGATCAATAGGGAAGTAAAAAAATAGGGGAAGGAGGGAATCAATTTCTAGCCACACATTCTGGTCAACGTAAAAGTCAACGTAGTGGCAAACTTGTAAATAACTTGAAATCACCTCCTAGATCGTTAACATGCATTTCAAAAGCATGTTAATCAAAATCATATTTTCCGCACGTTAACATTCATTTACGATGAATGTTAACGCATATATATTATTATACACCGATGAATGTAATGTTATCACATTCAATAGTGTATAATAACATATATAAATTAATATTCATCATAAATGAATGTTTAAGAGTATTAAGTTGTAATTTGATTAACATGCTTTCCAGATGAATGTTAACGGTCTGGAATTTTTTCAATCTGAAAATTCAATTGGAATGACAATCATAATTTGATTAATTACTTGTTTATAAGTTTTGTACGATCAAATTCCTTTAATTTTATTGTTTTCATTGTCAAATCAAAATTTACTCAAAAACCCAAAAGTTACTCTAATATTCATAATTTTTGATGAATTGGAATTATGACGAATTGAAGATATCTATGATTGTGATTGATAAATTCGAAGATTTATAATGTTTTTGATTGTTGAATCTTTGAATTTAATGCTTTAATTTGGAATTTTAGATTTAAATTCATTAAATGGGTATTGTGGATGAATATAGAAGAGGAGAAAAATGAGTGGTTGAGGTTTGCTTCCCTCCTTCCCCCAATCTTGAAGCTTCCCTCTTGATCCTTCCCCTATATATATATATATATATATATATATATATATATATAGTGGAAGGATCCAGAGATATATATATATATATATATATATATATATATATATATATATATATATATATAGTGGAAGGATCCAGAGGGAAGAGGTATAATTGGGGGAAAGGGGGTAAGTGGATCATCCACTCCACCATCCATTTGATCTGAATTTGTGCGGTGCAGCCTCTTACCATGAATCTGCGTGTCAACTTGTTTATAGGGATAAGGTTAGTATGGTCATTTACCTTCTTCTTCATTAAAACACAGAAACATCTTATCTTTTCAATTATCACATACGTTCACATTCTTCTTATCTTCAACTGAAATTCCATTAACAATTCCCATTTTAATCAAACTCATCTCATCTTCAATTCATATTTCATTAACAATTTCCGTTTGAATTAAATTCATCTTCAATGCTCCATTTAATATGTATGCTTTACTAATAATCCAATTTGAAATTCCATTCATGTGATGAATTTGTTTCTATGAATATGTTATTCACCAATCACGAAAATGTTCACGATCCGTTATTTATCCTCAACAATTTCGATTTAAGGTTCTGAATTTAGGTTTTCAGTTTAGGTTTTTAATTGCAATCACATTCGTTAGTTTATAGTGTTCTAATTTCGTGTTCTTTTCAGAAGTTATGATGTCTTCTAGATCCAATTTCCAGTTGGAATCGAATTCAATTCTTCCTCAATCTACTCGTAATTTTAATTTCATACTTGTTTTCTTAATATTAATTGATTTGTAAATTCGTTAATATGACTCATGGTGAATGTTATCTATTTTTAACATTTCAGCTTTTCAATTGCAATTTACTTGTTCAAGGGTTAAATAAAGCTGCAGGCTTTGTATATTATTGATTTTAGTCTCCTATATTTGTGGTAAGCATTAGATAAAGTGTATTGATTTTTAAGAACTTGTTGTATATAATCAGGTCAGGAAGCTTTTGAAGAATGACCCTGGGAATGACGAGTATGCTGATATGGAGAAAGAACTTGTGGAGGTGATCTAATTCATTTTGTTACATTCTAGCTTTTTTTCCGTTTGACTTGTATGTCATTGTGGGGATATCTATCTACATAGATTATTGCTTCACCTGGCATCTGAATTCTTGTTGGTGAAAATGCACTATTTAGTTTTGTCTGATTTTATTAGTGTTTGACACTCTAGTAATAATAAAGTTACTTAAGTTAGTATTGTTAGGATTTGTCGGAGTTGTATTGTGTTGACATATTTCAGATGTCTAGTAGTTTAGTATAACCATTTTTCAACTTAAACATAGTCTGACCTGTCCATTTTCTCCATGAACACATATGCACATGGATATGTGTGTGTGTGTGTGTAAATTATATGTGTATTGCTCAAACGAGTACATAGTTAAAATGAACGACAAGAGCATCGATTATCGACACGTTAGAAGGTGAGAGTGAGAGTGAGATTTTTACTAAATATCAACTTCCACACCTGGTGGAGTCTGACAAACTTGTAAAATATTTGAAACACCATCAAAGATGTCCATTGTGAAAACGTATGATCGAAGAAGCTCAGACTTTTTAGGTCTTGATCTAGGATAATAATAACATTGATAAAATATGCAGCGGAATAATAAAAACATCAATGTTATCATAAGCCAAATCCCTAATCTTATTAATAAATCAACAAGACGGATACCCTTTAGTATCGGGGTTTTACAACCTTAGGGATAACAAAGAACTTTAGACGTCTACATCTTTTTGTGTGCACACCTTTTACCTACACCCAATATCTCTTTATATACTAGAGATACTAGGTTTACAAGAAACCCTAATCGTAGGAGAATAATAATTAAACAAAATACACTTTTAGTCCCTCATCTTTAATTATTTTGTATCATCAAATTAAAATATCCTAACAATCTTCCCCTATTTGATGATGACAAAATAAACATCTTCATGCGCAAACTTCCCCTTAGTTCTTGATTTCTTGTAAACATGTCATGCATAATAAGCTGCAAATCTTGACCTTCGAATCTTCTTCCCCTTTTTGTCATAATCCAATAGGGGTCTTCAAAAAGATAAGCAACTTCAAACATTTACAACCACTTGCTATATAATACACCACTAATCCAATTTTCTAATAACTCAAATTACCCTCCATGACGCGTAATAAGAATAATGAATTTGAGCAGTAGAAAATTACACTAGCAGTAGTAATATACAACTAGCAGTAGTAATAAATCCTTTTACCTCAAACAATGCATGAACATCTTCTGATGGTTAAACACTTTGTCAATAAGCTTCCCCTCAAATCAATATGTTAACCATCTCTTGACCAAAAGCAATAGAAACAATCATAAGAACTGTACGGATAACTAACCAACAATAGCAACGAATACCATGTAGTACCATCCATGACGAACATCACTAATTCCGCTAGTGTTTGAAAAATGACTAACAGTAGTAATCGGTACCAAGTAGTAGTCATAACGAACAGTACAAACGATTAATACTCTAACAGGCATAACTTTTGTCAAGCAGTAGTAAATTCCTTAGAATAATACTAGCAGTTGTAATTGCTTTTCCAATAATAGTTGTAACTGTTTTGTTCTAACAGTTTTAACTGTTTTCAACTAACAGTTTTAATCTCCTTCGAAATCCACTAACAGTGGTAACAATGATCCATTACGCAAACAGTGGTAATCTCCAAACTAACAGTGTTGACTGTCGTCTAACAGTTTCAATTTTCTTCAAGTACTACACACAGGACACATGCCATGAATCTTCAACCGTTTCTCAATACATTCACCATGAAGCTTGTGCTTACACGACATCTCCTTAGCCACGTCACCAATTCTCCATTCTTCCATACAGAATGCATCTGCACAAATAAATCAACCACCTTTGTTTTATACCCATCATTGTTTGCATACCTCAGCGAATTCTTTTTAATTCGATTTAAGGTTTGATAAAAAAACACCAATATCGTCTAATCGAATATGCAGCTATCGCTTCTGCTGTCCTGCTTCAACTCTTCTAAACATAAAAACCCTAGCAATCTGTTCTCAAGTGCTGCTCATGTGTTCTACCATGCTAGCAATAACTATGAAACCATCTCCAATTTGTTGCATCATTAGACGAAATCAACAGATAATTTATACTCCTGATCGCATCCCATGAAAGAATCGCACATAAAATATAGAGGAAAGCTCTTCTTCCAACTGATTACTTTTGGTATTACCAACAACTAGCCACCATCACTAGCACTTTAGCAGTCAGATAATACTTCTTATCCTCATTATCAGACTGTAGTGCAATCTCTTCATCACAATACTCTTGAACAGACTCGATTTCCAGTAAGATAAAATTTCCAAACTCATCGTATAAGCTGTCATCCATCTTGAAGACGAAGACAAACAGTAGAATAAAATAGTAGCAGAAAACATGAAAACCCTATAAAATTTCATAATCGTTGAACTCTTATCTTTCTTCACTTCTTTCAGCTGTTAGTAGAAGTAGAGTTTGAAGAAAACCCTAATATCATGAATAAATCTTGTAAATTCCACGCTAGAAAGAAAGACCACTCAAATCTTCCTGCTGCTGAAAACTCGTTTCTACCTTAAGCTTCGAAAAGAAATAATATAATTCCTAATCAATCTGATCAGAATTAATCCACAAGTCGGTGATGTATTTATTGCCCATGTCGGTTAAATAAATCATAAGAGAATATGTCAACAATTTAACTCCACATGCATACCCATTCGGAATTAAAGAATACATCAGCATCCATAATTAATGTCAACAAACTAACAAGGCAAAAAAAAAAATATAATAATCATGATGATCTTCTATGTCGGCAGAAAGAAGTAATTGACCACAATTAAATATATGAAGTCAGCCTCTCAATTAATAAAATATACAATGTAACATGAAGGCTTAAACAACTTTTAGCAAACCTTTACATAAAAATCGCAAACCAAATTCAATCAGTTTCAAAGCCACCATTAATGAATTTTGACAAAACAATTTATCTTCAATCTCGTACACTTTGTAGATCCTAGATCATGAGCCACCTTGCTCTGATACCAATTGTGAAAACGTATGATCGAAGAAGCTCAGACTTTTTAGGTCTTGATCTAGGATAATAATAACATTGATAAAATATGCAGCGGAATAATAAAAACATCAATGTTATCATAAGCCAAATCCCTAATCTTATTAATAAATCAACAAGACGGATACCCTTTAGTATCGGGGTTTTACAACCTTAGGGATAACAAAGAACTTTAGACGTCTACATCTTTTTGTGTGCACACCTTTTACCTACACCCAATATCTCTTTATATACTAGAGATACTAGGTTTACAAGAAACCCTAATCGTAGGAGAATAATAATTAAACAAAATACACTTTTAGTCCCTCATCTTTAATTATTTTGTATCATCAAATTAAAATATCCTAACATCCATCACTTGTATCTTGATTTCTGTGCAGGTCTGCTATGTATCGTGATGGGCTGATGGCCAATCTACCTGTCTCTCCCCTGATTTCAGATGTTTACTATAAGATTATGAGTTTGAAACAATACTATTCTAATCTTAAAAATGTGATAACAAGTCCCAAGCATTTAAAATGTTACCTTGTTTCCGCAGGTGATTGCTTTGACCGAAGAAATCCTGGAAACTTCGCGGGATGAAGCTGGGAATTCAGGGAAACCATAATCTGAAATCTATATGTTTACTAGAGTATATTAATTTGTGTAGATGGAGTTCACGCTTAAATGATGACAAAAGACTCAAATAATCAACACTTACCCATATTTATATGTAAGTTGTATTTTCTGATGCAAGAATAGAAGTCTCAACAAGCCATTTCAATCTTGTTGAGGGATTCAGTATATTGTCTCTTTTACATACAAGTATTATTATGTTGAAGTAAGTTATAAGTCTTCATATGGATGTTGTTCCCTATTTTGGCTTTTCTTGAGGAAAGTTTGTTTTTCAGAATCTCTAAACCTTAATTACAATTATAAAAATTGTAACACCCCCAAATTTCAGGTTGCGGAAGCGATCGGGTCGGGTGTTACCAAATCAATTATCACAACCACAAAGGTACATAATGAACGACTCTAGATGAGACGTTTGAAAATAGTTATACATTTCCAAAGTAAGAGTTTACAGTGATGCGAGTTCGCAAAATAATTTCAATACATAATTTGTAATACAAAAGTTATGCAAAGAAATCCAGATGTTGAAAACGTGCGACTCGAGCTAGCATAGCTTGTAGTAGTCCTAATCCTGCTGTCACCTGAGAACACATGCTAAAACGAGTCAGCTATAAAGCTGGTGAGTTCATAGGTTGATTAAGTAAAACATGTTAAGTAATCTTAATATTTGTGCCCTAATTTTTTCCAACTATGCCCTTTTGGTCCGGTGCCCATCCCTTTCCTTTTGTTTAAAAAAAAGATGTCGGCCAATGAAAGGGGAAAAAAACGACGGCTCAACCAAACCAGAGATAGTCCAATCGCTACAATTGAGAAAGATGATCAGGAGATCCCAAATCGCACTACGATTAAGCAAGATGTGTATTCCAATCAAATATCTCCTACGTCAGCGAATGTTTTTGTGTTCGTTCGATTGCAGACAAATCGGTCGCCGTTTAAGGAGAGCTTTGTGGATGTAATCTGAAGCCGATTAATTCGATTTCATCGCTATGTTGGGGTGTAAGGTTAGTTTATTTTTTGTATTTTTCGATTTCATGGCTCTAATTGGGTCTAGAGTTATGATTTTTGTATATATTGTTTATTGGACTCCAAATTCAATCAGTTTGATTTGGGTCCAAAAATGAAATTGTATGAATTGATTAATTGAGTCGATATATGTATGTATGTATGTATGTATGTATGTACACGGACATAGCTATTCATAACAGGTCTATTAGCATGATTTTTGATATAAAGATACATAGGGCGAATATGTTTTGAACTGTTGAAAATTGACAATAAAACCTAGGTTAGTTTATTCGATTTCATGGCTTTGTTGGGGTGTAAGGTAAGTTGATTTTTGTTATTTCGATTTCAAGGCTCTAATGGGTTCTACAGTTATGATTTTTGGACATATTTTTTATTGCACTCTAAATTCATGAAGTTTGCTTTACAGTTATGATTTTTGGACATATTTTTTATTGCACTCCAAATTCATGAAGTTTGCTTTGGGTCCAAAAATCAGTAGTATGAATTGATAATTGAGTAGTATGTTGAACATGACTAATGATATATGTATGTATGTACACATACATAGCTATTCATAACAGGTCTATTAGTATTCATAACATGTCTATTAGTTCCATGTGTAGTTGAAAATGGAATTGGTAATAAGGTAATTGTTGTGTTTCGATTGTGCTAATATACTTGATTGTTTCGATTGTGCTATAGACCACAGCACCTGATCCCAACTGGGGTGATAGGTTTTGCTTGACTACATCAGTAGTATTCATAACAGGTTTGATGTATTAACAATAAGTCAACATAATGGACCACTAAAACAATGTAGTCAGGTTTTGATTTTTGCAGATTAACTTCATGTTTATGATTCTTCGGTTCCTTCAATTAAAATTTCTTGATTCAGGTTCTATGTGGCTCTAATGTTTGAAGACTTGAAGGTAATTGGTTTCAATTTGTGTATGAATTACCAACAGTTAGTATATTGTTCTATTTTAGTTTAAATTCTTATATATAAAGATGGCTGATTTGGTGGATTTGGTTATGGTTTTGATTTTTGTAACATGAGTTTCAATAATGCGTTGTTTGATGTACTCAAAATTTCGTTTGCACACCAAGTGTTTGATTACATGCTTGAATGAAATTTAAAATTGCTCTAATAAAATGAGGTCTTAACTGTTGCACCACATATTCAGAAATGTGTCTTGAAATTCTGACTGTTAATCAGATTGTAAACCCATAAAAATATGATGGTCACTAGCAGTAGCTGGTTAAGAGAAGTAGCAAACGCTAAAAACTGATTATTGCGACTCGAAGTTGTTAAGAGTTTTGATGGAAGATTTCAGGGTTGATTAAAGGATACAGTGGACTCCTTCATTTAAGGGAAGCTACCTCAACCCTTGATGCGGACTCACTGGTAATACAACGTGAGCCATGGGATCACATTAAGGATGATGAGAGAAAAAAAATCATTTCGTCATCTTTTGGGGAAATATGGCAAGTCCCCCAATGTTCTTGGCCATTAATTATAGTAAGTCCTATTGCTACTTCGGTTAGAACTCTACATATCGAATGTGTAATGTTGGTTTGTATTTCAGTCCATGTCAATGGATCGTTCTTGAAAAATCAGAATAGATGACCAATTGTAGTGGGTGTTCGGGAGTGTCGCTCTCCCTTTTGCAAGTGATTAGTGCTGGTTAAAGAAACTTTGCCAAGAAGATCAAAATGAAGACGCACGAGAAAAATCAAGCAAAATGGACGAAAAACGAAGATTTCACGCACAGTTGGAGATTCAAGGCATCCGAAACAATATCTAGAGACAAAAGTGCCCATCACTAAGGTTTATCTGATCCAAAAGTTTTCGTTTTTAAAATACGAATCTGACAGAAGAAGAATCAACAAAAACGGTTCAAGAACGAAGATTCTACGTACACCGGAAGATTCAAACAATTTGCACAAGACATCTAAAGATCAGAGAAACTTCTTAGGGATTTCTTTTCATCAAAGTCTTCATTTTTGAAAAACGAATCCAACACAAAAAGAATCGACGAAAACGGACGCATAACGAAGAAGACACGCACGAAACAAGAAACGAGAAAAAGACGGCGGACCGGGACGGGCGGCAGCCACCAGCCGCCGGCTGGCAGCCAGCCACCGCCGGATGGACTCCCCCCATCTCCCGGCCACTTTTTCGTCCTTGCTCGTACTCTTCTGGTACATGTGCTAGACCTTTCCGCGACTTTAGGGTACTTGTGCTAGACCTTTCCGCGCTTTAGGGTACATGTGCTAGACCTTTCAACACCTTTTGCTAACGTGAACCCCTAGTTGCTAAAGTACACCAAAACTCAAGTATAAATAGGTGCCTTTGGTTCATTTGAAATATATACCTTACACCCTCCACACCTCATATCTTATCTTTCTCATTCTTGTAAATTAGTTGTAGTTCTTCCTTTAGGCTAGTTTAGTTAATTAGAATAGCTAATTAATTAACTAAGGAAGATTTGTACGGAGGTGCTCCGGGACGCATTTTAGCTACGAGTTATTGTACACATTTCCAGGTTTTAATCTATCTTGCATATTTAAATATGTTTGCTCTTTATTTTATAAATTTAAATATGCATGCTAGAATTGCCATGATTAACTAGATAACTCAATTGTCTGCTATGATAGTCGTTTAGGAAGTTTTAAATATGTAATTAGATTGTATGTTATGAGATTGCAGATGGCTTATATTATAAATAGATGTAGAATTAAATCTTTATCGTTTATCTACCAAACTTATGTTGTGACTAAAACCTTATCCAAAAATGAACATAGCTAATTCATAGGATATAGGTCACTTAGTTATACTATGTTAGATTGAATCATTGAGCTTGGCATGGCCGGTGTTCTCTAGACTGAAATAAGATCTAAGAGACACGGAACATGAGAATAGAGGTAGATTAAGATCAAATTCGTATAGATGATATTTTTGAGACAACTTTCGGAATATCCTCGACTTAGATAATACTTTTGTATGCTTATATTGAACTATTGTTTTGGTCGTCTTATTGCATGTTCTTGTTTGACTGTTGCCTTAAGATTATCGTAATAGTGAAATACAAACGGCCTTAACTATCGTGAAATAATCTGACGGCCCCTATTCGACTGTTCTTTGGTATAGTACCGGAAACGCTTACGGCGGAGTACAAACGTACGGAAGTCAAGAACGACCGAAGGTAGTCATATTATGAATCGAATAACAAACGTATTACTTAGGTTTCTATTTGTAATATAAAATCATCCCTATTTTCTTGCATACTTGAGTAATGTTGATAATTCATACGAATAAGTGATGACATATTATCCGGCCGCCCAGACCAGTTATTCCAACCTATTCCGGCGAGGGTAAACCCCATTCATAGGATTGTTTATTCAACAAACTATGCCATGATTCGGACATCTCTGACGACCGAGACTGGGAAATAGGATTCGAGATTAACTGTCGGATAATATGGACATACATTTGAGAGAACTTTTGGTGTATGCTTTAATATATTCTGCAACCCACGTGACATTCTGTTTGCCTGATTGTTGGCACCTCCGCGTTAGCCCGATAGAAGGACTGTAGTAATAGCTCACATTAACTTACGAACTTATCATCATTTGAACTCTTCATATTTAACATCACCTAAACCACTTCATAGTAGACAATCGCTTTAATTGCTGAACACCCGAAGTAACCTCCACTCTTAGTTTAGTTTAATTTAGGATAGAAAACCCAAAACCAAAACCAACTCTCTTATCCCTAGCTAAATACATAAAAGTTTCTAAATCCCCAAGTTTCAATTCGTCGCGCTTTGAAGAACGACTCTAGGTCATACTTATCATTTGCTAGCCCTTTAGATTAGCAATAATAGTAACCCTAGGTCCCAGCTTTATAAATTTAAAACCCATTGTTGTAACCGGTTAGTCATCGTTAACGACACCGACCTAATCGGGCGCAACATCCTTCCTTTACAATCTTCAATGTTATGAAGTAAAAACACATTAGCAATAACGTTTTACATGTGCTGCTAACAGGAGGTTTTAATATGCCATAGTATTAGAGGATTCCAACAAGTGTTCTCCTAGGCTTAGTTTAATTTTGTAGTCCATTTAAAAATCAGCAGTGTGGGTTGCTGTTTAGGTGCCTTTACATTTTAAGTTATGTACCATTTTTAGTTATACTTTAGATGCCTTAACATGATTTCTGCTTGCGTTCTGTAAAAACAAGTACTTGACACCTATATCATGCGAGTTTAGCTATTAACAATGCTCATGGATGCCTATGTTTTTATTCAAATATTTACAATTGAGACCACCACTTTTGGTTTATATGCAGCTAAAATCGCGTTCAAAAATGTGGTTGACCCAAAACATTTACTGTATGGTTGAAAATAAGTTTTTTGACAGTTTTCGTTTGTTTAATGCACTATATTAGGTATATTAACCTCATATTAGGATTGATATTTATATTTTTTTTGTTTTTGAGTTAGTGCTGATTTTTTACATAAAGGTATCGATGAGAATTGGGCTGCTGCACTAGAAAACAATCCAAAAGCTTCTGCAAAAGTGGTAATGTACTACCGACCCGACCTGTACAACCGAATATTTGTTCAACGTAATTTAGCATTTTTCTTGATTTATCTTTCCCATCTTGATGTATGTACACATGAAAATTAGTGGCCTTCCCTTGACGGTAATGATTATAAAGGATGGTGGTACTTCCGTGTTTGATTTTTCTTTATGAAAATTTCATATTATCTTGATTACCAGTAGCTAAATCTATGTCCCGGGTTTGTTGAAAAATTGTATACAACTACATGTAACCAGGCTCAAGAATCACTACTAAGTTGGGTCCTGCCTATTGAAACTTAGGCTTTCATTGAACGCGGATCCCAAGCAACTATAATACCAAAAAGAGGTGCAGAAAATTTAGGGTATGTATCTTTTGGGTTATGTAATATGACTTTCCTCTAACAAGTCGTAATTTAAATTTTGAGCATTGTTAATGCATTAATATCTCAATAAAATACTTTTTGGATAAACGAATGTGGATGTATCTCATGTCGTGCTAAATAGTCAGCAGTTGTTTCAACTGATACATAGACTGCCCATCTTGCCACCTAAAAGAGTATTACTATGTTTATTGGCACACACATGGTCAGTTGAAAGCAATAAGGTGTCATTAAATAATCCCTAAGTATTGTCATTTATATTCAAAAGCGAAAACTAAAAAGCTGATAGATTGGGAAATGATAATTTTGTTTGATCATTACATATTCACAATACATTTTGGTTTTCAATCATTAACATGTATGCTTGAAGAAGATAAGAATAATGGTTTGATAAAAAAAAATATACATAAGTAATATGCTTACAATGTATTTGCAAGATTAGCAACATCAGGAGTGCGTGGAGTGCGCCTGCTACTGTTTCTTACTAATGATGAGTCGATTTTTGATGAGCTCTACTATATTGCCTTTAAATTTATAGATGCTCATTGGCTTGCAAGTCATGCTTCATACATGGAATTTAACGTGAATAGAAATGGAAACCAAATAGTTACTTATGATTTTATGATTATGTTGATTTAATTTTATCGGGTCAACTGGGCAAAACCATGATTTGAGCCTAGAAAACGGGTCAAAAGGTTCTCGAGTTACTCAAAGTATATTTTTAATGCACTAAATTGCTAAACCCTTTCTTAGTTGATCATTACTATAATATAAAAATGATACACAATATAATCATCATACACTTGAAAAAACATACACTAACATGTACCCTATAAAATGTTGAAACTCGCTTTAAGTTGTCCCGGAAAAAGGTAAAGAAACAGTCGACCCATATGTCCCAGCGGTCACATAAGGAACCAAAAGCAGAGACGAAATACTAGAAGACCACAAAATTTTACTAGGTGTCGAGGTCTTTATAAACTTGTCAGGAAAACTCATCTTGATACCAAAAAGTGCTTATCAAACAACTAATTAATGAGCTGCTTTTGTTTTCAGGGCATGAAGGATATGTTAAGTGGACATCAGTATAGGGATACCTTCAATAATTCCATCGAAGAGAAGTTTGACCCTCAAAAAGATTATATTAAGGCTTATAAAATGTATTCTTTTTAGCTGGAGAAACTTACAAAGTGCCTCCTTTATAATGTTGTTGCACGAGCTGCTGCACCTAAGGTACAATTCTTGAAATTCATGTTGGTTCTAAATTTCAAGTTGAGTCTCAATCTATATACTTTTGAATGTGTTGATTTAAATTATGTTGCATATTTAACCCATATAGAATAAAATATAAAATATTTAACTAAAAATATGATGGGTCAGATAGGTTTAGCGTCCCCTATAGTGTAATTATAGTGCATACAGTATGCTAAATTGCTGTATTAGAATTTTTCTAATATTTATAGATGTAAAAAAAATCCATTGAGAAATTGGCTTACTGGTAAAAGGTTATCATGTACAAGGGTTACCTTATGTTTTTGTCAACATTAGCTATGTAATTGTGTTATCATGATCACAAATGATGAACATCAGTTGTTTAAATATTGTTAACTTATTGGTTAATAATTATTTGAAAAACTATAATATTTTTAAAGAAAAAATGATTACAGGTTTGGTCATATGGGTTAGTGGGTCACCCGTTGGAGCAAGTGCATTTCTTCCTCGATGGCCGTCAAATGTGTCAATTTAGATATGGATCAATTTGGTTGTACATAATAAATGATGGGTTAAGTTGGCAACAATCCTAACAAAAAACGGAGACAACGGAGATACCCACTTACACCCGAAGAAGTGGGTTTGATGCTGATAGCACTTGGTTATAGCAAAGATGTTCATATATATGTGGCTTCTGGTGAAGTGTATTGTGTGGATGATACATTGGAACCTTTTAGAGAACTCCTCCCGAACATTCATCCAAAAGACACCATTGCCACAAAAGAAGAGTTGCAAGTATCTTCTGAATTTTCTTCTTATATGGCTGCACTTGATATCATTGTGTGTGATGAGAGTGAGGTATCTGTCACGATGGCAAAAACTTTGGTTGGACAGAGGTACGTTCTTTTTTATTCTTTTATCACATCCGTTTTAGAGTACAAAGCAATGCTATTCTTTAGGTCAAGATCAACTCGCTACCAAATCAATTTTAGCAACTTACAACCCCTCCGCTTCAATTTGCTACCTATCTTGATACCTTTTATTTTGATCTTACTTTTACACAGTGACAAGAACAATGCAATTTAAATATTTTTTTCATCATTTTTTGGTAATTAATTACCACCTTCTAATTTATTGGGTCAAGTAACGTATTGGGTCAAAAGCAAGCAGGATTAAAAAATTGCACTTTGACTATCTACAGTCAACACTTGAAGGAAAGGTGTAGAGAGGCCCGTATTTCACATTTTGACCCATAAAATGAAGATTTAGAGGCTCTTAAGGTATGCTCACCTCTAACTTTTTTTAATATATTTAGTTTCACATTTTGGAATCTATGTACTATGTAGTGTTTGTTAACGCAAGTTATTTATTCTTAATAGTTACCTGTCCATCCACGTTTTGCGAAATTAGGATAACTTTACAATACAAAAGAGGACCAACCTTGCAGAAGGTGTGAAGAAATGGCCATCATGTAGTCACACTGAGGTACAGGTTTCCAGCAATTCGGTTATAAGTTCGATAAATTACTATGTATCATCGGTCCCCAAGTATCACATATTGGTGGCATATTGGTGTGTAACACCCGCCAAATTAGGACTAGAAATTAGTGCCTAATCATATGTTAATACATGTAATTAGTTCTGTGTTAGGCTAATTAATGTATCGAATTATATATATTGTTGAATATATACGAAAATGCGATTGGATTTAATCGCACGCAATTTAAATCGAATGTATTTCGATTCAATTTAATACGGACGTTGGTGACCAATTTTATTAAATAACGCTTTTATGTCAAAAATATTATTATGATAATATTTCGTATTCATTCGTATCGTGCAAACCGAACTTACACAATTTAAAATATTAAAACGCGCAAACTAAATAAACAACCTTACATTTTATAACTCCAATATAAATTGATGTGTAAAATATTTAAACAAAACATTTCGTAATAAATCGTATTTTAAAACTTATAATTAAAATGTAAATAATTGTTTAACGTTAAACGACGGAGCAAACGAACACCACACGAAACGCGGGGCGAAAACTGGAAAAGTGGGGATAAACCCCACCTCCCACTTTTTCTTTCTTCATTTCATCCATTCCTTCACTCTCTCTCTCTTTTCTTTTCTCTCTAAAAAGAAAAACCACCAAACTCGTTAAAATCGCAAAATAAACATACTAAACCCGCTTGGATCATCTCGGCTCTTTGGAACAAAACGACCACGACATCTCGATCTATCATCCTATCTTTCCGGATTTTCATTTCGGCAAATTGTAAGTTTCCGACAAAATCCCGAAATCTCTTGATTCTTAGTATTTTTCATTTGTGGTTGTTTTTATAACTAGTATATGTCCATTACAATGTATAGAACACGATTTCCTAGCTTAAAAACGAGTTTAAAACGGATTTTTCGCCGGAAAAACGTTAACAGCCGGACTTTCTGGGCTGGTGTTCATCCATGCGACACAAGCATTGTGTCGCATGTTGTGTCGTATTTTGGCCTTTATGTCGCATAAAATCCCTTGTGTCGTACCTTATGTCGTACCAGATAATTAGTGTCGCAAGTCCTGCGACACAACCACTATGTCGTATTCTATGTCGTATTTCCATACGACACAATCACTATGTCGCTGTTGAATCAGCATCTCGCATCTATGCGACACAACCCTTGTGTCGCATAGACATTGTGTCGCATTTTTATGCGACACAACCCTTGTGTCGCATAACTAACCTTGTGTCGCATATTGTGTCGCAAAACACAGAAAACTCAGATTTTTACTAAGTGTCGAGACTCGAAATTTATCACTCGATTTTGCCCGAATTCAGATCCCAGATGCGTTTTTCGTCAAAGCAATATAGTAGAAATAAAAATTTTCCAAGCTGACCTGGCAGCTCGACCCCAGCCAGGGGCTCTGCCCCTTGGACCCCGCCAGGGGCTGCCGCCCCTTGGACCCCGCTACCAGGGGCGCTGCCCCCGGACCCCCGTACTTAGATTCCGTAACGGCTTCTAAAACACATTTTTCAAGTGAAACGCCACGAAATCAAAATAATAATAGTTGAAATTATTATTACAAATCCGTCACCAACGGGCCGTACATGTTTTCAAACACTTAACAAATCAACCAAATCGTAGTAATTTGGACATATATATAGTTGTGTAACAACTACAAGGGTGATCTTTTGAGATACCCAATCATGTTTATAACCATCGCGTGTCGTGGACACCCTCAGGTTACAAGTCTTTGGACTTCATACTCGGCTAATCAACTTACGTTTGTTTAAACGCTTTCAGACTCAGGTGAGTCTCATAGCCCCTCTTTTACTGTTTTACTCAGGGGTGTGATATATTGCTCAACTTTTAACATGTGAACGCAAGTACCAACTTTTCATATACTACATGAGTTTTTCGAAACTAATCATTTTAAAGTCCTCCGTCAGCATAGTTGTTAATACGTTGTAGCGTGAATATTAGTATATGGTACCATATAGGATTGACCCACCTCGTTCGGGTTAGCAAGCACTAACCGGGTAAACGAACGTACTAATATTTGGGAAGACGAATGTTGATTAGGCATTCGTGGAGGCACCTCGCCCGGAATTCTCTATAGGGGACCCGGCCCTCGAGTTAAGCTCAACTATGTGCTCATGGCTGTATACACGATGACTATCATTTAATTGCTGGATGCAATTCATTATTCAATTGCTGGATGCAATTCATTATTTAAATCTTGCGGTTCATACTATATTAACTGATTTCAAACCTGTGAGTTCACCAGCTTTCTAGCTGACCTTTTAGCATATATCGCAGGTACCCAGCAGTAGGATGTTTCTGCTTCAGGCCCTTAGCTCGAGTCAGCATACAGACGATTGAGATTTTCTTGCATTAGTATATTTTGTACAAGTACTTATGTACTGAAATCTCATTTTATTTAAACTCGAGCTTTGTAAAGCTTTAAATGTTGTAAACATTTCAGTTATCAATATATTTTGTTAAAACGACGCATATAGAGTCGTTTGCTATTTATCTTTGTGCCTTGTTATTGATTAGTAACACCCAAATCAAGCTTCCGCAAATCATCAAATTTGGGGGTGTTACAGATTGGTATCAGAGCCTAAGGTTATAGTGAACCAGGTTGCATTTAGTGAGCCTAGACTATGACCATTAGGCAGTATTCCTTATTAGGTATGACTGGTTCAGGGATTACAGCATACGAGTTTAATTTAACATAGCCTGATCAACTATGTACAATTAAGCAAAGATGATGTAAGATCTGAAAGTAGTTATGACTGAACAGGATACAATAGAAGACTCTGACCTCGAGAGAACCGAGACTCAAACATGTTTATGCTAGACACTCAATAGGCTATATTATATAGGAGCTATATGAATATAGGCCTCAATCTTACTAACGCTTTGTCTCAGAAATGGCAAACATCCCATCAAATTCATCTCGTTCTCCATCCGGGTCGCAGAACCCAAGGGTAGCAAGGAGGAACAACAGGTTGCCTCGAGCTGGCCCGTATCCCACTCACATCGCCTTACCGGCTTTAGCTACTAGGGTAAATCAACACGAGCAGCGACTTCGCACCATGGATGTCGTGTTGCAGGAAACAAATGAAAACTGGCGACTTACGTCTCTTGAACGCATAGAACAGGTCTCCGACGACCTTGAAACCACAAACAACAACATGGATGTCCTTCGCAACCAAATTATAGAAATAAGGGTGGAAAATGCCCTTCTACAACAAAGGGTGGAAGAATGTGAGCAACGCTCACGTGAAGCAGAAGAGTATGCGCGCGGAATAACACAACGACTTGCGCTAGCAGAAGACAACGCCCGACAAGCTAGCAGGCTTGCAAACACTGTGGACCGTCTTGTCACGATGATGGAACAAATTAATCTACGTCAAGACTAGTGTAGTCTTTGTCTTGTAATCTATCCTGTAATCTAGTAACTATCTACGCGCTACTCTATAATTCAGTCGGATGTAACAATTCCCGACATCTTTTGTAATACATCTGTAGGATGTAACCTTTGAACTCGTATTAGCTATCAAATATTTCTTGTCGTTCAACTCATATTAATTGCCATAATTCTTTTTCATATTGATGTTATGTATTACCACCTTTATACATGTACATCTGAAATAAATATAATTTTCTTACAAAATCTCATGTATCTTCATTTCTTTTATTGAAGAATCATGCCGCCAAAGACACGACCTTACACAGATGCTCAGATCACGTCACTCATAACCCAGGCTGTTACTGAAGCCTTGGCTCGGAATACCCCACCCAACTCCACAAGAAACAGCGATACCGCTGGAACCTCTGCCGTTAAACCTTGTTCTTACAAGGACTTCCAAAGCTGCAAACCCTCGAGCTTCAAGGGTTCTGAAGGAGCCATCGGACTGATCAGATGGTTCGAGAAAATGGAAACTGTTTTCCGTGTTAGTAAATGCGCGGAGAACGACAAGGTAAACTTCGCCACCTGCTCTCTTGAAGATGATGCCCACTCTTGGTGGAATTCATATACCCAATCAGTGGGTGCTGACATTGCCTACCAACTCACTTGGGAGGAATTGAAGGCAAAACTCACTGCCAAATACTGCTCTATCGCCAAACTCCAAAAGCTAGATGTGGAGTTCTGGAACTTAAAGGTTCAGGGTGGTGATATCGATGGTTATACCACCAGGTTTCAACAACTAGCTGCCCTCCGCCCAGCTATGGTTAGCACTGAACCTGATAAAATCAGGAAGTACACCCTTGGTCTCCCTGATCCTGTTCGGGGACATGTCATCTCTTCAAAACCAACCACCATTGACGGTGCGATCCTATTGGCCCAAGACCTAATGTCCATGAGCCAAGATTCTGAACCACCCACTTCATCCTCCCATAACAACAAACGCAAGTGGTCTGACTACCACAACAACCCCTCCAACCAACAAAACAAGAAACCCGACACCATCAAAGCTTACAACACCACCACTGACATCATCCGGGGCTACACTGGGAGCAAACCCTATTGTCCCAAGTGCAGTCGCCACCATGAAGGTTCCTGTGGTCCCTTTTGCAACAACTGCAAGAGGTACGGCCACCTCACAAAAGATTGCCGCTCTCCCACCAACAACAATTCCAACAACAACACCAGACCACCCAAAGTATGCTTTGAGTGTGGGAAACCTGGGCATTTCAGGGACTCGTGCCCAAAACTGAAGAACAACAACAACAACAACCGCAACAACAGCAACAACAACAACACTCGCAGCAGAGCTTTTGTCATCAAATCTGGGGACGCCCGCCAAGACCCGAATGTGGTCTCGGGTATGTTCCTCCTCAACAACTTAACTGCTTCCGTTCTATTTGATACTGGTGCTGATAGAAGCTTTATCTCCGATGATTTTTGCCCATTACTTGACATCACTCCTGTTGCCTTAGATGTTAAGTACACTGTAGAGCTAGCAAATGGAAAACTTGTAGAAACCACCAGTGTGATACCTAATTGCACTTTAAACCTAGCTGACGAAACCTTTTCGATCGACCTTATACCCATTGAAATCGGAAGTTTCGACGTCATTATCGGAATGGACTGGTTGTCCAAGCATCGAGCTGAAATCGTTTGTCATGATAAAATCGTCCGTATCCCACTCGCCGTTGGTGGAACCTTGATCATACAGGGGGAGACCGGTGGGACGGGACTCAATATAATCTCCTGCTTAAAAACCCGAAAATTTCTGAGAAAGGGTTACCCTGCCATACTCGCACACATCATGGAGAAGAAGTCGGAAGAGAAGCGACTTGAGGATGTGCCGATTGCTAGAGACTTTCCCGAAGTCTTTCCGGAAGAACTACCTGGTCTACCTCCGCCTAGACAGGTTGAGTTCTCGATTGATCTTGTGCCGGGTGCCGCACCGGTGGCCCGCGCACCATACCGTTTGGCCCCATCTGAACTTCAGGAGTTGTCCTCTCAGTTACAGGAACTTCTGGATCGAGGATTCATTAGACCGAGTTCTTCACCTTGGGGAGCTCCGGTCTTATTTGTCAAAAAGAAGGACGGTTCATTCCGAATGTGCATCGACTACCGAGAATTGAACAAATTGACCGTCAAGAACCGTTATCCACTTCCTCGCATTGATGATCTATTCGACCAACTTCAGGGTTCAAGTTTCTACTCAAAAATCGACCTGCGATCAGGCTATCATCAGTTACGAGTTCGCGACGCCGATATCCCAAAAACTGCTTTCAGAACTCGTTACGGGCACTACGAATTCCAAGTGATGCCCTTTGGTCTAACCAACGCACCGGCTGTATTCATGGATCTCATGAACCGGGTGTGCAAACCTTACCTCGACAAGTTTGTCATTGTCTTTATCGATGACATACTCATTTACTCGCGCAACGAGCAGGAACATGCGCAACACCTTAAGACCATCCTTGAACTACTTAGACACGAGGAGCTTTACGCTAAATTCTCTAAGTGTGAGTTCTGGATTCAAACCGTTCAATTTCTTGGTCACGTGATCGACAGTCAGGGAATTCACGTGGACCCATCAAAGATCGAGGCAATCAAAGACTGGCAAGCACCCACCTCTGCAACTGAAGTACGTCAATTCTTGGGTCTTGCTGGGTATTATCGGCGATTTATCGAAAATTTCTCCAAAATAGCTCAACCACTCACGGTACTGACTCAGAAGGACAAAAGGTTCGATTGGACCGAAAAACAGGAGTCAGCGTTCCAACTCTTGAAACAAAAGCTTTGCAGTGCTCCAATTCTATCCTTACCCGAAGGCACCGATGACTTCGTGGTATACTGCGATGCTTCCCACCAAGGTCTCGGTTGTGTGCTGATGCAACGAGACAAAGTCATTGCTTATGCTTCACGACAGCTGAAAATTCACGAAAAGAACTACACCACTCATGATCTCGAACTTGGAGCTGTCGTTTTTGCTCTCAAAATATGGAGACATTATCTCTACGGCACTAAGTGCACAATCTTTACCGATCATAAAAGTCTCCAACATATCTTCGATCAGAAGGATCTCAATATGAGGCAACGTCGATGGGTCGAGTTGCTTACCGATTACGATTGTGAGATCAAGTACCATCCAGGGAAGGCTAATGTTGTGGCCGATGCCCTCAGTCGAAAGGAACGATCAAAACCACTTCGAGTCCGAGCCCTCAGTATGACCATTCATAACGATCTTACCATTCAAATTCATACCGCTCAGATCGAAGCCCTGAAATCTGAAAACATCAAAAATGAAGCCTTACGGGGCATCGACAAACAATTTGAAATCAAACCTAACGGGATTAGGTATTTCTCAAACCGAATCTGGTTGCCTAGTTTTGGGAACCTAAGAGACTGGGTGATGGACGAGGCTCACAAGTCTAAGTATTCTATTCATCCGGGATCCGATAAGATGTACCACGGTATCAAGGAATTTTATTGGTGGCCAAACATGAAAGCCGAAATCGCCACTTATGTCAGCAAGTGTCTTACTTGCTCGAAAGTCAAAACCGAACATCAGAAACCACCTGGTTTACTCCAACAACCTGAAATCCCTGAATGGAAATGGGATCAAATTGCCATGGATTTCATAACCAAACTACCCAAGTCGTCGAACGGTTGCGATACCATTTGGGTGATCGTTGACCGCCTCACTAAATCTGCTCATTTCCTGGCAATCAAAGAAAACGATAAAATGGAACGCCTTACACAAATCTACATCAAGGAAATCATTTCTCATCACGGTGTTCCAGTCTCAATCATCTCGGACAGAGATGCCCGTTTCACTTCTCACTTTTGGCAATCACTTCAGAAAGCTATGGGTACCCGTCTCGATATGAGTACCGCGTACCATCCTCAAACCGATGGCCAAAGTGAACGAACCATTCAAACTCTGGAAGATATGCTACGAGCCTGCGTAGTTGATTTCGGTACAAACTGGGAAAGACACCTACCGTTGTGCGAATTTTCGTACAATAACAGTTATCACGCCAGCATTAAGGCTGCACCTTTTGAGGCACTGTACGGTCGTAAGTGCCGATCACCGATCTGTTGGACTGAAGTGGGAGATAGTCAACTCACTGGTCCTTAACTCATTCACGCCACCACTGAGAAAATAGTGGAAATCCAAAACCGACTCAAAGCCGCACGTGATCGTCAGAAAAGTTATGCTGACGTGAGACGCAAACCACTCGAGTTCCAAGTTGGGGATCGAGTACTCTTAAAAGTATCGCCTTGGAAAGGCATCATCCGTTTTGGCAAACGCGGGAAGTTAAATCCCAGGTACATCGGGCCTTTTGAGATCCTCGAACGGATTGGCCCCGTAGCTTATCGATTGCAGCTGCCATCCGAACTCAGCAGCGTGCATCCGACTTTTCATATTTCAAATTTGAAGAAGTGTCTGTCTGATGAGACACTTATTATCCCACTAGATGAAATTCGTGTTGACAATACACTTCACTTCGTTGAGGAACCCGCTGAAATTATGGACCGTGAGGTCAAACAACTAAAACAAAGTCGTATTCCCATCGTCAAGGTCAGATGGAATTCGCGGCGTGGTCCGGAATTCACCTGGGAACGGGAAGACCAGATGCGACTCAAATATCCTCAACTTTTCACTGATTCTACATCAAACACGACTTCGAGCTAAATTTCGGGACGAAATTCTTCTAACAGGGGGAGAATGTAACACCCGCCAAATTAGGACTAGAAATTAGTGCCTAATCATATGTTAATACATGTAATTAGTTCTGTGTTAGGCTAATTAATGTATCGAATTATATATATTGTTGAATATATACGAAAATGCGATTGGATTTAATCGCACGCAATTTAAATCGAATGTATTTCGATTCAATTTAATACGGACGTTGGTGACCAATTTTATTAAATAACGCTTTTATGTCAAAAATATTATTATGATAATATTTCGTATTCATTCGTATCGTGCAAACCGAACTTACACAATTTAAAATATTAAAACGCGCAAACTAAATAAACAAACTTACATTTTATAACTCCAATATAAATTGATGTGTAAAATATTTAAAATAAACATTTCGTAATAAATCGTATTTTAAAACTTATAATTAAAATGTAAATAATTGTTTAACGTTAAACGACGGAGCAAACGAACACCACACGAAACGCGGGGCGAAAACTGGAAAAGTGGGGATAAACCCCACCTCCCACTTTTTCTTTCTTCATTTCATCCATTCCTTCACTCTCTCTCTCTTTTCTTTTCTCTCTAAAAAGAAAAACCACCAAACTCGTTAAAATCGCAAAATAAACATACTAAACCCGCTTGGATCATCTCGGCTCTTTGGAACAAAACGACCACGACATCTCGATCTATCATCCTATCTTTCCGGATTTTCATTTCGGCAAATTGTAAGTTTCCGACAAAATCCCGAAATCTCTTGATTCTTAGTATTTTTCATTTGTGGTTGTTTTTATAACTAGTATATGTCCATTACAATGTATAGAACACGATTTCCTAGCTTAAAAACGAGTTTAAAACGGATTTTTCGCCGGAAAAACGTTAACAGCCGGACTTTCTGGGCTGGTGTTCATCCATGCGACACAAGCATTGTGTCGCATGTTGTGTCGTATTTTGGCCTTTATGTCGCATAAAATCCCTTGTGTCGTACCTTATGTCGTACCAGATAATTAGTGTCGCAAGTCCTGCGACACAACCACTATGTCGTATTCTATGTCGTATTTCCATACGACACAATCACTATGTCGCTGTTGAATCAGCATCTCGCATCTATGCGACACAACCCTTGTGTCGCATAGACATTGTGTCGCATTTTTATGCGACACAACCCTTGTGTCGCATAACTAACCTTGTGTCGCATATTGTGTCGCAAAACACAGAAAACTCAGATTTTTACTAAGTGTCGAGACTCGAAATTTATCACTCGATTTTGCCCGAATTCAGATCCCAGATGCGTTTTTCGTCAAAGCAATATAGTAGAAATAAAAATTTTCCAAGCTGACCTGGCAGCTCGACCCCAGCCAGGGGCTCTGCCCCTTGGACCCCGCCAGGGGCTGCCGCCCCTTGGACCCCGCTACCAGGGGCGCTGCCCCCGGACCCCCGTACTTAGATTCCGTAACGGCTTCTAAAACACATTTTTCAAGTGAAACGCCACGAAATCAAAATAATAATAGTTGAAATTATTATTACAAATCCGTCACCAACGGGCCGTACATGTTTTCAAACACTTAACAAATCAACCAAATCGTAGTAATTTGGACATATATATAGTTGTGTAACAACTACAAGGGTGATCTTTTGAGATACCCAATCATGTTTATAACCATCGCGTGTCGTGGACACCCTCAGGTTACAAGTCTTTGGACTTCATACTCGGCTAATCAACTTACGTTTGTTTAAACGCTTTCAGACTCAGGTGAGTCTCATAGCCCCTCTTTTACTGTTTTACTCAGGGGTGTGATATATTGCTCAACTTTTAACATGTGAACGCAAGTACCAACTTTTCATATACTACATGAGTTTTTCGAAACTAATCATTTTAAAGTCCTCCGTCAGCATAGTTGTTAATACGTTGTAGCGTGAATATTAGTATATGGTACCATATAGGATTGACCCACCTCGTTCGGGTTAGCAAGCACTAACCGGGTAAACGAACGTACTAATATTTGGGAAGACGAATGTTGATTAGGCATTCGTGGAGGCACCTCGCCCGGAATTCTCTATAGGGGACCCGGCCCTCGAGTTAAGCTCAACTATGTGCTCATGGCTGTATACACGATGACTATCATTTAATTGCTGGATGCAATTCATTATTCAATTGCTGGATGCAATTCATTATTTAAATCTTGCGGTTCATACTATATTAACTGATTTCAAACCTGTGAGTTCACCAGCTTTCTAGCTGACCTTTTAGCATATATCGCAGGTACCCAGCAGTAGGATGTTTCTGCTTCAGGCCCTTAGCTCGAGTCAGCATACAGACGATTGAGATTTTCTTGCATTAGTATATTTTGTACAAGTACTTATGTACTGAAATCTCATTTTATTTAAACTCGAGCTTTGTAAAGCTTTAAATGTTGTAAACATTTCAGTTATCAATATATTTTGTTAAAACGACGCATATAGAGTCGTTTGCTATTTATCTTTGTGCCTTGTTATTGATTAGTAACACCCAAATCAAGCTTCCGCAAATCATCAAATTTGGGGGTGTTACATGGTGACACCAGGTGCGTAGTTTTTTGTACATTCGGTCGAATTATAGCTAAAGGCAACAACTCGACTTAAATTTTCATCTGGAATATGTTACATTATGTGCTAAAATGGTTTATTGATAATGCCAAAATGTTGATTCGGGTATGCAATGAGTTGAGTAAGTCAAATTTTTGGTGATGTCTTATTACTTTTCAAAATAAAAAATGATACTACTTGCATTCTAGAAAAGAGATGTCTAAATAGGTAGTTGTGTGGCTTGCGAGCAGGTCATGAGTGTCATCAAGATTGTCATTTTATTGGGTTTCATTTTAGGTTACGTTGGTTATTTCTTCATAATTCAAAATTTGTCTACTTTTTTGGGTTTGATGTTGGGTTGTTTCAATTCGGTTGACTCCTTATTTAGCATATTCATATTCCTTTTTAGCATATTCTTTTATATTACCCTATCCTTACTAAAATGAAGTAATACTATTTCATATGAATTAGGGGAGTGATTCGTACACCACCTGTTTTTGGTCATACACCACCAAACGTGCTTTATAGTGCGGTACAGTTAACACCCTGTAGCATGTTTGGTGGTGTATGGCTAAAAACAGGTGGTGTACGAATCATCATCCTATGAATTAGTCTATTGTATATGGGCTTATGATACCTAAAACTAAATATGTTTGAAAATTTTGATCTCAGTTTAGTAATTTATTGAAGTAGTCATGCCAGTCTCGATTATTACCTTATAAAACTACCATAAATGAGTAAAAGCTGATATTGGTACTATCTTTTTAAGTAATAAAAGAGTCTCTTAACATGAGAAAAATGGTGTTGCTTTGGAGATTATACATTATCCTAAAGATCATGGGTGGAAAACATCACTGTAAGTTTATAAAAAAGTCTCTGTATAAAGATCATGGGTGGAAAGCATCACTGGAAGTTTATTCAATATACTCCATATATTACTCTATATTGATGATTTTGGATATTATACTCTTAGTCAGGGATAGTCACAGTACTACAATCCACTCTTGACTCCACAATTACTTAGGAATAGGCATGAATGTGGTGAACGAGAACTTAGAACGACAAGTATCTTCACTGCACTAATGATGGAAGATGGTGACCAATACTCCATATTTTCATATCTTAGTGAACCTGATGAGTAGAACCTGAAACGGAATTTTAGAGCTACTAACTCTGTAGACAAAGGTTGCGGTAGAGAGTCGTTTAGTCATTTTAATAATTTCTTTGAGTGATGTCTTTTGAAAATTAAATGCTAGATTAGTACGAGCCTATAGAACGTGTCATGTTCAAGTAAGGTCATATAAGTTTATTTAGAAAGAGGTTTACTATATCAAGCGGTTGTTACTACTTATTGATTATTTTACCGTTTTTGACATTTACAATATGTAGGGTATTTGATTTGCTAATAAAGACATGTTCTTAGTATCTTGATTTCATCATATTTGATAAAGTTAAGACATATAAATCTCGCCATTTGTTCAAAATATTTCTGCAATTTTACGTCAACTTAAAAATCACGTAATTAAATAAAAATATAATAAAATCTTGTATTAAAATTATATGGTAGCCTACGAATTTGCGAGTTATTAATTATATCATAATTTACTTAAAGTTAATACACATGAGTTATCATTTACTTAGTTTTTTGTAACCATTACTTTTTAACTTTTATAATCCTCTCATAACATTTCAGACAGACAAAACGTCTCCGAAAAAACATTAAAGCCATTTTTGAATTATTAACAACAAGCCAATTTGTCCTCGCATGGCTTACAACAACATACTACTTTGATAGGCTTCACACTTTAAGCACATTGTGGATTCTAAGACCACGGGATTGACACATAAATTAAAGTAGTGCCTCATTGTTTCAAATTCAAGTAATGTATCAATGCTACAAGGTTATAAATCATTAATTAATTGTTATTTTAAGGGTTTTTTTTTTGTCAAAAAACTTATAATAATTTTCAAAGTTTATGTGTGTAGTTGTGGGTAAATTTGACATAATTGTTATGTCACAATTACTTTATAACTTAAGTTCTATGTATGTAAAAAAAACAGTTTGATACTTCGAAATATATTATATACCTACACATTATAGCATCATCTCTATCACACATATGGAAAACCTTAGACATGTTAAACATATTTCCTTTCACCGCAATTTTTTTAACATCTCAAATATTTTGATGCAATGGATTATTAATATTCGATTGACAAAAGTTAATCTTACATACCTTCTTGAGTATGATACATTTCACCAATTCGTTTCAATGAAGTGATTCAATATTATTTGATGGGAAAGTTTTATGATGTAGCCCACAAATTTTGCGGGTTATGATCTAGTACAATCTTATAATATATAAATTATCTAAGTTCACTCTCTCAGTACAAAAAACATTCGTCTTATACAATATTAACATTCATCTTCTCCTATTCATTATATGAGCAGCAACACAATTATATTAATGAATACAAAACTTAAATACAAATTATAGAAAGGTTTGATTTGTGTATTTCTTACCAATTTGAACTTAATGGACTTTTGAGTGATGCTTCATCGAATTTTGACCAACGTTCGCATTTTTCTTCAGCTTTTCTCATCTTTCATGATACAATCGAACCTTCAATGGGTATTTTCATTAATCGACGTTGTTGGTGCATATTAGTGTGTCTGTCAGTTGGTCTATCGAGTTGTAAGTGTCGTTAGTTTATCGTTATAGAAAAGTCATTTTTGTATATAGCGACACTTAACTTTAGTATTAGGCGACACTTGCCTTAGTGACGCATAGCGACACTTAGGTAAGTGACGCATGAAGGCGGCCACATGCGACACTAGCCAAGTGACGCATGTCTACCGATTTGTGTTAGTATATAAGCAAACCTACGGGTTTTTGGCTAGGGTTGACGAAACCCCAGCACCATTTGTCGACTAAGCAACCTTGTAAACAATCTGATACATTACGTTCATCAATACAAAGTTATATTCGTGATTTATACATGTTTCAATTCGTTTTTATGTGATATTCGTTTGATTGTTTATTTCCGCCATTCAATCATTGTTATCAATCATCTAGATCCACAGCAAGGGGCACTCTCAACTGGTATCAGAGCCTCAAGGTGGTTTGATTGACATTATGATCATGTATTAGTTTATTTTCGGTTTGGTTCGTGAAGAAAATCAAGAAAGATCAAGGTTTTTGGATCGATTGGGTGCTAGACAGACGTTAGGAATCAATATTTACAGGTTTCGTTCGTTTGGGATCGAAGAATTTTCGTTAGGTTTACGAAAATTCGATTTTTAGGGTTTTTGGGCATTCACAGCCGTTTTTGCGTCACTCGTTGCGTCACTTCGAGCGACACTTCGTGAGACACTCTTTCAGGTTCAATTAGGTACTTACCGACACTCAAGTGCGTCACTTAGTAACGACACTTGTGTGCTACGTGTCACTTGCAACAAGTGACGCCTGTTAGTACTTTCCGACACTACTTTGCGTCACTGATTAGTGCCATTTAACTCGGTGCGTCACTCAAGTGCGTCACTTACTTACGACACTTGTGTGTTACGCGTCACTTGCTACTAGTGACACCAGTTAGCTTTGTGCATCACTTGTATGCGTCACTTTCTCAGTGTCGCTAGTCTTTGCTACACTTCAGTGCGACACTAACCTAGTGTCGCCTTAAAGGCTAATCAGCTTTTCGTGTTTATGTTTAAGTCTATATTTCAGGTATCTCTAAATGGCTCAAGAAAGAGATAGTTTTCAAAACATCCGTGACATGCTTAAACAAAATAATGATGTAGGAAGCAGCAATAAACCTCCTCTGTTCTCAGCTGACATGGACTATGCTTACTGGAGATCTAGATTCGAACAATATGTAGACTTCCATTGTCCTGAACTATGGGGCCCTCTTACGGAACGGTATGAGAAACCATTTGCTGAAGGAAATTATAGAGGAGTCCCTCCTGCTAAGACATACAAGGCTATGACTCCTGAAGAAAAGAAGGAGTATGATATTGAAAGGAAAGCTCACTCAGCTATCTGCATGTGTCTAACTCGGGATGTCTTAAGGTTGTTCAAGCATCATGAGATAACTTATGATCTCTGGAAGGCTATTGAAACCAGATGTGATGGCAATGAGAAATACAAGGAAGCTAAGCTGGAGCTAATCAAGAAGCAATATGATCTGTTTGATATTCTTCCAAATGAGACTGCTTCTGGGCTGTTTACTCGATACTCACAGGTTGTCAGTGAGTTAACTGAAGGGGGTTATACCTTTACTGAAAGCGAGGTTAACAAGAAGCTTTTGGATGCATTGCCAAAAGCCTGGGATATTAAAGTCCAATTTTTGAAAGAAAGTGAAGAGTTGAGTACGATAAAGTTGGATGACTTGATTGGGATACTCCAAGCACACGCTATGGAGTTAAAAAAGAAAGAGTGCAAGTCAGGAGGCTTTGTTCAAAATCCATCTCTTTATGGTGGATCGGTAAATTCAGGAAAAACCTATGGTGGAATGGCATTTGTGTCAGATATAACTTCACAATCAAACTCCACTGGGGTTCACTCGTCGGTTTATTTAGCTGGAACTTCACAAGGTTCACATTCTCAGCAAACTCCTGTTTCACCAGCCATTGAAGAGCAAGCTGCCATCTATACAGCTTTCCTGAGCTCTTACAAGGATTTAGGTTCACAACCAAACACCACACTAGAGCTGACAAAGGAAGATTATGGTCAGCTGGATGATGATGATCTTGAACAGATGGATTTGAACTGGAATATAACCATGATCACAAGAAGGGTACAGAAATTCTTGCAAAGGACGGGACGCAAGAGTTTGGAAGGAGCTGGTAAATCTGGTTTTGGTTTTGATAAGAGCAAGGTTCGGTGCTATAATTTCCAGAACTTGGGACATTTCGCCCGAGAATGTGAGAAACCTAAGATGCCACCATCAGGTCTCACTAAACCATCTCCACCCAAGACTCCGGAAAAGGAAGTACCGAAGACTGGAGCTTCTGATGCTCTAGTTGTGTTCGAGCCTACAAATCTTGACTGGACCGCTCAAGCTGAACAATATCAACATTGTCTAATGGCTCACATCACAAATGAGGTACATAATGAACCTGAGGAACCGTCAAACTGTGTTTCATGTATTACTTTAAATGCTTCTTTTAAGATTTGTCAAATAGACAATGAAAACTTGAGAGAAAAGGTTGTTAAACTTACTGAGTCAAATAAGTTTTTAAAAGCAAATGAAAAACTTTATTAGAAGCAAATTGAGGCTCATAAGTTAGACACTCAGACTTACAAATCAAAAGTTTTTAGTCAACAAGATGCTATAAATAGCTATCTAAAAGAAATTGATTTGTTAAATGAAGAACTTACTGCGTTAAAATCTACGTCTGAGAATTTTACACGTAAAATCTCAAGTTTTTCAAACTCTCTTCACGTCTTCGATGAAATCGTTAACAAGCAGAGGACGGATACAAGTAGTAAGGCGGGACTGGGGTATAACGCAGTCCCACACCCTACTAACCACTATCCTGTGCCTGTTAAGGAGGGCACCGAAGAACTTGTAGCTGACTATTCATCATGGCTAGCTACAAAATCTAAAGAAGCATGCAAAGGAGAAAACGAAAAGGCCAGAGTATCCTTTGCCTAAGTTTGTCAAGTCTGAAAGTGCACCTCCAGTTAGTGATCCGGAGGTTGTTGAGATTGAGGATATTACTGAACAGGAGTATCCTAAGGTTGAAGTTAGAGCTGAAAATGTAATTTTACAAAATGAACCTGAGGTTAAGGTTCAAACTGAAAAAGGAAAAGAAAAGGTTTTGAATGAAAACTCTCAAACTTTACGGACACCTGTAAAGATTTTGAAACGAAGTTCAACTGTTAATAATAATAAAGTTTCTCATGATAAACCTTCTACTTCAACCATTCAACCTGAGCAAGCACCACTTAAAACTTGTACACAATGTGCATGTTCAAGAAATGCTTCTCCACCTCCTCCAGTAAATCCTCAGCCTCAACCATTTGTTGAGAAGCGTTCCTGTTTCTACTGCAAGAAACAGGGACATTTAATTTGTGATTGTCTCAAGCTTTCTAATCAGCGCTATGGGAGAGATATGCCTAGAACATCTTTTTATAGAAATTCATTTTCACAATCTCCACCTAGGCGTTATTCCAACTCTCCCAAGCCGGTTAAGAAGCAAAGTAATGTTGAGCAAAAACCTTTGCCAAAATAAAAGCCCGACATTACTCTCAAATCAACTTCCGAACCATCTAATGTTTGGAAAAGAAAAGAGTCTGCTGTTGACTCTTATGTCGTCAACAATAACCCATCAGATGAAAATTCTGATTTGCTTAAAAATAAAATTCTATCTGATGTGATTATTGTTGATGACCTTGGTAGACCTAAGTCTGTAAAGGCTTGGGTCACCGTTTCTCACTAATCTCCTTACTTTTATGTGTTGTAGCAGTCTGAATGTGTGAAAGATAGTAAATGGTATATGGACAGTGGCTTCTCGTGACACATGACTGGCGATGTATCTCTTCTTGTGGATATTAAACCATACGCAGGAGGATATGTTGCCTTTGCAGGAGATACGGGAGGAACAATTTCGGGTCGTGGAACGCTAACCAATGGGAAAGTTAGCTTTGAAAATGTGAATTATGTGGAACAACTCAATCACAACTTGCTGAGCATTTCACAAGTATGTGATAAGGATTACACCACTGCATTCACAAAATCTGAATGTGTGATATTGAAGCCGGGTTTTGTCATTCCTGAGGAATGGGTGCTAATGCGAGCACCAAGGAAAGATGACACCTACATTCTGAATATGCGAACTGTCGAGACAACTAACGAGTATACTTGTCTCCTTTCAAAGGCTTCGGAAAAAGAATCACTTCTTTGGCACAGACGGATGGGACATATTATTTTCGCAAAAATGAATTTTCTTATAAAGAATGATTTGGTGAATGGAGTTCCAAAACAGTCTTTTTCTTTAAAAGATTACTGTATTTCTTGCCACAAGGGCAAACTCCACAAAAAGTCCCATAAGTGTAAGACAGTGAATTCTATTGCTGCACCACTGGAACTCTTACATATGGATCTCTTTAGTCTCATTTCTACTAAGAGCATTGGTGGCAGATCTTACTGCTTGGTAGTTACTGATGACTACTCAAGATTTTCGTGGGTTTATTTTCTAGCTTCAAAGGGTGAGACTGCGGATATTTTGGTTTATCTGTTGGATAAGTTGGCAAATTTGTGCAACTTAAAGGTGAAGAGACCGCGCAGTGATAATGGAACCGAGTTCAAGAACTCTACTCTCGAGTTATATTGTGCTCCAAAAGGCATTGATCATCAATTCAGTGCTCCAAGAACTCCTCAACAGAATGGAGTTGCAGAACGTAAGAATATGACTATCATCGAGATAGCACGGACTATGCTAGCTGATTCAAAGTTACCTATCATTTTCTGGGCTGAAGCAGCTAACACTGCTTGTTATGTTTTGAATCGGGTGCTCATGGTTAAGAAGAAGAACAAGACGTGTTATTAACTTTTTAATAACCGTAAGCTAAATCTGCAGTTTCTAGAGCCGTTTGGGTGTCTGTGTTTGATTATGGTTACAAAAGATAAAGTCTCAAATTTGATGATAAAGCCGTTGAAGGTATTTTTCTTGGCTATTCAGTAAATTCCTCGAATAAAAGAGTTTACAACAAATCAACACGCCAGGTAGAGGAGCATTTTGAGGTCAAATGTTTGCGTTATACGGATCCTCCTCAAGGAACGGGTCCGGATTGGTTTTTCAATTATGCGGATGTCTTTAACTCTTTCAACATACCTGAAGTAGATCAAGAAGAAGAGTTGGTCACCCTACTTCATGGAATCGGTCTTTCTCAAGAAACACCTAATCCTTACTTCAAACCATCTGACCCAAACCCCGAATCAGCATCCAACCAAACATCTGCTTCAAAACCCAGTCCAACACCCGCATCCACATCTACACCTTCACCAACACCCACAAATAAACCATCTCCCACTACACCATCGTCAGATGCTCCTTCTACTTCTAAAACTATCTATACAAAGGAGCTTCCTTTAGATCCAAACATGCCTTCGTTAGAGGAAGAGGAAGAGGAAGAGGAAGAAGTAGAGACAGACTATTCTCGGTTTTATACTAATGACGATGAAGATGTTGAAGCATCACGGAATCTTTCTTTAACCGAAACTGCAATTATTTTAGATAAAGAAGATGCTCCTGCAACTGAGGGAGATTTGAACAACTTGGATTTGGTTCTTGTGTCGGATACCATTCCAGTTACTCGTGTATATAAGAATCATCCCATTGATAATATTATTGGTGATCCTCATGCTCCAGTTCAAACGCGACAACAAGTGAAACAGACTCAAACTCAGCAACTTTTGAGTCTTGTCGCTAACATTAATTCATGTAATCTATCTCAGATCGAACCAAAGAAGGTTGAAGAGGCCTTAAAAGACCCATCCTGGGTCGAGGCCATGCAAGAGGAACTACTGCTAAGAAGTTGCAAGTTTGGGAAATAGTTCCATTACCCAAGGGTGCCCACTTAACAGGCACTCGTTGGGTATATCGAAATAAGATGGATGATCAGGGCATTGTGATTCATAACAAAGCACGTCTGGTAGTTCAAGGCTTCAGTCAAATTGAGGGTTTGGACTATGATGAAGTATTTGCTCCTGTTGCTCAGTTGGAGTCCATTCGCATTTTTCTAGCATACGCCTCCTTCAAAGGATTTCGCGTTAATCAACTTGATGTGAAAAGTGCTTTTCTGTATAGACAAGTAGATACCGATGTGTATGTTAAGCAGCCTCCAGGTTTTGAAGACCCTGCTCATCCGAAATACGTCTGCAAGTTGAACAAGGCGTTATATGGTCTTCACCAAGCTCCGACGCTTTGGTATGAGCCGCTTACTACGCATCTGATAAAGCATGGTTTCGTTAGGGGCAACATCGATAGCACGCTATTCATCCTTAGAGAACAGTCTGGGGATACAGAAGATATGCTACTTGAGCAGGTTTACGTGGATGACATCATCTTCGATTCTACAAACGAGGCAATGTGTAAGAACTTCGAGAAAATCATGAAGTCTGAGTTTGAGATGAGTGCGATGGGGGAGCTCACTTTCTTTTAGGTGTACAAGTTGAGCAGCTTGCTAAAGGTATCTATATACATCAGTCAAAATATGTCAATGACATGTTGACTAGGTATGACTTGCTCAATTGTAAAACCTATAGGACTCCCATCGAGCTTAATTGCAATCTTAGACCTGCTGAGGATGACGAAGATTGCAAAGAAAAGGACTATCGTTCTATGATAGGTTCTCTTATGTACCTGACTGCCTCTAGGCCAGACATTATGTTTGTCGTGTCAATCTGCTCACGCTATCAGGCTAAGCCCAAGGTGTCTCATATGAAGGCGGTAAAGCGAATTTTCGGTTATCTCAGAGCTAGACCTACTCTTGGTCTATGGTATTCAAATGAGAAAACGTTCGCTCTTACTGCCTATTCGGATCATGGCAGTTGCAGCATAGATAAGAAGTCAACTACTGGGGGATGTCAATTTCTAGGATCGCGTTTGGTCTCTTGGCAGTGCAAAAAGCAGACTACGGTTTCTCTTTCTACAGCAGAGGCTGAGTATGTTGCTGCTGCGAGTTGCTGGGCCCAAGTTCTTTGGATTCAGCACCAACTACGTGATTACGGGTTACTTCTTACTATGACTCCTATTCACATAGATAATACTGCTGCCATATCTATCACACGCAATCCCGTACAGCACTCTAAGACTAAACACATAGAACTTAGGTTCCACTTTATACGGGATTGCTATGAAAAAAAACCTGATAGACCTGGTCTATATAGACACCGTTAAGCAAAACGCCGACCTATTCACAAAAGCTTTTTCGCGTGCTCGATTTGATGAAATGATCAACATGATTGGTTTAAGGTTCTTTCAAACTAAAAAGTGATTGGTGACTTGGAAAGTTAGTTTGTGTATATTTTTGCTTTTATGTGTGTTAAAAAAAAATGGCAACAGCCACTCTTTATACCCTTTAGTATAAAAGAAATGCACGGTTGCTACATTTTTAAAATAGACGTTGAGTTGTGTCTGTAAACAACTTGGGATATGATAGTACATCGGGTGACATGTTGAGACCTGAGCTACTGTCGAATCTGCTCAGAGTACAAGTATGCTGCTGCTGTTAGAAGAAGTTCACCACTGTTAGAATATTTGTATTGACAGTGCCACTGTCAAATAGTTTTAGTCTAACAGTGCCACTGTTGAACATGTAGTTTGTATTTTGTATCAAGTACTCAACCACTGTTAGTAATATACGAGTACTACCCCTGTTAGATATATAGATAACCACTGTTGGTTAGATATAGTCGGTTAGAGAGAATTATGGAATAGATATGATTCCATAATAGTTTGATTCTGTAAAGGACTCTATATGTTATAAATAGAGATCCTGTAAAAACATAGAGAGATACGATTCATTCTAGTTATTAGCTTCAAGGTTGTAAACCCTAACACAATTGTGTGTTCGTATTATTGATAATAATATTGAAGCTTTTGGTTAGATATTCTGTTATATTCAAGTTTGTTCTTCAAGTTATTAATAAACTATTCCGCAAGCTTATTAATAATCAATCAAAGTAATACATACTAAGATCTCTAGCTGGGATCATCAAGTGGTATCAGAGCTTGATATTACTTTGATCTTGAAGAAGGTAATTGAATTTTGCAGCTTTTTCAACAAATAATAAGATGTCTACTGAAACAATGGAAGGTATTCAAGCTACAAAGATTCCCATGCTCAAACCCGATGAGTTTGAGCTATGGCAGACTAGGATTAGGCAATACATGTTGCTGACGGATTATATGATGTGGGAAGTAGTTACTAATGGACCAGTCTATACTAAGGATGCAGATGGTAAAAAGGAAGAAAGACCACCACCAAAGACTGATGCAGAGAGGAAAGAAAGAGCAACAGAATGGAAGGCATTAAGTACGTTACTTTTGTCTATTCCTAATGAGTATCAAAGAAAATTTGAAAACTGTGAAGATGCTCAGGTTCTTATGGAAGCAATTGTTAAGAGATTTGGTGGTAATGACAACACCAAGAAGAATAAGAGATCTCTTCTCAAACAACAATTTGAAAACTTTGCAGGTGTAAAGTCTGAAACTTTGACTCAGACTTTTGATAGATTTCAAAAACTTGTGGGTGATCTTGAAAATCACAATGTTAAGATTGATAAGGATGATTTGAATAGGAAGTTTCTAAGATCTTTAGGCACAGATTGGAATATGTACACTGTGGGACTTAGACAAAGTGCAGATCTTGAAGAAAAGGAGATAGAAGATCTATACAATGATCTGAGGAACTTTGAGCCTGAGGTGATGGCTCTGAAACAGTCCAATGGTAGCTCTAACAATGTTGCTTTTGTGTCTGTTGGTGAATCTGGTAGCTGTAGCACATCTGGTGCTAATGATAATGTCTTGGAAGTTCTCTTTGCAAGTCATGTGAATTCATCATTAACAACAGAGGATTTGGAACAGGTTAATGAAGAGGATCTTGAAGAGATGGATTTGAGATGGCAGATGGCTATGATTACTATAAGGGCTAAAAGGTATATGCAGAGGTCAGGGAACAGAAACTTTACTTACAAGAGAGATGGTGTAGCTGGATTTGACAAGAGCAAAGTGGAGTGTTTCAACTGTCACAAGATGGGACACTTTGCTAGAGAATGCAAGAGCACACAGGTTGGAGGATCTCAGAACACTTCTAATGGTATTGTAAGGAATAATTCTGGTCCACAAAGAAGATTGGTACCTGTTCAGAACACCACTTCAGATTCATTGGTTGCACAAGATGGGATGGGAGGATTTGACTGGAGTGACCAGGAAGAGCTTGTAGTCAAAAATCAAGCTTTGATGGCTGTCACAGAAGAACCAGAGCCTTCAGACATTCCATATGAGGTACAATCTAAATTATGTTCTCCTACATATAAGAAAATGGTTAAATTTTATAGGGATCATAATATGGTTGTGTGTAATGAATTGAAAGCTAGTGTGGAAAAGAGTCAACATGCAACTTTAGCTATTGAAAACTTAGAAAGACAGATAAAAGCTTTTGAAAAGAATGAATCACAATTTCACTTAGATATTAAATATCTGAATTGGGAAAAGAAAGCTTTACAAACAAAAGTTGATATGCTAAGTGCAAAGTTGGCTGAGGCAATTTCTGATAAAGAATCAATAAGGTTGAAAGTAGATGAATTGGAAAATGCTTCAAAAGGTGTTCAAAACTTAATCAAGTCTCAAATTCATGATAAATTAAAAATTGGATTAGGTTACAACCTTAATGCTGTACCCCCACCTTATAATCATACTTACTTCCCATCTAAACTTGAGTTTGACTTAGAAAAACTTAAGGTAGGTGTGTCTGAGGAGGTTAAAAAGGTAGATCCAGTAGTTAATTGTGCTAATAATGTAAATTTTGATAAAGTGGATGTATCTGATTGGACTGAGGAAGATGAGAGTGATAGTGATAGCTCATCTAGTGGTAATTCTGTGGATGATTGTGTTAAGCCTATTACTGGTCTAGTTTCTGAACTAAATAGTACTAAACTAGAAGAGGGTAAACAGATGTTTGTTGAGAAAGCAAAGGCTCAGATAGATCAAGTTAGAAAAACCAATAAATCTAGATCTGGTCTAGGTTATGTGCACAAAAGAGTCAATCCTAAATCAAAAGATAAATCGAAAGATAAATCTAAGTGTGATAAATGTGCATGTAAATCAAACAGGTCTGATTTAAATACTGCAAATAATGTAAATAAATCCATTCCCAGGGGTAATCAGAGAAATTGGAACCAATTGGTTTCACAAAGGCTGGGTAAGAATGTGTGAAAAGAAAATCATGTTATATTTGTGGTAGGTATAATCATCTTCAACAGGACTGTTACCACAATCCTAAAAATAATAGGAACAGTGGTACAGGACATATGTTGAAAATTAAGCCAAACAGAGGCAAAGCTGCAGCCCCTGTTAATGCTGCAGCAGTGCCACTGTCAAAGGCTAACAGAGGCAAGACAAGAACAGGGGAGGGTTTGACCACTGTCAGGCATGGTACCTCTACTGGTATTAAACATTTCAAAAGAATGTTTATACCAAGTAAAGCTACCACTGCTAGGGTAATAAATACAAATTTGAAGGTGACCACTGTTAGACCATTAACCCCTGTCAGGTCTAAAACAGATTGTTTTTGGAAACATAAGAATGCATCTACATCAAATGTATCCAAAATCAATGGAGCATTGAGATCAATCACCTTTAAGAGGGTTGATATCAAAAATGCTCATGGGAAACCCAAAGCCAAATTGGTTTGGGTTCCCAAGAGAAACTAATATGTTCTCTGTTTATATGTGCAGGGCAAGCCAAAGAGCTTATGGCACATTGATTCTGGCTGCTCAAGGCACATGACTGGAGATAGGGAAAAGCTGCAGGATTTCAAAACATTTAATGGAGGAGATGTAGCATTTGGTAGCAATCCTAAAGGAGGAAAGATCACAGGAAAAGGTAAGGTAAAAAGCAGTAAGCTCACTTTCAATGATGTGTATTATGTTGAGCAATTGAGATATAATTTGCTTAGTGTGAGTCAAATCACAGATAAGCAAAATCCTGTTTATTTTAGTGACACAGAATGCCTTATACTTTCTGAAAAACTCAAAATACCTGAAGATAAAATTTTAATGAGAGTTCCAAGAAAGGATAATGTATACTGTAGTGATTTAAACAAGATGGAATCTCAAAATGTTAACTGTCTTATTTCTAAAGCTACTGTTTCTGAATCTGAACTATGGCATAGGAGGATGTGTCACTTGAATTACAAGACCATGAATAAACTTGTTAGGAATAAGCTAGTGAGAGGCTTACCTGAAAAGTTATTTGAATGTAGTGACCACTGTGTAGCATGTCTCAAAGGCAAGCAACACAAGACCTCTTATAAGACCAAGCTTGTGAATTCCAATACCACTCCCTTACACCTGTTACATATGGACTTGTTTGGCCCTACCAATGTAGCTAGTCAAGGGAAGAAATCTTACTGTTTGGTGATAACTGATGATTATTCTAGAATGAGTTGGGTATTCTTTCTTAGGACCAAGGATGAGACAAGTGAAATACTTAGATCATTCATAACTAGGATTGAGAACTCAACTAATCAAAAGGTTAAGATCATCAGGTGTGATAATGGGACAGAATTTAAGAATCATGAGATGAATAAGTTCTGTGAGGATAAAGGTATAGAAAGACAGTTTAGTGCACCTAGGACTCCACAACAAAATGGAGTAGCTGAAAGGAGGAATAGGACACTAATTGAGGCTGCTAGAAGCATGCTAGCAGATGCTAAACTTCCAATGTCCTTTTGGGCAGAGGCAGTCAGCACTGCCTGTTATGTTTTGAATAGAATTTTGATCATTAAACCTCATAACAAGACACCCTATGAGTTATTCTTTAAGAGAAAACCTTTAGTTAGCTTTTTAAAACCATTTGGATGTCCTTGTAGTGTCTTAAATACCAGGGATCACCTTGGTAAGTTTCAGAGTAAGGTAGATGAGGCTGTATTTGTTGGATACTCTATTCAAAGCAAGGCTTATAGAGTATTTAATAAAAGGACTAGGATCATAGATGAGACCATGGATGTGACCTTTAATGAAAATACATCAAATGTAGAAGGAAAAGGTCCAGAAGTTTTGTTTGATATTGATGCACTAACCCATGCTTTTAGATATCCAGATTTGTCTACTAGTGCAGGTACAGATGCAGGTACTGATGCAGGTGAACATGGGCCTTCAAGCTCAAGTCAGGCTAAAAAGGATGACATGAAGTATGTATTGTTTCCTATTTGGTCTCCAGATCCTCCAGAAGCATTCCAATCAGAGCAAGATGAACCTTCAGATGATTCAAGTGGGTCAACTGGCAAAAATGGTTCAAACAAGGATGAAGCTGGTTCAACTCCAACAAATCATCAACCATTTACTTCAAAAGGTTCTCATACAGATTCAGAGCATGATTCAGAAGGAGAGCATGAATCTCCAAAGTATTTTGAACAAAGTCCTCCATTTCAAGTTTTGGAAAGGACTTCTTTGTCAGATTCTGAAGCAACTCCAAAGCCTTCAAAAGAAAGAGAGGAAAGAGATTCTTATTCAGAATCAGAGATGGATAATCTTTTGGGTCCTAATTTGGAAAGAGAATTACTTGATACATCCATGTCTAAGTTTCTGGTTCACAAAGATCATTCCTTGGATTTGGTCATTGGTGATATTGATTCATCTGTTCTGACCAGACAGCAGTCAAAGGTAAGAGAAGAAGATTTACATACTTCACTATATGTTTGTTTTCTTTCTCAGATGGAACCAAAGAAGGCAGTGGAAGCTCTCAAAGATCCAAGTTGGATAGAGTCAATGCAAGAAGAATTGTTGCAGTTCAAACTGCAAGATGTATGGGATTTGGTTGATCTACCAAAGGAAAGAAAGCTATAGGCACAAGGTGGATCTTCAAGAACAAGAGAGATGAAAGAGGTATAGTGATAAAGAATAAAGGAAGGTTGGTAGCACAGGGGTACACACAGGAAGAAGGAATTGATTATGATGATGTCTTTGCTCCTGTTGCTAGAATAGAAGCTATTAGGTTATTTTTAGCGTATGCATCTGTAACACCCCCGAAATTCACTGTTTTGCGGAAGCATAGTTTTGGGTGTTACTAATCAAATATCACAGCACTAAGATAAAGTAAACGACATCTATATGCAACGTTTGTAAATTAGTTACATTCCATAGATATATTGTTTGAAAACTTAGTGTTTTCATATACAAAAATGTAGTTTCCCTAGAGTCCGCGCGTGTAGCGGGAGATTCTATTACATAATCGTAATATACAAAAGATAATGCTAAGAATCTCCGTTAATGCAGTTGTGTTGAAATCATGCGACTCTAGCTACAATCCTGGAGTAATCCTACTCCATCCGGGTACCTGAGAAAACATGCTAAAAAGTGTCAACCAAAAGGTTGGTGAATCTCACAGGTTTGTAAGTAATATCAGCTTTGAACACGAGATTTCATCAGTAATGCCCGCAGGCGTAAAATCAGCAATTTCAATCCAGAAATCGTAAACCAGTATTTGCAATCCCGCAAATGTAAGTAAGTAAGTTTATACCGTTGCCATGAGGCTCATAATCGAAGCTTAACCCGTAAGTAATAACTTTGCTCCCGTGAAATGCTCGTAAATGAGCAAGCATCAGTAACGAATAAGTTGTCACCCGTTTATACGTGTAAATCGGTACGTGGCAGCGCTACTGCCCCGGGTGGGGAGGGTCATTTCCCTAATGGATCCATTAACTACTGTTCGCGCTTAAGTCCATAACTAACGATATATGATGGAGAGACTTCTGTAAATAGTAATTAACTCATGCAATTCCGTTTGGTATAGAAATAAGTTTAGTACTTGTGTTCAGGAAAAATCAGTAGCATGTATCTCCCCCAATAAGATAAAGCAGTAAAAGTGGGGCCGTAAGACTCACCTGAGTCTTGTAGTAATCAGTTGTAATTAGCAAGTAGTAAGTAAAGCAAGTAGGTTCTCTGAACCCGTAACCTTCAAATGCCTAATCATATGAAGTTATGTAAGTATGCGTCTCACGAGACGTTTCGTTTAGTTGTACACAACTAGTATATCCAGTGTTTGTCCGTATGTTTGTAATTGTTTGTTTGTTGGAAAACATGTTTGGCCCGTTGGTGACGGTTTGTAGCAAAAATTCTAAATTGTTGACTTTGCTACAGTAGATTTGCTACAGTACTGCTACAGTAAAATTTGACTTTTTTGTACAGTAACTTTGACTTTAAAATTCTGGTTTTCTGTGTTTTTGCGACACAATCTGCGACACTAAAGTTGTAATGCGACACAAAGGTTGTGTCGCATGAAGGATGCGACACAAGAGCCCTGCGACACAGTGGTTGTGTCGCAAAAAGCTTGCGATGCTAATTCAATAGCGACATAACGGTTGTGTCGTATAAAATACGACATAGTATGCGACATAGAGTGCGACACAATATTGTGTCGCAAAGGTTACGACACTAAAGGATTGGTACGACACAAGGTGCGACACAAACGGGTTTATGCGACACAGCATGCGACACAAGGCTTGTGTCGCATGTATGAACATCAGCCCAGAAACTTTCGGGTTTCAAGAATTTTCGACCAAAATCGCAAACCTAACCCATTTTCGAGCTATAAAATCGTGTATTCTTCATGTATTAGGTTATATCTAAGTTGTGTACACATCAAAACATCAAAACATTACACCAAATTGAATAGATCTAAGATTTTAGAAATTTCTTACTTTTGCAAATCGAGCCAATTGGAGGATGGAACGATGAAAACGATCTTGATATTCTTGCTCCACTCGTGATGGTGATTCCAAATATGTAATTTTCGTGTGTCGGTTTGTATTCCGAAAATTTGGTGTGGATTTGGTTGAGAGTGTTTGGAAGATGTGTGTGTGTTTGAAATGGTGAAAATGAAAGAATGGGAGTTGGGTGGGGGTTGGGGTTGGCTGATCCAAGGGGCAAGGGAGGGGAAAGTGCTCCCTAAAACTCAGTGTTTACTCCGTGTCCTAATCGTTAAATCCTTTGTTTTTAGTATTTTTAACCAAACCGTTATATTTTAAAATGTAACTAGAGTATTTAAATAAAATGTCTTGAAATTAATAATAAAAACATTTGTCGCAATATTTAAATTATTAAGTCGCGTTTATTACGTTTTGTTGCGTTAGTTAAAATGTCGTCACGATAATATATAAATAATGCTCGTTCGGTTGCGTATTTTATATAACAAAATACATTCTCATTATTTAAGTAAATTTATTGTCACCAACGTCCAAGTAAACTGTGTCGGACTCCGTCCGGTTAATTCGCACGATTTATCCAAATCGCGTAAGTACACACACATATATATAAATCACCTTATATATATATATACAAATAGAGCCTGTAATTAGTCCTATTACATACTAATTACAACTAGTTACAAACAATTAGGCATAATTAATTATCCTAATTATGCAGGTGTTACAGCATCTTATCAGGATTTCAAAGTTTATCAAATGGATGTGAAGAGTGCTTTTCTTCATGGTCTAATTGATGATGAGGTGTATGTATGCCAACCACCAGGGTTTGAAGATCCAACATATCCAGATAGAGTGTGCAGACTGAAGAAAGCTTTGTATGGGTTACATCAAGCACCAAGAGCTTGGTATGATACTCTATCTGAGTATCTTCTCAAGAATGGATTCAAGAGAGGTACTATTGACAAGACTTTGTTTACCAAGAGGGTTCAGAGAGATATATTGTTGGTACAGGTTTATGTTGATGATATTATTTTTGGGTCAACTAGGGATTCATTGTGCAAAGAGTTTGAGGGGTTAATGCATAAGAAATTCAAGATGAGTTCAATGGGTGAACTCACTTTCTTTTTAGGATTGCAGGTTAAACAGAAGACAGATGGAATCTTTATTAACCAAGGGAAGTATGTGCAGGATATTTTGAATAAATTTGGTTATAAAGATGTAAAGATAGCTAGCACTCCTATGGAGGCACACAAACATCTTAATTCTGACCCTGATGGAGAGGAAGTAGATGTGCACTTGTACAGGTCAATGATTGGTTCCTTGATGTATTTAACTTCATCTAGACCTGATATTATGTTTGCAGTGTGTCTTTGTGCTAGGTACCAAACCAATCCAAAGCAGTCACACATGTATGCTGTGAAAAGGATCTTTAGATACTTGAAAGGTCAACCAGATTTGGGACTTTGGTATGCTAAAGGATCATATTTTGAGCTTAAGGCTTTCACAGATAGTGACTATGGTGGTGAGAATATGGATAGAAAGTCAACAAGTGGAGGATGTCAATTTCTTGGAAATAGGCTAGTGTCATGGCAATGCAAGAAGCAGACCACAGTTTCCACTTCTACAGCAGAAGCAGAATATGTTGCAGCATCAAGTTGCTGTGCACAGGTTCTTTGGATTCAGAATCAAATGATGGATTATGGTTTGACCTTCATGAACACTCCTATTTATATTGATAATACCTCTGCTATTAGTATCATTCAGAATCCAGTTAAGCATTCAAAAACCAAACACATTGAAATTAGATATCATTTTATACGAGATTGTTATGATAAAAGATTGATTCATATTTTTAAAATTCATACTGATAATCAACTTGCAGATCTTTTTACAAAAGCATTTGATGTAGGAAGATTTACATTTTTGATAACTAATATTGGTATGATCAATCTCACGTAGTGTTTTTGGTCTGGATTTGATACTAACAGGGGTGTAGTATATTGTGTGTGACAGGGTCAAGTGTTGCCACTGTTAGCTTCATCATGATAACAGTTGGTGCCACTGTTAGTTTATTTCTGCCACTGTCAATATATTTTCAACCTCTGCTGTATATTTATGTACATTAACCCCTGCTGGTTGTTTTTCTTAGTTTACTATTACAGGACTCAGCCACTGTCAAGAGACATCACTTGAGCTGGAGTCTAATGTTTTATTTGTTGCTTCTTCTTTTGGTTAAAAAAAAAAAAAATTCGTTTTCTAATAAAGCTAAGTTTATGCCCCTGTTAGTTCTAAGCTAGAGTTTTCCTGGTCGGATGCCCCTGCTAGACTATCAGCCGCTGTTAGTTTTGTTAGATGGTTAAAAAGGGTTGACTATAATTGACCAAGTGAGGTACCCCTGTTGGGCTTATTTGTAAGTTGTGCCCCTGCTGGGTATAACCAGCAGTGCCACTGTTAGTTCTATTTTTAGGGTTTGGCACTGTCATCATATAAATACTCAAATACTTCACTTTTTCAATTACGCTTTCAAAATTTTCAAACCCCTTCAATAATCGCTCTCGTTTTTATTTGTTTATTGTCAATCGCTCTTCGTTCTTTCATCAATTACATCAATGGCATCGTCATCTTCTTCTGATTCTGGTACTTCTACGCTAAGTGTTCATTCTGAACACAACATGAGGGCTTTCTTGAATAAAGAACTAGCCGATGAGTATTTTCACCCTATTATCGATTTCTTGAGTAATTGTCCAGTTACTTATGCCCTTACTGTCGCTCCAAGATTGATTCGATCACATATTCAAGAATTCTGGCAGAATGCAAAGGAAGGGAATGTTAATGGAATCTCTCACATTCATTCCACTGTTAAAGGAAAGAAGGTAATGGTAACTGAGATTGTTCTAAGAGAACTTCTGCAGTTTGATGATGAAGGAGGAATTCTGGAATTGTCAAGAGATGATTTGTTTAAAGGCATAATGGATATGGGGTATGAAGGTTCTGGAAAAGCAAGATCATAATATACTTTCTTGAAGTCATGGTTATGTCCTCAATGGAAGTTCTACATTCATACTTTTCTGGTATGTTTGTCTCAAAAGAGAACTAGCTTTAATGAATTTAGTTCTAGTATTGCATATCCTATTATCTGCTTGGCACAGGGTATCAAATTTAATATGTCTAGGTTTATCTTAGATAACATGATTAGGAATGTGAAGGGTGATACATTCATTATGTACCCTAGATTTGTTCAGCTTTTATTGAATAATCAATTGTCAAATTTGCCAGCAGAGGATAGTGTAATAGTTAGTTCTACTCTATCCTTGAGGACTATTAAAGCTATGAATCAGTATCAGAATACTTTTTCAAAGAAGGAAACTGCATTATTTTCTACAATGTCAGTTGCTCCTTCTGCCACTGGTGGTGTATCACCAACACCACCTGGACCAAATGATGACAGGCCAACAACACAAGTTGGTTCTGAACATACATCAGGAGGTGACACCAAAAGAAAACAAGGGAACAAACAGCCTACCCAAAGTAAAGCCAAGAGATCCAAGAAGGCTAAACAGGCTATGGAGATTCCTGTTTCTCCACAGTCTCAGTCAAATGATCCACCACAACAGGTGAACATACTTGATGAAAATGTTCATTCAGGAAGGGCTGCCACTACTGTTTCTAGCCCACTGGCAGGGCAGGATAGTGGTAACATCAATCAGACCCAACCAGAGGCAACTATGTTTGATGAACCTATGGGTGATGATTCAAATGTAGGTCCCAGTACCAATAATCAAGGGACATCTGCAGTGGCAGATGTAGTCGATGATTCATCTAGAAGGTCACACTCCAATGTTGATGAGGCTAGTAATAAAACTAGGGAATTGACTATTGCTGATTTAGTACATGATGTCAATCTGATTTGGACTAAGTTTGAAAAGGAAAGAGCTTTGAGAAGGGAGCAACAGGTTATGTTGGCTGCCCAGGATGAGTTGATAAAGAAGCAGAGGGAAGAAATCATTGATTTATAAACCAGGTTGTCAATTGTTGAAGATGCAGTTGATAAAGTTTTGTTGCCTGCTAAGGAATCTTCAGGCAAGGGGGAGAATAAAGATGATGATCATGAGCAGAATGATATGCCTGAAGATAAGAATGATCATGATGGTCAAGATGATAACAATGATGGTAATACTGGAGGTGCAGATGATTTCAGTTTTATGGATATACCTGCTGATGTAGAGATGAGTGATAGAGTTATTGAAGATGAATTAAATGTCTCAGATTATGTGGTTAATGAAGACATGGATGAACAGATGGTTGATGAGATGGTTGATGCTGAGAATGATAGGAGGATGGTGGTGTATGTGGGAGAAAATGTTGCAGATGATAGTATACAAAGTGGTCCAGCTCTAAATGTTTTTCCATTGAACAAAGGATTACCTTTTAAGGCTGTGGCTAATCTGTATATCTGGGATATTATGGGAGCTAATCTTGACATGTGCAAAAGAGTAAGTTTTAGTGATAGGTTGGTGTATGAAGAGATGAGTGATGATAAATGTGACAACCGTCAATTTAGGACTAGAATTTAGTGCCTAATCGAGCTTTATTACATGTAATTAGTTCTGTGTTAGGCTAATTAATGTATCAATTATTATATATATTGTTGAATATATATCTACAATTATGCGATTTGTTTAAATCGTACAAGTCTCAAATCGAATGAATTTCGATACAATAAATACGGACGTTGGTGACCAATTTTATTAAATAACGCTTTTATGTCAAAAATATTATTATTATAATATTACGTATTCATTCGTATCGTACAATCAGAAAGTTACACAACTTAAAATGTAAAACGCGCAAACAAATTAACTTACCTTTTATAATTCAAATATTAAGTGGTTAGTAAAATATTTAAATAAAATATAACGTAATAAATTGTATTTTTAAAAGTAACAACTAATATATAAAATAATTATTTAACGTTTTAACGACGGAGCAAATAAACACCGCACGGAGCGGGAACGCGGGGCGAAAATGGGGATTTAACCCCCACTTCCACCCACTTTCTTCCATTTCTCTTTTTCTCTATCTCTCACCTCTCTATTTTTCTCTCAACAAAACCCAAACCAAAAATCATCAAAATCGCAAAATAAACACCTCAAACGACCTCGGATCTTCAAGCCCCTTTACAATAAACGACCACCTCGCGACGATCTACACTTCTATCTTTCCGGAATTTCATTCCGGCGATTTGTAAGTTTCCGACACAACTCCGAAAACTCTCGTTTTTAAGATTTATAACTTGCTAGTTGTTTGTATAACCTTGTAATGTCCTAAAATGGGTTGGGTAAAAATATTATGCCGATCGATGGCCGGAAAACGCGTTTTTGGAGTTGAAACTCCGATCAGACCCCGTACGTCGCATTTGGTCTGGAGCAGATGCGACGTAGCGACCTACGTCGCATTATATCCCCAACGTCGCATACAGCGACGCAGCCTATTACGTCGCATTGACTTGCGAACGTCGCACATAGCGACGCAGACCTTAACGTCGCAAAAACGAACCTACGTCGCATAAGCGACGTAGCACCCTACGTCGCTATTGACTTAGCACTGTTGACCTTAGCGACGTAACCCTCTACGTCGCAAAACTCTTACGTCGCAGCCTACGTCGCAGGCTACGTCGCTAAAAACAGAATCTTCAAAACTCGAAATTTTCAAAGTCAAAGTTACGGTAGCAATTCACTGTAGCAACAATATAATAACCTTTTGAACTATTGTTACAACCGTCACCAACGGGCCGTACGCGTTTTCAAAACATACTTCAAAATCAAACAAGTCGTTGTAACTTGTATCAATTTATTCAAACAAGTCGTTGTAACTTGTATCAATTCAATCAAACAAGTCGTAGTAACTTGTAACAATACAATCAACCAAATCGGGGAAATTTGGACATTAAGTTAGACAAACAATTTCAATGGTAGTCTTTCGAGATACCAATACAATTAATAACAATTCAAGTGTCGTGGACACATTCAGGTTTCAAGTCTTTGGACACCAACACACTGCTAATTACTTCAAGTTTATTAAGTTAAACACATCAGGAATCAGGTGAGTTTCATAGCCCCATTTTCACTGCTTTACAACTAGGGGTGTGATATTACTACTCGATTTTGTTTTACAAGTAGAACGCAAGTGCCAAACTTCAAATACTACATGAGTTTCAAGCTAATCAATTTAAAGTCCTCCATAAGCATAGTCTCTAGTATTTTATAGCGTGAATGTTAGTATATGATATCATATGGGATTGACAATCCTCATCCGGGTTAGCACGCACTAATCGGTCAAACGGATGTATTAGCATTTGGGAAGACGAGTGTTGATTAGGCACTCGTAGGAGGCAAATCAGTTAGGTTTCCTTAATTGGGCCTGACAAATCAGTTAAGCTCAGACTATGTGCTCATGGACAGTATAACTTTTATTTTGCTTAATTGCATTTTAAATTCAATATAAATCTTGCGGTTCTGACAACTATACAATTGACATACAAACCTGTGAGCTCACCAGCGTTTTCGCTGACCCATTTTAGTACTTATCACAGGTACCCAGCAGTAGTTTGGCTGCCCAAGCAGGAATTATTAGCTCGAGTCAGCATACATACAACTAGAGATTGGACTGCATTATTATATTTTGTAAAAGTAATTATGCTATGTAATCTCTCAATTTCAGGAACCGAGCTAGTGCAATATTATTTTTGATGTAAACGTTCACTTTATTAATACAAGTTTAAAACGACGCATATAGTGGTCGTTCATTATTATCTTTGTGCTTTGTATATTGATTAGTGGCACCCAAATCAAGCTTCCGCGAATCATTAAATTTGGGGGTGTCACAGATTGGTATCAGAGCCTAAGGTTATAGTGAACTAGGTTGCATTTAGTGGGCCTAGACTATGACCGTTAGGCAGTATTCCTTATTAGTTATGACTAGTTCAGGGATTACATCATACGACTTTAATTTAACATAGCCTGATCAACTATGTACAATTAAAGAAAGATGATGTGAAATCTGAAAGAGTCATGTTGAACAGGAATGCATTAGTTGACTCTGACCTCGAGAGAAACGGGACTCAAAACACGTCTGTGCTAGACACTCAATAGGTTATTATGTGATATACATATATATATACATAAATAGACCTCACTTACCAACTTTAGGCTATATTATATTATATGAATATAGGCCTCATTCCCTCTAACGTTTTATCTCGGAATGACAAACACACCACCAAATTCATCGCACTCAGACGAGTATCTCACGTCCTTTCTTTGTTCTTTCTTACTCAGCATCATGCCTCCTCGTCGTCAAATTACCCTTAGCGAAGCTGAGATCGCGGGAATCATTGCCCGCAGTGTGACCGAAGCCTTGGCTACCCGAACACCACCCGGTAGCGAGGACACCGCAACCAATACTCCACCACCCAAACCCTGCTCCTATAAGGATTTCCTTAGCTGTAAACCACTATACTTCAAGGGCACGGAAGGTGCCATTGGCTTAATCCGTTGGATTGAGCGTATGGAATCCGTTTTCAGTCTCTGCGACTGCACTGAGAACAACAAAGTCAAATTCGCTGCTTACACCTTTCAGGAAGGTGCATCCACGTGGTGGAAAACCCACGCAAACTCTGTAGGCCTTGAGGTTGCAAACCGACTTCCTTGGGCCGAACTGAAGAAGAAGCTGACAGAAAAGTACTGTCCTGAAGAAGAATTGCATAGGCTGGAAGAAGAATTCTGGCATCTGGAAGTGCAGGGAAATGATGTCGCTGATTATACCACCAAGTTTCAGCAGTTTGCCTTATTATGCCCGGGTTTGGTCGAACCAGAAAGTAAGGGCATTAAGAAATACATTCGTGGACTTCCCGAGAACATCCAGGGAAACGTCGCCTCATCCCGACCAACCACCACTGAGAGTGCCATTCGATTGGCCCACGAACTCATGGCTCTAGTTGTCAGCCGTGAGACCTCCAACACCTCATCCTCCAACAACAACAAACGCAAATCCACTGAACACCACCACAACACAAACAAGAAAAACAGCGCCATCCAAGTCTACACCTCCAACTCTGAAACCACCCGCAGCTACACCGGGGACAGACCTTATTGTCCCAAGTGCAACTACCACCATTTTGGTCAGTGCGGTACTCCTTGCAACAACTGCAGGAGGTACGGGCATTTGACTAAGGATTGCCGAGCCCCCAAATCCAACAACAACCTCTCTGACAGAAATACCCGACAACCTAAGTCCTGCTATGAATGTGGAAACCCAGGGCACTTCAGGGATTCTTGCCCAAATTGAAGAATAAGGGCAACAACAACAACAACTCCCGCAACAACAACAACGCCAAAAGTACCGCTTTCGTGATCAACTCAGGGGACGCCCGTCTGGACCCGAATGTGGTCACGGGTATGTTCCTCCTCAACAATTTAACTGCTTCCATTCTGTTTGATACTGGTGCCGATAGGAGTTTTATTTCCGATGAATTTTGCCCTCTACTTGACATTACACCTGTTGCTTTAGACGTTAAGTACACCGTAGAGCTAGCAAATGGCAAGCTGATAGAAACCGATAGTGTGATACCTAATTGCACTTTAAATCTAGCCGACGAAACCTTCCCCATAGATCTTATGCCTATTGAGATAGGAAGTTTCGATGTCATCGTAGGCATGGACTGGTTATCCAAACATCGCGCCGAAATCATCTGCTATGACAAAATTGTTCGCATACCTCTCACTGTCGGTAGAACCCTAGTCATACAGGGGGAGACCGGAGGGACGAGGCGCAACCTCATATCTTGTTTAAAAACCCGAAAATTTCTGAGAAAGGGTTACCCTGCAATCCTCGCGCACATCATGGAGAAAAAGTCGGAGGAGAAGCGACCTGAGGATGTTCCAATTGTTCGAGACTTTCCAGAAGTCTTTCCTGAAGAACTACCTGGTCTACCACCACCAAGACAGGTTGAGTTCTCAATCGATCTTGTACCCGGTGCTGCGCCTGTAGCCCGAGCACCATACCGTTTAGCTCCATCCGAACTTCAGGAGTTGTCCACCCAGTTACAGGAACTCCTGGAACGAGGGTTTATCAGGCCGAGTTCTTCACCTTGGGGAGCTCCGGTCCTATTCGTTAAGAAGAAAGATGGTTCCTTTCGAATGTGTATCGACTATCGAGAGTTGAACAAGTTAACTGTCAAGAACCGGTATCCACTTCCTCGAATCGATGATTTGTTCGACCAACTGCAAGGGTCGAGTTGTTATTCAAAGATTGATCTCCGATCCGGTTATCATCAATTGCGTGTTCGCGATGCCGATATTCCAAAAACCGCTTTCAGAACCCGTTACGGGCATTACGAATTCCAAGTGATGCCATTCGGCCTAACCAACGCACCGGCGGTATTCATGGACCTTATGAATCGGGTATGCAAACCTTATCTTGACAAATTTGTCATTGTCTTCATCGACGACATCCTTATATATTCACGAAACAAAGAAGAACACGAACAACACCTCAAAACCATCCTTGAACTGCTTAAACACGAGGAGCTCTATGCCAAGTTCTCTAAGTGTGAGTTCTGGATCAAAACCGTTCAATTCCTTGGCCACGTGATTGACAGTCAGGGGATTCACGTCGACCCGTCAAAAATCGAGGCTATCAAAGACTGGCAATCGCCAACCACTCCGACCGAAGTACGGCAGTTTCTAGGACTGGCCGGATACTATCGACGATTCATCGAAAATTTCTCAAAGATAGCCATACCACTCACGACACTGACCCAGAAAGATAAAAAGTTTGACTGGACTGACAAACAAGAATCGGCATTCCAACTCTTAAAACAAAAGCTTTGCAGTGCTCCTATCCTCTCATTACCCGAAGGCACCGATGACTTCGTGGTATACTGCGATGCTTCTCATCAAGGTCTCGGTTGTGTGCTCATGCAACGAGACAAAGTCATAGCTTATGCTTCCCGACAGCTCAAGATTCATGAAAAGAATTACACCACCCACGACCTCGAGCTAGGAGCTGTCGTTTTTGCCCTCAAAATCTGGAGACATTACCTTTACGGTACCAGATGTACAATTTTCACCGACCATAAAAGCCTTCAACACATATTCGATCAGAAGGATCTCAACATGAGGCAACGTCGATGGGTCGAGTTGCTTACCGATTACGACTGTGAACTCAAATATCATCCAGGCAAAGCAAATGTTGTTGCTGACGCCCTCAGTCGAAAAGAGCGAGTGAAACCACTTCGGGTTCGAGCCCTCAGTATGACCATTCACAACAATTTAAACATTCAAATTCTCACTGCTCAACTCGAAGCCTTAAAACCCGAACATGTCAAAGATGAAGCCTTGCGGGGCATGGATAAACAGCTTGAAATCAGACCTAACGGGATTAGGTATTTTTCAAACCGAATCTGGTTGCCTAAATTTGGGAACCTACGAGACTTGGTGATGGATGAAGCTCACAAGTCAAAATATTCTATCCATCCGGGAGCCGATAAAATGTACCACGGTATCAAGGACTTCTACTGGTGGCCGAACATGAAAGCCGAAATCGCCACCTATGTCAGCAAGTGCCTTACTTGCTCCAAAGTCAAAATCGAATATCAAAAACCTTCTGGTTTACTTCAACAACCCAGTCTTTCTGAATGGAAATGGGAACAAATTGCTATGGACTTCATAACCAAACTACCAAAGTCAGTGAACGGTTGCGATACCATTTGGGTGATCGTGGATCGTCTCACAAAGTCTGCTCATTTCCTGGCAATCAAGGAATCCGACAAAATGGAACGCCTCACCAGAATCTACCTGAAGGAAATCGTGACCAAACACGGTGTTCCAATCTCAATTATCTCTGATAGAGATAGTCGCTTCACTTCACAATTTTGGCAATCACTTCAAAAATCTCTGGGTACTCGACTTGATATGAGTACCGCATACCATCCTCAAACCGACGGCCAAAGTGAACGAACCATTCAAACACTGGAAGACATGCTACGGGCCTGCGTAGTAGATTTCGGTGTAAACTGGGAAAAACATCTACCATTGTGCGAGTTCTCGTATAACAACAGTTATCATACCAGCATCAAAGCTGCACCCTTCGAGGCACTGTACGGTCGTAAGTGCCGGTCACCTATCTGTTGGACCGAAGTTGGGGATAGCCAACTCACGGGTCCAGAAATCATACACGAAACAACCGAGAGGATCGTAGAAATTCAAAACAAACTCAAAGCCGCGCGTGATCGTCAGAAAAGTTATGCTGACGTGAGACGCAAACCACTCGAGTTCCAGGTTGGGGATCGAGTTCTACTCAAAGTATCGCCTTGGAAAGGCGTAATCCGATTTGGTAAACGAGGGAAGTTAAATCCCAGATACATTGGACCATTCGAGATCCTCGAAAGGATTGGTCCAGTGGCTTATCGATTGCAGCTGCCATCTGAACTCAGCAGCGTGCATCCCACATTTCATGTTTCAAATCTGAAGAAGTGTCTGTCTGATGAGACACTTATCATTCCACTCGATGAAATTCGAGTTGACGAAAAACTTCACTTTGTTGAGGAACCCGCTGAAATCATGGACCGTGAGGTTAAACAACTTAAACAAAGTCGTATTCCCATTGTCAAGGTTAGGTGGAATTCGCGGCGCGGTCCGGAATTCACCTGGGAACGGGAAGACCAAATGCGACTCAAGTATCCTCAACTCTTCACTGATTCAACGTCAAACACGACTTCAACATAAAATTTCGGGACGAAATTCTTCTAACAGGGGGAGAATGTGACAACCGTCAATTTAGGACTAGAATTTAGTGCCTAATCGAGCTTTATTACATGTAATTAGTTCTGTGTTAGGCTAATTAATGTATCAATTATTATATATATTGTTGAATATATATCTACAATTATGCGATTTGTTTAAATCGTACAAGTCTCAAATCGAATGAATTTCGATACAATAAATACGGACGTTGGTGACCAATTTTATTAAATAACGCTTTTATGTCAAAAATATTATTATTATAATATTACGTATTCATTCGTATCGTACAATCAGAAAGTTACACAACTTAAAATGTAAAACGCGCAAACAAATTAACTTACCTTTTATAATTCAAATATTAAGTGGTTAGTAAAATATTTAAATAAAATATAACGTAATAAATTGTATTTTTAAAAGTAACAACTAATATATAAAATAATTATTTAACGTTTTAACGACGGAGCAAATAAACACCGCACGGAGCGGGAACGCGGGGCGAAAATGGGGATTTAACCCCCACTTCCACCCACTTTCTTCCATTTCTCTTTTTCTCTATCTCTCACCTCTCTATTTTTCTCTCAACAAAACCCAAACCAAAAATCATCAAAATCGCAAAATAAACACCTCAAACGACCTCGGATCTTCAAGCCCCTTTACAATAAACGACCACCTCGCGACGATCTACACTTCTATCTTTCCGGAATTTCATTCCGGCGATTTGTAAGTTTCCGACACAACTCCGAAAACTCTCATTTTTAAGATTTATAACTTGCTAGTTGTTTGTATAACCTTGTAATGTCCTAAAATGGGTTGGGTAAAAATATTATGCCGATCGATGGCCGGAAAACGCGTTTTTGGAGTTGAAACTCCGATCAGACCCCGTACGTCGCATTTGGTCTGGAGCAGATGCGACGTAGCGACCTACGTCGCATTATATCCCCAACGTCGCATACAGCGACGCAGCCTATTACGTCGCATTGACTTGCGAACGTCGCACATAGCGACGCAGACCTTAACGTCGCAAAAACGAACCTACGTCGCATAAGCGACGTAGCACCCTACGTCGCTATTGACTTAGCACTGTTGACCTTAGCGACGTAACCCTCTACGTCGCAAAACTCTTACGTCGCAGCCTACGTCGCAGGCTACGTCGCTAAAAACAGAATCTTCAAAACTCGAAATTTTCAAAGTCAAAGTTACGGTAGCAATTCACTGTAGCAACAATATAATAACCTTTTGAACTATTGTTACAACCGTCACCAACGGGCCGTACGCGTTTTCAAAACATACTTCAAAATCAAACAAGTCGTTGTAACTTGTATCAATTTATTCAAACAAGTCGTTGTAACTTGTATCAATTCAATCAAACAAGTCGTAGTAACTTGTAACAATACAATCAACCAAATCGGGGAAATTTGGACATTAAGTTAGACAAACAATTTCAATGGTAGTCTTTCGAGATACCAATACAATTAATAACAATTCAAGTGTCGTGGACACATTCAGGTTTCAAGTCTTTGGACACCAACACACTGCTAATTACTTCAAGTTTATTAAGTTAAACACATCAGGAATCAGGTGAGTTTCATAGCCCCATTTTCACTGCTTTACAACTAGGGGTGTGATATTACTACTCGATTTTGTTTTACAAGTAGAACGCAAGTGCCAAACTTCAAATACTACATGAGTTTCAAGCTAATCAATTTAAAGTCCTCCATAAGCATAGTCTCTAGTATTTTATAGCGTGAATGTTAGTATATGATATCATATGGGATTGACAATCCTCATCCGGGTTAGCACGCACTAATCGGTCAAACGGATGTATTAGCATTTGGGAAGACGAGTGTTGATTAGGCACTCGTAGGAGGCAAATCAGTTAGGTTTCCTTAATTGGGCCTGACAAATCAGTTAAGCTCAGACTATGTGCTCATGGACAGTATAACTTTTATTTTGCTTAATTGCATTTTAAATTCAATATAAATCTTGCGGTTCTGACAACTATACAATTGACATACAAACCTGTGAGCTCACCAGCGTTTTCGCTGACCCATTTTAGTACTTATCACAGGTACCCAGCAGTAGTTTGGCTGCCCAAGCAGGAATTATTAGCTCGAGTCAGCATACATACAACTAGAGATTGGACTGCATTATTATATTTTGTAAAAGTAATTATGCTATGTAATCTCTCAATTTCAGGAACCGAGCTAGTGCAATATTATTTTTGATGTAAACGTTCACTTTATTAATACAAGTTTAAAACGACGCATATAGTGGTCGTTCATTATTATCTTTGTGCTTTGTATATTGATTAGTGGCACCCAAATCAAGCTTCCGCGAATCATTAAATTTGGGGGTGTCACAATAAAACTGTTGAGAAGATGGAAACTGATGATGTAGAGGGTGAGGGGGAGTTGATAGAGTCAAAATCTGAACCTGAAGCTAAAGAGGAAGAAAGAGTGAAGATTTATAACAGAAAGAAATCAATTCCAAAGAGAAAGTCTACCTCTGCTAAGGTACAAACATCTGTTGAAACTCAATTGTTGACCACTGCTAGTAGTATTTCTACCTCTGCTAGTAGTTTGGTATCTACCTCTGTTAAGGTATCTACCACTGTTGGTACTTCAACAGCAACCCCTGCTACTACAATTTCAACCCCTGTCATCACAACCCCTGTTACTACAACACCTACCCCTGTTAGCACAAAACCAACCACTGTTGTATCAACCTCTGTTGGCACTTCAAATATTCCTACAACTGTTGGTACACCTACTGTTACTCCAGTTTACACCACTACTACAGCAATGACCACTGCTAGGACTCTAGAAGTGCCTGTTACAATCAGAGAGCCTACACAACCAACCAAACCTAAGTCTGATTTGCCAAAGATTGATTCAAAGGACAAAGGTAAGGGAAAATTGAAAGAAGAGAGAAAGATTAAGAAGGTTGTAGAGCCTCCAATTGATTTGAATGAGGCAAGGAGAATTCAGGAGGAGCATGATGAAAGAATGTTAAGAATGGCAGCTGAGTCTAAGAGAAAGGAAGGTATTGATGTTGATGTTATACTAGAAGATTCAAGTGTGGTGACTCTATCACAGAAGGCTGCACAGATGTTGAATGATATGGCTGCAAGAGGTCAAGGTTTGTCTGCTCAACAGATTCATGATATGATCAACAGAAAGGATGATAAAGATGGTTTGGATCCAGGGTTTGCAAAGCTTAAACAAGCTAATGAAGAAAAGGCAAAGTTGAAAAGACAAGCTGAGCTTGAAAAGAAAAGGAACAAACCACCAACTGCTGCTCAAAGGAAAAAGGATTTAATCAAAATTCTTGGTGATAGGTATGCACCAAAAAGTGTGCTGGAAGGGTGGAATGTGGAGAAACTGGAAAGAGCTCATGAGAAATATCAGAATGAGGAAAAAGAAGATTTTGAGAAAAGGATTCAGAAAGATAAATTCATTAAGAAAAAGTTGGCTGAGGATAGAAAGAAGATTGCAGAGCAAGTGAGAAGAGAAGAGCAAGAGAGGATTGAAAAGAAAGAGCAAGAGGAAATAGAAGCCAAGGAAAGAGAAATCAAAAGGCTTTCTGATCAAAATATGCAGAACAGATGGAATGGAGTTCTTGCTTCTGATAATGTAGTTCCTGATTTGGAAAGAGATGCAGAAGAGCTGAAAAAATATATCAAAGAAGTGAAGGATTATAAAGAAAATATTCACATCAATCATGATAGATCATCAAGGATAATTGAATGGGAAGGAATTAAATCAAAAGTTGCTGATGGTGATAAAGAACAGATCAAGATTGTTAGAGAGAATGGAGATAAGCAGTACTTGGCATCTGTTGCTGATGTGCTTAAGAATGTGAATAGATTGGACATTCTAGATCTGGTTGAGCTAAACAGTAAAGGAGATAGACAGGCTTCATTGGTGATTATGGAAAGAGAATTGGGAAGATGTCTGAATATGCTGTTTGAGCCTGAGCCATTCTTCAATTTGTTCCTACATTGTATTGATGCTGTGAATACTTGGAGACATTTTGTTAGAGCTGGAGTTCATATGATTCTATTCAGAAGTGGAATGTCAATCTTCATGCTTGATGAAAGAAAATATGTTCTGGGAACTCAGATTCTAAGAAATGTGCTTGCATCTCAATTGAAAACTACAGTGATTTCTGAAGGAGCATTTAATGCTTTGTATATGGTGCTCAATCAGTTCCATAAAAGAATGGAGTTGGAAAGAATGAAAGAGGAGGAGAGAAGAAGAAAACAGAATCAAACTCAGAAAGATGAAAAGAAAGATGAAGAAACTTGATTCATTACTGAGAATGATCAAGTTTAGGGGGAGATTGTTGAGACCTGAGCTACTGTCGAATCTGCTCAGAGTACAAGTATGTTGCTGCTGTTAGAAGAAGTTCACCACTGTTAGAATATTTGTATTGACAGTGCCACTGTCAAATAGTTTTAGTCTAGCAGTGCCACTGTTGAACATGTAGTTTGTATTTTGTATCAAGTACTCAACCACTGTTAGTAATATACGAGTACTACCCCTGTTAGATATATAGATAACCACTGTTGGTTAGATATAGTCGGTTAGAGAGAATTATGGAATAGATATGATTCGATAATAGTTTGATTCTGTAAAGGACTATATATGTTATAAATAGAGATCCTGTAACAAAATGTAGCCTATTGATTCTGTAAAGGACTATATAGCTCCTATATAATATAGCCTATTGAGTGTCTAGCATAAACATGTTTAAGTCTCGGTTCTCTCGAGGTCAGAGTCTTCTATTGTACCCTGTTCAGCCATAACTACTTTCAGATCTTACATCATCCTTGCTTAATTGTACATAGTTGATCAGGCTATGTTAAATTAAACTCGTATGATGTAATCACTGAACCAGTTATACTTAATAAGGAATACCGCCTAATGGTCATAATCTAGGTCCACTAAATGCAACCTAGTTCACTATAACCTTAGTCTCTGATACCAATCTGTAACACCCCCAAATTTAATGATTTGCGGAAGCTTGATTTGGGTGTTACTAATCAATAACAAAGCACACAGATATATAGTAAACGACTCTATATGTGTCGTTTTAACAAAATATATTGATAACTGAAAAGTTTACAACATTTAAAGCTTTACATAGCTCGAGTTTAAATAAAATGAGATTTCAGTACATAAGTACTTGAACAAAATATACTAATGCAAGAAAATCTCGATCGTCTGTATGCTGACTCGAGCTAAAATCCTGAAGCAGAAATATCCTACTGCTTGGTACCTGCGATATATGCTAAAAGGTCAGCTAGAAAGCTGGTGAGCTCACAGGTTTGAAATCAGTTAATATAGTATGAACCGCAAGATTTAAATAATGAATTGCATCCAGCAATTAAATAATGAATTGCATCCAGCAATTAAATGATAGTCATCGTGTATACAGCCATGAGCACATAGTTGAGCTTAACTCGAGGGCCGGGTCCCCTATAGAGAATTCCGGGCGAGGTGCCTCCACGAATGCCTAATCCACATTCGTCTTCCCAAATATTAGTACGTTCGTTTACCCGGTTAGTGCTTGCTAACCCGAACGAGGTGGGTCAATCCTATATGGTACCATATACTAATATTCACGCTACAACGTATTAACAACTATGCTGACGGAGGACTTTAAATGATTAGTTTCGAAAAACTCATGTAGTATATGAAATGTTTGTACTTGCGTTCACATGTTAAAATTGAGCAATATATCACACCCCTGAGTAAAACAGTAAAAAGAGGGGCTATGAGACTCACCTGAGTCTGAAAGCGTTTAAACAAACGTAAGTTGATTAGCCGAGTGTGAAGTCCAAAGACTTGTAACCTGAGGGTGTCCACGACACGCGATGGTTATAATCATGATTGGGTATCTCAAAAGATCACCCTTGTAGTTGTTCATTCAACTATAATGTCCAAATCTCCACTATTTGGTTGATACGTTTAAGTGTTTAAAAAGTGTACGGCCCGTTGGTGACGGATTTGTAATATTAATCTCAACTATTATTATTTTGATTTCGTGGCGTTTTACTTGAAAAATGTGTTTTGATTGTGTTTTAGAAGCCGTTACGGGATCTAAGTACGGGGGTCCGGGGGCAGCGCCCCTGGTAGCGGGGTCCAAGGGGCGGCAGCCCCTGGCGGGGTCCAAGGGGCAAAGCCCCTGGCTGGGGTCGAGCTGCCAGGTCAGCTTGGAAAATTTTTATTTCTACTATATTGCTTTGACGAAAAACGCATCTGGGATCTGAATTTGGGTAAAATCGAGTGATAAATTTCGAGTCTCGACACTTAGTAAAAGTCTGTGTTTTTGAGGTTCTGGTTTGTGCGACGTTGGGTGCGACGTCGCAGATCCTGACTGCGACGTTGGGCACGGCGTCGCTATGTGCGACTTCCGCAACTTAATGCGACGTTGTACGTGGCGTCGCTATAGGCGACGTTGTTGATTTCAGCGACGTAAGGGTTTGCGTCGCTAAGTGCGACGTTCGCAAGTCAATGCGACGTAATAGGCTGCGTCGCTATAACCGACGCTGAGAGATATTAGCGACGTTGCAGCTGACGTCGCAATCGGGCCAAGCCAAGTGCGACGTCGGGGTCTGTTACGATTTCGGTGGCCGGAAAAACGGCCGAGAGGCTTCCGTTTGGTCTAAATCTTTTACCCAGCCCATTTTTGGACATAATAAGTTGATACAAACCATAAAAACGTAAAAATGAGTAAAAAACGGAGAGTTTCGGGTTTTGTCGGAAACTTACAAATTGCCGAAATGAAAATCCGGAAAGATAGCGTTGTAGATCGTCGCGAGGTGGTCGTGAATCTCTAAAAATATTGGTGATCCGGTTGCGTTTCGTGGTGTTATTTTGCGATTTAGGTGGATGGTGGTGATTTTGAATAATAGAGAGAAAATAGGAGAGAGAGAGATAAGAAAGATGATGAAATGAAAAAGAAAAGTGGGAGGTGGGGGTTTATCCCCACTTTTCAGTTTCTCGCCCCGCGTTCCGCGTGGTGTTCGTTTGCTCCGTCGTTTAAACGTTAAATAATTATTTACATTTTAATTATGAGTTTTAAAATACGATTTATTACGCGATATATTGTTTAAATATTTTACAAATCAATTTATATTTGTGTTATAAAATGTAAGTTAGTTTGTTTTGCGCGTTTTACATTTTTAAATCATATAATTTTTGTTTGTATAATCCGAATGAATACGAAATATTATCTTAATAATATTCTTGATATAAAAGCGTTATTTAATAAAATTGGTCACCAACGTCCGTATTAACTTGAATCGAAATACATTCGATTTAACCAAATCGCATTTTCGTATATATTCAACAATATATAATTCGATACATTAATTAGCCTAACACAGAACTAATTACATGTATTAACATCTTGTTAGGCACTAATTACTAGTCCTAATTTGGCGGGTGTTACATTCTCCCCCTGTTAGAAGAATTTCGTCCCGAAATTTAATTCGAAGTCGTGTTTGATGTAGAATCAGTGAATAGTTGAGGATATTTGAGTCACATTTGGTCTTCCCGTTCCCAGGTGAATTCCGGACCACGCCGCGAATTCCATCTGACCTTGATGATGGGAATACGACTTTGTTTCTGTTGTTTGACCTCACGGTCCATAATTTCAGCGGGTTCCTCAACGAAGTGAAGTTTGTCGTCAACACGAATTTCATCGAGTGGAATGATAAGTGTCTCATCAGACAGACACTTCTTCAGATTTGAAATATGAAAAGTAGGGTGTACGCTGCTGAGTTCAGATGGCAGCTGCAATCGATACGCTACGGGGCCAATCCGTTCGAGGATCTCAAAAGGCCCGATGTACCTGGGGTTCAACTTCCCGCGTTTACCAAAACGGATGACGCCTTTCCAAGGCGATACTTTTAAGAGTACTCGATCCCCAACTTGGAACTCGAGTGGTTTGCGTCTCACGTCAGCATAACTTTTCTGACAATCACGTGCGGCTTTGAGTCGGTTTTGGATTTCCATAATTTTCTCAGTGGTGGCGTGAATGAGTTCAGGACCAGTGAGTTGACTATCTCCCACTTCAGTCCAACAGATCGGTGATCGGCACTTACGACCGTACAGTGCCTCAAATGGTGCAGCCTTAATGCTGGCATGATAGCTGTTATTTTACGAGAATTCGCACAACGGTAGATGTCTTTCCCAGTTTGTACCGAAATCAACTACGCATGCGCGTAGCATATCTTCCAGGGTTTGGATGGTTCGTTCACTTTGGCCATCGGTTTGAGGATGGTATGCGGTACTCATATCAAGACGAGTACCCAACGCTTTTTGAAGTGATTGCCAAAAGTGAGAGGTGAAACGGGCATCTCTGTCGGAGATGATCGAGATTGGAACACCGTGATGAGAAACGATTTCCTTGATGTAGATTTGTGCAAGGCGTTCCATTTTATCGTTTTCCTTGATTGCCAGGAAATGAGCAGATTTGGTGAGACGATCGACGATCACCCAAATAGTATCGCAACCGCTCGACGACTTGGGTAGTTTGGTTATGAAATCCATGGCAATTTGTTCCCATTTCCATTCAGGGATATCGGGTTGTTGAAGTAAGCCAGAAGGCTTTTGATGTTCGGTTTTGACTTTTGAGCAAGTAAGGCACTTGCTGACGTAAGTGGCAATTTCGGCTTTCATGTTCGGCCACCAATAAAATTCCTTGATGCCGTGGTACATCTTATCGGATCCCGGATGGATAGAATATTTAGACTTGTGAGCTTCATCCATCACCAAGTCTCGTAGGTTCCCGAAACTAGGCAACCAGATTCGGTTTGAGAAATACCTAATCCCGTTAGATTTGATTTCGAATTGTTTGTCAATACCCCGTAAGGCTTCATTTTTGATGTTTTCAGGTTTCAGGGCTTCGATCTGAGCGGTATGAATTTGAATGGTAAGATCGTTATGAATGGTCATACTGAGGGCTCGGACTCGAAGTGGTTTTGGTCGTTCCTTTCGACTGAGGGCGTCGGCTACCACATTAGCCTTCCCTGGATGGTACTTGATCTCGCAATCGTAATCGGTAAGCAACTCGACCCATCGATGTTGCCTCATATTGAGATCCTTCTGATCGAATATATGTTGGAGACTTTTATGATCGGTAAAGATGGTGCACTTAGTGCCGTAGAGATAATGTCTCCAGATTTTGAGAGCAAAAACGACAGCTCCAAGTTCGAGATCATGAGTGGTGTAGTTCTTTTCGTGAATTTTCAGCTGTCGTGAGGCATAGGCAATAAATTTATCTCGTTGCATCAATACGCAACCGAGACCTTGGTGAGAAGCATCACAGTATACCACGAAGTCATCGGTGCCTTCATGTAAGGATATAATTGGAGCACTGCAAAGCTTTTGTAAGTTGGAATGCTAACTCTTGTTTATCGGTCCAATCGAACCTTTTGTCCTTCTGAGTCAGTACCGTGAGTGGTTGAGCTATTTTAGAGAAGTTTTCGATAAATCGCCGATAGTACCCAGCAAGACCCAAGAATTGTCGTACTTCAGTTGCAGAGGTGGGTGCTTGCCAGTCTTTGATAGCCTCGATTTTTGATGGGTCAACGTGAATTCCCTGACTATCGATCACGTGACCAAGGAACTGAACGGTTTGTATCCAGAACTCACACTTAGAGAATTTGGCGTAAAGCTCCTCGTGTCTAAGTAGTTCAAGGATGGTTTTGAGGTGTTGCGCATGCTCTTGCTCGTTGCGCGAGTAAATGAGTATGTCATCGATAAAGACAATGACAAACTTATCGAGGTAAGGTTTGCACACCCGATTCATAAGGTCCATGAATACAGCCGGTGCGTTAGTTAGGCCAAAGGGCATCACTTGGAATTCGTAGTGCCCGTAACGAGTTCTGAAAGCAGTTTTTGGAATATCGGTGTCGCGAACTCGTAACTGGTGATAACCTGATCGCAAGTCGATTTTTGAGTATAAACTTGAACCCTGAAGTTGGTCGAATAGATCATCAATGCGAGGAAGTGGATAACGGTTCTTGACGGTCAATTTGTTCAACTCTCGATAGTCAATGCACATTCTGAATGACCCGTCCTTCTTTTTAACAAATAAGACCGGAGCTCCCCAAGGTGAAGAACTCGGTCTAATGAATCCTCTATCCAGAAGTTCTTGTAACTGGGCAGACAACTCCTGAAGTTCGGATGGGGCTAAACGGTACGGTGCGCGGGCCACCGGTGCGGCACCCGGCACGAGATCAATTGAGAACTCAACCTGTCTAGGTGGAGGTAAACCAGGTAGTTCTTCCGGAAAGACTTCGGGAAAGTCTCCAACAATTGGCACATCTTCAAGTCGCTTCTCCTCCGACTTCTTCTCTGTGATGTGTGCGAGTATTGCAGGGTAACCCTTTCTCAGAAATTTTCGGGTTTTTAAGCAAGAGATGATATTGAGTCCCGTCTCACCGGTCTCCCCCTGTATGATCAAGGTTCCACCGGCAGCGAGTGGAATGCGGACGATCTTATCGTAACAAATGATTTCGGCTCGGTGTTTGGACAACCAGTCCATTCCAATGATAACGTCGAAACTTCCGATTTCAACGGGTACAAGATCGATTGAAAAGGTTTCATCAGCTAGGTTTAAAGTGCAATTAGGTATCACACTATCGGTTTCTATAAGTTCCCCATTTGCTAGCTCTACAGTGTACTTAACATCTAAGGCAACAGGAGTGATGTCAAGTAGTGGGCAAAAGTCATCAGAGATAAAGCTTCTATCAGCACCAGTATCAAATAGAACAGAAGCATGTAAGTTGTTGAGGAGGAACATACCCGAGACCACATTCGGGTCTTGGCGGGCGTCCCCGGATTTGATGACAAAGGCTCTGCTTCGGGTGTTGTTGTTGTTGCTGTTGCGGTTGTTGTTGTTGTTGTTGTTGTTGTTATTCTTCAGCTTTGGGCACGTGTCCCTGAAGTGCTCGGGTTTCCCACACTCAAAGCAGACTTTGGGTGGTCTGGTGTTGTTGTTGGAATTGTTGTTGGCAGGAGAATTACAATCTTTGGTGAGGTGGTCGTACCTCTTGCAGTTGTTGCAAAAGGGACCACAGGAACCTTCATGGTGGCGACTGCACTTGGAACAATAGGGTTTGCTCCCAGTGTAGCCCCGTGTGATGTCTGTGGTGGTGTTGTAGGCTTTGATGGTGTCGGGTTTCTTGTTTTGTTGGTTTGAGTGGTTGTTGTGGTAGTCAGACCACTTTCGTTTGTTGTTGTGAGAGGAGGAAGTGGGTGGTTCAGAATCTTGGCTCATTGACATCAGGTCTTGGGCCAATAGGATTGCACCGTCAATGGTGGTTTGGTTTGAAGAGGCGACATGCCCCCGAACAGGCTCAGGAAGGCCAAGGATGTACTTCCTGATTTTATCAGGTTCTGTGCTTACCATGGCTGGGCAGAGGGCGGCGAGTTGTTGAAACCTGGTGGTATAACCATCGATATCACCACCCTGAACCTTTAGGTTCCAGAACTCCTCGTCTAGCTTTTGGAGTTTGGCGATTGAGCAGTATTTGGCAGTGAGTTTTGCTTTCAAGTCCTCCCAAGTTAGTTGGTAGGCAATGTCAGCACCCACTGATTGGGTATATGAATTCCACCAAGAGTGGGCATCATCTTCGAGAGAGCAGGTGGCGAAGTTTACTTTGTCGTTCTCCGCGCATTTGCTGACACGGAAAACAGTTTCCATCTTCTCGAACCATCTGATAAGTCCGATGGCTCCTTCAGAACCCTTGAAGCTGGAGGGTTTGCAGCTTTGAAAGTCCTTGTAAGAACAAAGTTTAGCAGTAGTGGTTTCAGCGGCATCGCTGTTTCTGGTGGAGTTTTGTGGGGTATTCCGAGCCAAGGCTTCAGTAACAGCCTGGGTTATAAGCGATGTAAGCTGAGCATCGGTGTATGGTCTTGACTTTGGCGGCATGATTCTTCAATAAAAGAAATGAAGATACATGAGATTTCGTAGGAAAGTTGTATTTGTTATAGATGTACATGTATAAAAGCAGTAATACATGACATCAACATGGAAAAATGACAATTAATATGAGTTGAAACAACAAGGAATATTTGATAGCTAATATGAGTTCAAAGGTTACATCCTATGGATGTATTACAAAAGGCGTCGGGAATTGTTACATCCGACTAATTTATAGAGTAGTGCTAGATAGTCATTATATTACAGAATAGATTACAAGGCAAAGACTACACTAGTCTTAACGTAGATTAATTTGTTCCATCATCGTGACAAGACGGTCCACAGTGTTTGCAAGTCTGCTAGCTTGTCGGGCGTTATCTTCTGCTAGGGCTAGTCGTTGTGTTAGTCAACGGGCATACTCTTCTGCTTCATGTGAGCGCTGTTCACATTCTTCCATCCTTTGTCGCAGAAGGACATTTTCCACGCTTATTCCTATTACTTGGTTGCGAAGGACATCCATGTTGTTGTTTGTGGTTTCCAGGTCGTCGGAGACTTGTTCGATGCGTTCAAGGGATGTAAGTCTCCAGTTTTCGTTCGTTTCCTGTAGCACGACATCCATGGTGCGAAGTCGCTGCTCGTGTTGGTTCACCCTAGCGGCTAGCGCCGGCAAGGTGAAGTGAGTGGGGTACGGGCCAGCTCGAGGCAACCTGGCGTTCCTCCTAGCTACCCTTGGGTTCTGCGACCCGGATTGAGAGCGAGATGAATTTGATGGTGTGTTTGCCATTTCTGAGACAAAACGTTAGTAAGATTGAGGCCTATATTCATATAGCTCCTATATAATATAGCCTATTGAGTGTCTAGCATAAACATGTTTAAGTCTCGGTTCTCTCGAGGTCAGAGTCTTCTATTGTACCCTGTTCAGCCATAACTACTTTCAGATCTTACATCATCCTTGCTTAATTGTACATAGTTGATCAGGCTATGTTAAATTAAACTCGTATGATGTAATCACTGAACCAGTTATACTTAATAAGGAATACCGCCTAATGGTCATAATCTAGGTCCACTAAATGCAACCTAGTTCACTATAACCTTAGTCTCTGATACCAATCTGTAACACCCCCAAATTTAATGATTTGCGGAAGCTTGATTTGGGTGTTACTAATCAATAACAAAGCACAAAGATATATAGTAAACGACTCTATATGCGTCGTTTTAACAAAATATATTGATAACTGAAAAGTTTACAACATTTAAAGCTTTACATAGCTCGAGTTTAAATAAAATGAGATTTCAGTACATAAGTACTTGAACAAAATATACTAATGCAAGAAAATCTCGATCGTCTGTATGCTGACTCGAGCTAAAATCCTGAAGCAGAAATATCCTACTGCTTGGTACCTGCGATATATGCTAAAAGGTCAGCTAGAAAGCTGGTGAGCTCACAGGTTTGAAATCAGTTAATATAGTATGAACCGCAAGATTTAAATAATGAATTGCATCCAGCAATTAAATAATGAATTGCATCCAGCAATTAAATGATAGTCATCGTGTATACAGCCATGAGCACATAGTTGAGCTTAACTCGAGGGCCGGGTCCCCTATAGAGAATTCCGGGCGAGGTGCCTCCACGAATGCCTAATCCACATTCGTCTTCCCAAATATTAGTACGTTCGTTTACCCGGTTAGTGCTTGCTAACCCGAACGAGGTGGGTCAATCCTATATGGTACCATATACTAATATTCACGCTACAACGTATTAACAACTATGCTGACGGAGGACTTTAAATGATTAGTTTCGAAAAACTCATGTAGTATATGAAATGTTTGTACTTGCGTTCACATGTTAAAATTGAGCAATATATCACACCCCTGAGTAAAACAGTAAAAAGAGGAGCTATGAGACTCACCTGAGTCTGAAAGCGTTTAAACAAACGTAAGTTGATTAGCCGAGTGTGAAGTCCAAAGACTTGTAACCTGAGGGTGTCCACGACACGCGATGGTTATAATCATGATTGGGTATCTCAAAAGATCACCCTTGTAGTTGTTCATTCAACTATAATGTCCAAATCTCCACTATTTGGTTGATACGTTTAAGTGTTTGAAAAGTGTACGGCCCGTTGGTGACGGATTTGTAATATTAATCTCAACTATTATTATTTTGATTTCGTGGCGTTTTACTTGAAAAATGTGTTTTGATTGTGTTTTAGAAGCCGTTACGGGATCTAAGTACGGGGGTCCGGGGGCAGCGCCCCTGGTAGCGGGGTCCAAGGGGCGGCAGCCCCTGGCGGGGTCCAAGGGGCAAAGCCCCTGGCTGGGGTCGAGCTGCCAGGTCAGCTTGGAAAATTTTTATTTCTACTATATTGCTTTGACGAAAAACGCATCTGGGATCTGAATTTGGGTAAAATCGAGTGATAAATTTCGAGTCTCGACACTTAGTAAAAATCTGTGTTTTTGAGGTTCTGGTTTGTGCGACGTTGGGTGCGACGTCGCAGATCCTGACTGCGACGTTGGGCACGGCGTCGCTATGTGCGACTTCCGCAACTTAATGCGACGTTGTACGTGGCGTCGCTATAGGCGACGTTGTTGATTTCAGCGACGTAAGGGTTTGCGTCGCTAAGTGCGACGTTCGCAAGTCAATGCGACGTAATAGGCTGCGTCGCTATAACCGACGCTGAGAGATATTAGCGACGTTGCAGCTGACGTCGCAATCGGGCCAAGCCAAGTGCGACGTCGGGGTCTGTTACGATTTCGGTGGCCGGAAAAACGGCCGAGAGGCTTCCGTTTGGTCTAAATCTTTTACCCAGCCCATTTTTGGACATAATAAGTTGATACAAACCATAAAAACGTAAAAATGAGTAAAAAACGGAGAGTTTCGGGTTTTGTCGGAAACTTACAAATTGCCGAAATGAAAATCCGGAAAGATAGCGTTGTAGATCGTCGCGAGGTGGTCGTGAATCTCTATAAATATTGGTGATCCGGTTGCGTTTCGTGGTGTTATTTTGCGATTTAGGTGGATGGTGGTGATTTTGAATAATAGAGAGAAAATAGGAGAGAGAGAGATAAGAAAGATGATGAAATGAAAAAGAAAAGTGGGAGGTGGGGGTTTATCCCCACTTTTCAGTTTCTCGCCCCGCGTTCCGCGTGGTGTTCGTTTGCTCCGTCGTTTAAACGTTAAATAATTATTTACATTTTAATTATGAGTTTTAAAATACGATTTATTACGCGATATATTGTTTAAATATTTTACAAATCAATTTATATTTGTGTTATAAAATGTAAGTTAGTTTGTTTTGCGCGTTTTACATTTTTAAATCATATAATTTTTGTTTGTATAATCCGAATGAATACGAAATATTATCTTAATAATATTCTTGATATAAAAGCGTTATTTAATAAAATTGGTCACCAACGTCCGTATTAACTTGAATCGAAATACATTCGATTTAACCAAATCGCATTTTCGTATATATTCAACAATATATAATTCGATACATTAATTAGCCTAACACAGAACTAATTACATGTATTAACATCTTGTTAGGCACTAATTACTAGTCCTAATTTGGCGGGTGTTACATTATTAATAATCAATCAAAGTAATACATACTAAGATCTCTAGCTGGGATCATCATGACATGCACAATATGGAATTTTAAGATTTATCTTGGATGTGTCAGTATGTTTATCTGACATATTTAAAACAGTTTTTTATAAAATTTAGCTTTATCATACGATTTATTGGTAGGCATGATACACACCGGTTTGTGAGTGAGTAAGAAGTAATATTAAAACTTTCCTATTACTTTGTGAAAGATGTTATATGATGTATGACATAAGTCTTAATTGATGAATGAAGGTACTACCATACGTTGTCATAATTATTATGTAAATGCAAAATTGGCATATAGTAATAATATGATTATTAGCCTAACTAACGGTGACTATTGTTGTACTCACGTACAGACCTGAATCCATTAGTTATGCAAATGGTCTCAAACTTGTTTTGTTCATACTAAGGGACCCTCTGTTGTACTAAGTACAGATATGGGCCCACTAGTATCTTCATAATAGGTTTGATGTATGTCTAAATTTAAATATCAAGTGTGTGTTACGAGAAAGCCGAGATAAACTTGGTCTTGTAATCTCTACCTTGTTTGTAAAATATGCAGCGTTATGAGTTTTACTAAAATTTATCAGTATATCATATAATACGTTTCACAAAATTAATATTCATACTAACAATAAAGGTTAGCTCACGGATACGGATGTAGTATGTTTAAGTGCACAAACAATACCAATAATCGTCTTGAAATAACTTTTATAAAAGGTGTTCTAAGTATGCCAAGTAAATTTAATGTGGACAAATATACTGATGATCGAAATAACACTTACTATTCCTAATAATTGCATGCTATTCCGATATGATCCCTAACCAGACTCAATCAACTCCGTCACAAAAAGAATGTGTTAATTTTGCAGTTTTTAATTTTGCATTTATTTTGTGTACATTTACTTTTCTTTTAGTTTTACTTTAAGTTAAAACCAAGTCACATTTACTTTCAAATTGAGCACCACGCAAAAGATCGACAAAAGTTCGAAAAAAAAAATTCACCAAGTGTATTTATGCGTCACTCACTGAGTGACGCTACCAGTGACGCACCAAGAGACGCATTAAGTGTCGTGGTAAGTGACGCGTATTAGGGTTTCGTATAAATACCTCTCCAACCGACACTCATAATCACCACTTACACTATTTACTACCCGTCACTTATTCTGACATAGCGTCACTTCCGATCGTCTGTGCGTCACTTAGACTGTGCGAGTTTTTTCGATTTGTTTGTAGATTTCAAGCTTTGTTCGTGCAATCGGCTACCATATTCTTGTTCCCCTCACGTTTACGCATCTATTGGTATAACTTTTAACCCTTCTCATTACGTATTCATGATTTAATCTGTAATTAGGGTTACGGTTTTTTAGGGTTTATTAAAATCACACGAATTGGGGTTCGTTTTGTTATTGTTTTGTGTTAAAATTAGGTGTGTGTTACTCAGTTTGTATATGCACACCTTTTGGTTAACTTGTTTTGCAAAAACCCTAATTTTGGTTTGTTGTGATTTCTAGGTATGAACAGTGCCGCGATGATCTTCATCATTGCGTCACTTCGTGCGTCACTTCCAGTAAGTGACGCTATCTGGTAATTTGATAGGCTTACCGTCACTCATCTGAGTGACGCCTTTATATGTGTCACTTCTTTAAGTGACTCCCCTAGTGCCGCCTAGGTCTACACCGTCATTTATACCGTCACTCTTCTGAATGACGCCCTTATGTGCGTCACTACCTCAAGTGACTCCCTAAGTGACGCTTAAATTTTACCGTCACTTGTTAACTGTCGCCTTAAATGACGCTTGCATCTATACCGACACTTTTTCGAATGATGCACGTTGTGGCAACGACACTTACACTAGTGACGCCTTGTATGTGTCACTTACCTCAAGTGACGCTCCATTTTATTTCTGATTTTAATTTCACTGTACCATGCGGCACTCCCTGAGTGTCGGTAATGCTTCATGCGTCACTTCCCAAGTGACGCCAAAAATCAGAATTTTACAATTTTTATATTTGAGCTTATTCTGTAACGATATTTTTGTTTTCTTTTATGTATGTTAGTTACAGATGGCAAATCTTCAGGATTATTGTCGACGAACTAATACTCGTCATAATATCGTGGCTTTTCTGGAGTCTACTCACAAGAACTCCACTCCGTTTCGTCCAATGATCAGTTTTATGAGACGCTCAAGGATTCATTATGCTATCACAGCATCTGCTCCAGTTTATATGAATCAGATCGAGGAATTCTACGATCACGCACTTATCCGAACAGTGAATGATGAGCCCAGAATTGTATCTAAAATATTTGGCAAGGAAACTGAGATCACAGAAGATACTGTTCGTCGTGTTTTGCAGTTCAACGACACACACGACATGCCAACCCAATTCGAGACAGTCTTTATACTTGGTGGTTTGACGAGAATGGGGTATCCAGAAGATCAATTTTCTGATTTCAGGAAACAGTATCTGTGCCGGGTTTGGCGTTATTTGTGCCAAATTATTATTGTCTGTTTATCTCCAAGGAAGGGAGGATACGATGCTGCGATTTATTCCACTTTGTCCCTGATGTTGGCTTTGATTTACAACAAGCCGTACAACTTTAGTGGTTATATCTTCGGGCATATGGTTGAGAACGTACGAGCTGGCAAAGATAAATGGTTGTTGTATCCACGGTTTCAAAGTTGATCTTGAATTCGATGGATTTAGGTATCGCTCCTGATCAGCGATTGTTATTAAATCCAACGCCGATGCTTCTAAGGATTTTCAATGATTGTAAACTTCCGCCAAAGGATTCCGAGGTGTTACCGGATCGTGATCTTTTTGGGCAAATAGTCGACGAAAACTATGTTGCGCCACCAAATGATGGGGTTGAGGATGTTGTTCCCCCACCTGTGAATGAAGAAGATTTGGTGGAAAATCAGGTTGGTCAGGATTTGGATGATATTGACAACGTTGAGCATGTTGAGGTACAGGATGATTCTAATGGTGGACCCACACCACCTGATTCTGCAGGTGATATGCCCCCTCAAGATATGTTGGATTCGATTCAGATGGTGGATCCGAGACGCTTTAAGCGTATATTGAGACGAATATCTGCGGGGCGAGTTCATGTACCTCCGAATCTTGGCAAGCGACCAGTTGGGTCTTCTCCTTCGTACGCTGATTTACCACTTAGGAGACACCAGAGGTCGAACATTGTTATACAAGAACCTGGTCAGCAACCTCAACAACAACGTCAACAACAACAACGACAACCTCCACAACAACAACGACAACCACAACAATAGCCTGCATCTCTTGAGCAGTTTCTGGCTAGAATGGAGCAGATGAATAAACATCTTGATGATCAATCTGCAGTGATTGAAGCTCAGGCTGCACAGATTAAAGATTTAGAAGTCAAGGCTGCACAGGTTGAAGATTTGAAGCTTCAAGTGACAGATCTCGAGTCTAGGTTGCTAGAATTGGAGTCGGTTACTGTTGTTTCGGGGGAGGAAAGTCAGCGTACCTTGGAAACAAATGTAACGCCTCCCCTAGAACCTGAAAATGTACCTGATTCCTCTGCTATCAATGAAAATATTGCTTTGGACTATTTTGTTGATGTTCCAGGACAACCGAGACCAATTTCGGTTGATTATTCAATGTCAATCTCACATATCTGCAAAGTTTGATAAATCCGGTAGATGAAGAAGATAGATCAATTGATCCGGATGATATTGAGATGGATGCAGAGGTTCCAGGTCCGGATGAAGAATATATGGATAATCCGAATCAAGAACCGACGCCTGAGCGAGAACCTGAACCTGTTCAGAAACAACCGGCTCAACCGTATGATTTTGATGCACCAATCATTGAGTCAGATGATTCTGAAGATGAGAAAGAGCCTTCAACGAATACTACTCAGGAACAACCCACTGTTGAATCCGTTCCTGAATCTTCTTCTCATTCAGTTCCTGAACATGCACAACCTTCTACGTCTTCAGGTCTTCCGATGTTTCGAAAGATTAAACCTGATTTGAAGATTTGTAAAACCTATCAAGTTAGAGGTGAATTGACAGGTTTGATCAGAAGTTGGAAATTCGAAGCTGACAACTTTCTGATTCTAATCAAACGAAGAGATGGTGTACAGTATTTCAGGCCTCGATTCAACTGCATTAGTACATTGCCGAAGGAAGAATTGAATCGTCTTGCTCAGCTGAACATTGTTAACCATACCGATGATTTTCGTGGTAACATGTTTCAGAAGATTCTTAGAAGAGATATATACATCAAGAAATACCTGTGGATTAGACCAGAGCTGGGAGTTCGTTATTCTTACAAAAAGAAGATAGATCCAAGAACTCGGGAACCGATTGTCAAATATCATTATCCTCCAGCTGCAAGTCTGAAAACTGTGCCGCTACAGTCTCTGCCACTTAATTTTCTTAAGCGATTACGATATTGGTGGTTTGATACTGTTACTCAAGAAGCGGTAATTGAATATCTTTCTGATGAAGATCCGGTTATTGATAAGGGTGAATGGCATTTACCGGAAAATTATGGAAAAACTCTTCGTGTGTTTGATCCGATCAGCCTTATTAATCTTACAAAGAAAGATTTGAAAGCTCTTCACAAATGCAAAATGGATTATTATCGATTTGATCAAGAAGAGGCTTCAAAGTTTGAGAAGGTGGTCGAGATTTGTTTAAAGGTTGGTATTCATGCTGGTGGAGTATTTCCACCAGGTTGGGCTTGTTTTAAAACTTCTGAAGATTGAAGATTTTGAAGATTTTTTTGAAGACCAAGCTGAAGACACGGGGGAGTTTGTTGGTGCATATTATTGTGTCTGTCAATTGGTCTATCGAGTTGTAAGTGTCGTTAGTTTATCGTTATAGAAAAGTCATTTTTGTATATAGCGACACTTAACTTTAGTATTAGGCGACACTTGCCTTAGTGACGAATAGCGACACTTAGGTAAGTGACGCATGAAGGCGGCCACATGCGACACTAGCCAAGTGACGCATGTATGCCGATTTGTGTTAGTATATAAGCAAACCTACGGGTTTTTGGCTAGGGTTGACGAAACGCTAGCACCATTTGTCGACTAAGCAACATTTTAAACAATCTGATAAAGTACGTTCATCAATACAAAGTTATATTCGTGATTTATACGTGTTTCGATTCGTGTTTATGTGATATTCGTTTGATTGTTTGTTTCCGTCATTCATCATTGTTATCAATCATCTACATCCACAGCAAGGGCACTCTCAGACGTTATGTTTGGTGTTTGTTTATCCGATTTTGGTTTTTGAAGCCCTAATTTTGCTATAATGGTGATTTTGGGTGCCGCTTCATCAAAATTTTCCTTTATCAGATAAAGTTTTCGCATTACTAATGATTGATTTTGTGACGAATGGTGAATCTGCTACTCTTGGAATTGATATTTCTAAATCTCTTTTGGAATTTGAAGCCCTAATTTTTCTTTTGAAATGGCCAGCATTTATCTGATCATCTTTCTTCTTTTTGCATTATTATTTCTTAATAATGAGCCTAATTACTAAATTACCAGACTGCCCTTCCACCCCCTTATTTTAATGAATGAATATGACGATCCAGATTAGCTTATCCCTTCCCCCATTTTTGTTACTTCCCCCTTGATCTCAACCCTGTATATATATATATATATATATATATATATATATATATATATATATATATATATATACGTGTACGTATATATACGTATATATATGATAAGCATCAAATAGATAGTATATTTTATATTAATTTATCCTTATATTTTTATACATTTTATTGCATTTATATGATTTTAGATACTTATTTTGTTAATAATTGCAGAAATGTTTTTTAATTGAAGAATGAAGAAAAAGGAAAAAGAACGAGACCAGAACTGAAGAATTAAAGCACTTAAACAAATAAAGATTAAAGACCTTGAAGAAATGAAGACTAAAAGAGTTAAAATGAAGAATTGGGCCAAAAAGAGAAAGAAGTCCGGTTATGAAGAATGAGAGTCCAAATATTAAGCCCAAGCCCGTAATTGGAATATTCTGGAATTAACATTCAACCGGCGGTTGGATTAATCAACCGGCGGTTGAGCTTTAGGGTTTAAGGTGGTGGAGACACGTGGAGTTGGACCCGGATTCGAATTACTTCAACCGGCGGTTGAAGTATTCAACCGGCGGTTGAAAGGTCGGCCTGAAAAAGTATAAATAGAGGCTTAAGCTAGGTCATTTGATATACGATTCAAGAATACTAAAACCGAAACTTAGGGTTTTAGGGCAACTTTAAGGTGCGATATTGGAGGCAAAAGAGCTAGGGTTTGAAGGTTTTTAACCCTAGGAAAAGCTAGTTTGCTAATTGGTTCGGTTTCTTTATCCTTGTAACTTTATTAATCTTTTGGGTTATTTTGGATATTGTTTATTTGAATTAATTACTTATTAGGTTTTCATTATGAATGTTTAAATGTATGTTTATTAGAATTATTATATGAATTATATGCTTATGTTGGAACTATATTATTGAATGTTTATTATACAAGAATTGTCTGTGTTATGTTAATATTGATAAAAGTTAACTGATTTATATAGATAACTTTACGAAGCTAGTAAGTTTTATAAGTTAATTAATGATTGTCAATTATTAATGTTAAGTAACACTGTAATTCAACCGAAGCTAGGAATTGTATTAATAAACTGCTGATAGATCTTAATAAATAGTACTATTGTACTTAATCTTTGGCAATGCTACTATATGAAAATTATCTTAATCTTTGTGATTTTCTACATTAGCAATTCACCAATAATAATAGCCAACAAAGCAACTAGACATAAGTTGATATAATAAGTTTAATAAATAATTGTTTAAATAGTTATAATCTTCTATCCAATTGAGTATACTTAAGTTGCTTCCTAGAACTTATCTATTGGAATCTGTATCAAAAATATAAATATAAATATGTTCGTTCGGAACTAAAACGTCCCCCTTATTTTGTAGATTATTGTAAATTGGATCATTGTATTAAATTGTACTATAATTGTAAATATTTGTAATTAGAATAAATAGATAATTAGTTATAAATAAGAATAAAGTTTTCTTGTGTTCCTTGTGTTCGAATTTGGACTTACTTATTAAGCTATATTATATGAACGGGTTAATCTTGCCTGAATTGTGTGATAGTATTATTTAGTATTTCCTTAATTAAACTTGTTATTATAATTGCATATACTTAGCACACATCAAGTTTTTGGCACCGCTGCCGGGGAACACTTAACCGGTTAAACTTTTGGTTTTACCGGGGGAAGCGGTGTATTTTATTTTAAACTAATTATTTTACTTGTATAATTTTTATTTCTGATACTTTGCAAAATCAATAAGAAATATCGGCTCACCCATTGAGAATACTGACAAAAACAAAGGTATAAGGAGAGTAAAGCCCTACCTCATTGATTTATCATATAAGAGGTAAGGTGCTTCTCAAAAGAAATATGATTTTAATAAGCTTCGCGCTGACCTGTTTCTCCGCTTTTGTGTACTATCAATGGAGCTACCGAGATCTATTGACTAGCTTTGTAGAAGAACTTAACAAAAATCACTGTAATTTCGAATTGTTGTATAATTAACTAAATTGCATTACTAACAAATAGGAGAGTTGGGTTGGGTATAATTTTTCGAATATTTAATTTTGAATGTGTTTTATTATTAAATTATCAGAATTCATACTTACCAACTTGAATATTACTAACAAACTACTAACATCAACTTTTGAATTTAAAGTACTATTACAATTCTGTTCTTCTTTGCAGATGGATGTATGACCCGCACACTTCATCCGGATCCACTTAGTCCATTTGACGAACCAGAACGAGAATTTCATTCTAGAAGACGATTGTCATATGCGCCACCTAATTCGCCAGAACAAGGAATTTCATCTGACGAAGACGACTTGATATTTCATAACAGTTTAGTCAAAACGGCTAAAAGAGGATATTACTCCGATTCAGATTTAGATAGAGTACATTCGAGACAACATACAGTATTTCCAAGAGATTCTGAACCAAAACAAAGAGACATGGCAGACATAGTTAACATGACGCTTGAGGATTACACGATTCAAACTCGTGGAGATCCAAGACCGGGAGTGGTTAGGCCTGCTATAGCTAGAGAAGTAGAATTTGAATTAAAAGGACAATTTTTGAAGGAATTGAGAGAGAATCCTTTCAGAGGAGAAGATAAAGAAGATGCAAACGAGCATGTTGAGAAAATTTTAGAAATTGCAGATATGTTTAATATTCCTAATGTTACAAGAGATCAGGTGATGTTATGTAACACCCCCAAATTCGTTGAGCGGAAGCATTTAGTTTAAGTACTGGGGTGTCACAATAATAAAGCATGCATACGTATCAGAGCTTATGATTACAACAGAACAATATATATTAAGATGCCAAAAGTGTTAATTACAAAGTTTACGATTCATCAAATCGTATAAGTTAAAAGTAGTATGTATACAAAAGTGGATTTCTAGAATATGACAAAACAGTTTCAGTTATACTAGAGAAATCCATATGTTTTTCCAAAAAGTTGGCATCCTAAAGCTTCACGGGTCGCCTAATTCTCCATGTGTGTTGGCGATCTTACATGCGCAGCTAATTCCCTGAAAAACATAGTAAAAGTCAACAACTAGGTTGAGTGAATCCACAGGTTTTATTGTACAATGTTGTGTTCAAGTTTTGTAGTCACATTTGTTGGACCAAATACGTTCATAAATAGTAATTGCCATAATAGTCGAGTAATGTTTAGTGGAACGTCATCCAAAGTATAAGTTTAGTGGGTTATTCGCCCAAGAGTTTCGGTTTATGTGGGATGTTGCCCAAAATAGTTGTGTTGGGACGTTACCCAAAATCATATGTTTGAAAAACGTGTTGCTGGTCGTTCTCCAGTAGTTTTAAAGTTTGAGTCGGTCGTTCTCCGACTAGTTACCAAATGTACCGGTCGTTCTCCGGTAAGATACCAAGTTTGCACCGGTCGTTCTCCGGTGAGATACATTGTTAGTACCGGTCGTTCTCCGGTAGGATGCACTGTTAGTACTGGTCGTTCTCCGGTAAGATACCATGTTAGTGTCGGTCGTTCTCCGACAAGTTACCTGTAACACCCCCGAAATTCACTGTTTTGCGGAAGCATAGTTTGGGGGTATTACTAATTAAATATCAAAGCACAAGATATACAGCAAACGACCTCTAAATGAGACGTTTTGTAAATTAGTTACATTCCATAGATATAATGTTTGAAAACTTAGTGTTTTCGTATACAAAATGTAGTTTCCCCTAGAGTCCACGCGTATAGCGGGAGATTCTATTACATAATCGTAATCTACAAAAGATAATGCTAAGAATCTCCGTTAATGCAGTTGTGTTGAAATCATGCGACTCTAGCTAAAATCCTGGAGTAATCCTACTCCATCCGGGTACCTGAGAAAACATGCTAAAAAGTGTCAACCAAAAAGGTTGGTGAATCTCACAGGTTTGTAATTAATATCGGCTTTGAACACGAGATTTCATTAGTAGTGCCCGTAGGCGCAAAATCAGCCATTGCAATCCAGCAATCGTAAAATCAGTATTTGCAATCCAGCAAATGTAAATAAATAAGTTTATACCGTTGCCATGAGGCTCATAATCGAAGCTTAACCCGTAATAATATGTTTGCTCCCGTGACATGCTCGTAAGTGAGCAAGCATCAGTAACGAATAAGTTGTCACCCGTTTATACGTGTAAATCGGTACGTGGCAGCGCTACTGCCCCGGGTGGGGAGGGTCATTTCCCTAATGGATCCATTAACTACTGTTCGCGCTTAAGTCCATAACTAACGATATATGATGGAGAGACTTCTGTAAATAGTAATAACTCATGCAATTCCGTTTGGTATAGTAAACAGTTTAGTACTTGTGTTCAAGAAAAAGTAGTAGCATGTATCTCCCCCAATAAGATAAAACAGTAAAAGTGGGGCCGTAAGACTCACCTGAGTCTTTGCAAGTACGTTTATATCAATAAACGAGTAAGTAATATCAACTGTAGGTTCTCCGAACCCGTAACCTTCAAATGCCTAAACATATAAAGTTAAGTAAGTAGATGTCTCGCAAGACCATCTAGGCTAGTTGTTTACACAACTCATTATGTCCAAGTGTTTGTTTAGTAATCCGTTTGTAGTTTGAAAACAAACATGGCCCGTTGGTGACGGTTTGTAATAATGATTCAAAGCGTTATCATTTATAACGCAATTTAGTGTAATTGTAATTGAAAGTATGTTCTATGACGTTTGTTAAGTCGTATGACATAAGTATTTGAAGTTGTGTAAGTTCGACACTTAGTAAAATATGACTTTTCAAGGTTCTGGTTTGTGCGACGTAGCATGCGACGTAGGGTGCGACGTAGGGAGGTACGTCGCATGATGCGACCTTCGCAAATCAATGCGACGTAGGAGGCGACGTCGCTAATGCGACGTTGGTTCGGTTTGCGACGTAAAAGTCTACGTCGCTATGTGCGACGTCCGCAAGTTAATGCGACGTAATAGGCTGCGTCGCTAGTGCGACGTTGGGATATCTGTGCGACGTAGGCCGTGACGTCGCTAAATGCGACGTTGGCCACAAAATGCGACGTTTTGAGCTACGTCGCAGATAGTCCAGCGTCTCTGCGACGTAGCGGTCTGGTCGGAATTTGGTGGCCGGAAAATCGGTCGAAAAGCTTCCGTTCGGTCCAAATCTTTTACCCAACCCATTTTTGGACATTTTAAGCATATATAAACCATAAAAACGTAAAAATGAGCAAAAACGGAGAGTTTCGGGTTTTGTCGGAAACTTACAAAATGTCGGATCGAAAATCCGAAAAGATAGGAATGTAGATCGTGTGATGGTGAACGTTTTCTTCCAAATGAGAGGTGTGATCCAAGCTCGTTTTGATGTAGTATTTTGTGAAATTGAGTGATGGTGGAGGTTGAAAGTTTGGGAGAAAAAGAAAGAAAATAGAAAAGAAGAGAGAGAGAGTGATGTGGTGAAATGAGAAGAAAAAGGAGGAAAATTGGGGGTTTTGATGAAAGCCCCCATTTTCCAGTACGCGCACTGTGCTCCGTGCGGTGTTCGTTTCCCCCGTCGTTTAAACGTTATATTTTTAAAAGATGACGGGAATGTTTTAATGAAATACCCTGAAATTAATTATAAAGACATTTGTCGAAGTATTAAAATTCTTAACTCGCGTTTAATACGTATTCGTTAAATTATTTAAATTGCCGTCGTGGTATTATAAATAATGTTTGTTCGCTGTGTATTTTACATAATAAAATACGTTCTCATTATTTAGGTGAGTTTCTGTCACCAACGTCCAAATAACTGTGTCGGACTCCGTCCGGTTAATTCGTACGATTAATCCAAATCGCGTAAGTACACACATATATATATAATTCACCTTATATATATATATACAAATAGAGTCTGCTATTAGTCCTATTACATACTAATTACAACTAGTTACAAGTTATTAGGCATAATTAATTATCCTAATTTAGCAGGTGTTACATTCTCCCCTTGTTAAAGAAATTTCGTCCCGAAATTAGCTTGAGTGCACGGACGGTGCGTTGTCTGGGAAGAGATGTGGGTATTTCTGTCGCATTTGGTCTTCCCGTTCCCAGGTGAACTCAGGGCCGCGCCTAGAATTCCACCTGACTTTTACTATGGGAATACGACTCTGTTTCAATTGCTTGACCTCTCGGTCCATGATTTCCAAAGGTTTCTCGACAAAATGGAGTTTATCATCGATTTGAATCTCGTCGAGCGGTATAATCAGCGTCTCGTCAGACAGACATTTCTTCAAGTTAGAAATGTGGAATGTGTTGTGTACGCTGCTAAGTTCAGCAGGAAGTTGCAGGCGATATGCCACTGGACCAATCCTTTCAAGGATTTCAAATGGTCCGATATATCTGGGATTTAGTTTGCCTCGTTTCCCGAATCGAATAACACCTTTCCATGGTGCCACTTTGAGAAGTACCTTGTCTCCTACCTGGAACTCAAGGTGTTTGCGTCTCACGTCAGCATAGCTTTTCTGACGATCACGTGCGGCTTTCAGCCGGTTTTGAATACTAACGATTTTCTCAGTAGTTTCTTGAATGATTTCTGGACCCGTGAGTTGGGATTCTCCTAACTCAGTCCAACAGACAGGTGATCGGCACTTACGTCCGTAAAGTGCCTCGAAGGGTGCAGCCTTTATGCTGGTATGGTAACTGTTGTTGTACGAAAACTCACACAACGGTAAGTGATTTTCCCAAGAAGTACCGAAGTCGACTACGCAGGCTCGTAGCATATCCTCCAGTGTTTGAATAGTTCGCTCGCTTTGGCCATCGGTTTGCGGGTGATAAGCAGTACTCATATCCAGACGAGTACCAAGAGATTTCTGTAATGATTGCCAAAAGTTAGAAGTAAAACGGCTGTCCCTATCCGAGATGATCGAGATAGGTACACCGTGTCGCGAGATGATTTCTTTGACATAGATGCGAGTCAGACGCTCCATCTTGTCGGTTTCCTTGATGGCCAGAAAATGAGCAGATTTCGTGAGACGGTCCACGATCACCCAAATGGTATCGCAACCACTCGAAGTTTTTGGTAGTTTGGTAATGAAGTCCATGGAAATCTGTTCCCATTTCCATTGAGGAATTTCAGGTTGTTGAAGCAACCCAGAGGGTCTTTGGTGTTCGGTCTTTACTTTGGAACAGGTTAGGCATTTACTGACGTACAAGGCGATGTCAGCTTTCATGTTAGGCCACCAATACAACCCTTTGACGTCATGATACATCTTGTCAGATCCAGGATGTATAGAGTATCGAGATTTGTGAGCTTCAGCCATCACCAAATCTCGCAAGTTTCCGAATTTGGGTAACCACACCCGGTTAGAGAAGTATCGAGTTCCATCGGGTTTGATTTCGAATTGTTTATCCAAGCCTCGCAAGGCTTCATTTTTCAAGTTTTCATCGTTGAGTGCTTCAAGTTGAGCGGTAAGGATTTGAGCAGGAAGCTCGTTATGAATTGTCATAGAAAGTGCTCGAACTCGAAGGGGTTTCACTCGTTCTTTTCGGCTTAAGGCATCGGCAACTACGTTAGCCTTGCCCGGATGGTATTTGATCTCGCAGTCGTAGTCACTAAGTAACTCAACCCAGCGACGTTGTCTCATGTTTAGATCTTTCTGATCGAATATGTGTTGGAGACTTTTGTGATCGGTAAAGATAGTGTTTTTCGTACCGTAGAGATAATGTCTCCAGATTTTCAATGCGAAGACCACAGCACCTAACTCGAGGTCGTGGGTCGTATAGTTTTTCTCGTGAATTTTTAGTTGTCGTGAGGCATAGGCAATGACTTTTTCCCGTTGCATCAACACACAACCAAGTCCCTGGTGTGAGGCGTCGCAGTAAACTACGAAATCGTCGGTGCCCTCGGGTAAGGACAAGATTGGTGCACTGCAAAGTTTGTTTTTCAATAGCTGGAAGGCTGACTCTTGTTTATCAGTCCAATCGAACTTCTTATCCTTCTGAGTCAGTGTGGTTAGGGGAACAGCTATTCTCGAAAAGTTTTCGATGAATCGGCGATAATAACCAGCAAGACCTAAGAATTGTCTCACTTCGGTTGGAGTGGTCGGTGACTCCCAGCCCTTGATTGCTTCAATCTTGGCGGGATCAACATGAATTCCTTGGCTGTCAATCACGTGCCCGAGGAATTGAACGGTTCGAATCCAGAACTCACACTTAGAAAATTTGGCATATAACTCTTCGTGTTTCAGAAGTCCTAGAATGGTTTTCAGATGTTGAGCATGTTCCTGTTCGTTGCGAGAGTAAATCAGAATATCGTCGATGAACACAATGACGAATTTGTCAAGATATGGTTTGCACACCCGATTCATAAGGTCCATGAATACGGCCGGTGCGTTGGTCAACCCGAATGGCATCACTTGGAATTCGTAATGCCCATAACGAGTTCGGAAAGCTGTCTTTGGGATATCATTGTCACGGACTCGGAGTTGATGATAACCCGACCGTAGATCAATCTTTGAGTAAACACTCGATCCCTGGAGTTGGTCAAACAGGTCATCGATTCTAGGAAGTGGGTACCGATTCTTTATGGTTAGCTTATTCAGCTCTCGGTAGTCGATACACATGCGGAAAGATCCATCTTTCTTTTTCACGAATAAGACCGGAGCTCCCCAAGGCGAGGAACTTGGTCGAATGAATCCTCTGTCCAGGAGTTCCTGTAGTTGGTTAGACAACTCCTGCATTTTGGATGGTGCTAAACGGTAAGGGGCTCGTGCCACTGGTGCAGCTCAGGGCACAAGTTCGATTTGAAATTCAACTTGTCTAGGTGGCGGAAGTCCGGGCAAGTCTTCAGGAAAGACTTCCGGGAAATCCCGCACGATCGGAACATCATCAAGTCACTTCTCCTCCGACTTCTTCTCCGTTACATGTGCAAGGATGGCTTGATACCCTTTTCGTAAGTATTTTCTAGTTTTCAGACAGGAGACAATATTCAGATTTCGTCTGCCGGTCTCCCCTTGTAGGACTAAGGTTCCACCGGAGACAAGAGGTATGCGAACGAGTTTGTCATGACAGATGATTTCAGCTCGGTGCTTGGATAACCAATCCATACCGACAATAATATCGAAGCTGCCGATCTCGACAGGGATTAAATCAATGGGAAACGTTTCGTTCGTGAGGTTAAGTGTACAGTTGTGTATGATGCTATCAGTCTCAATCAGGTTGCCATTAGCTAATTCTACAATGTATTTAGCATCTAAGGCAGTGGGAGTAATATCAAGTAAAGGGCTAAATTTCTCAGATATGAAGCTTCTATCGGCACCGGTATCAAATAACACAGAAGCAGTAAGGTCGTTGAGAAGGAACGTACCCGTCACGACGTTCGGGTCTTGTCTGGCTTCCCCAGCCTTGATAACGAATGATCTGCCGCGAGCAGGGTTGTTGTTGTTTTTCAGCTTTGGGCAATCTTTCTTGAAATGCCCTGTATTTCCGCACCCAAAGCAGGCCTTTGGTGCATTAGTGTTGGGGGTGGGAATGTTGGTTCGACAATCCTTGGCTAGATGCCCGAACCGCTTGCAGTTGGAGCAAGGGCAAGAACCGTCATGGTGGCGGTTGCATTTGGGACAGTAGGGTCTGCTCCCGCTGTACCCTTTCTTCTCCGAAGTTCCAGATGAATAAGCCTTAATGTACTCAGGCTTTTTGTTGGAGGTTTGGTTGGATGAGTTGGGGTTACCTTCCCACTTGCGTTTGTTGTTTGCAGATGGGGTTGAAGTTGTACCACGGCGGACAGAATTTGCCGTTAGTTCATGGGCCATACGGATGGCGCTCTGAATTGTACCCGGTTTGGAAGAAGTTACCAGATCTTGGAGTCTCTCAGGAAGACCATCAACAAATTTCTCGATCCTCTTGTACTCAGGATCGACCATGGTTGGGCACAGAAGTGCCAGTTGGTGGAAACGGTTGGTGTATCCGGTGATGTCATCACCCTGCATCTTGTGGTTCCAGAATTCCACTTCTAGTTGTTTCAATTCATCCCTGGGGCAATACTCGCCCCTCAACATCTTCTTCAACTCCTCCCACGGGAGTTGGTAAGCAGTAGCAACACTCACAGTCTGGGCATAAGTGTTCCACCAGGTGAGTGCGGTGTCAGTAAAAGTACTAACGGAGAACTTAACCTTATCTCCCTCCGCACAGTTGCAGATAAGAAATACAGACTCAACTTTCTCGATCCAGCGTACTAGACCGATAGCTCCCTCGGTACCTGCAAAGTTTAGAGGTTTGCAGTTCTGAAAGTCTTTGTATGAACAGGGTTTAGCAGTAGTGGTTTCAGCGGCATCGCTGTTCCTCGAGGAATTTGGTGGAGTATTCCGAGCCAAGGCTTCAGTAACAGCCTGGGTTATAAGGGAGGTAATCTGGGCATCGGTGTACGGTCGTGTCTTTGGCGGCATGATTCTTCAATGAAAGAAATGAAGATACATGAGATTTTGTATGAAATTGTAATTGTCACAGATGTACATGTATAAAAGCAGTAATACATAACATCAACATGGAAAATGACAATTAATGTGAGTTGAGATAACAAGGGATATCTGATAGATAAAGTGAGTTCAAAAGTTACATCTTACAGAGATATTACAAAAGGCGTCGGGAATGGTTACATCCGACTAGTTTATAGAGTAGTGCTAGATAGTCCCTAGATTACGAGATAGATTACAAGAAAAAAACTACACTAATCTTAATGTAGATTAATTGGTTCCATCAGCGTGACAAAGCGGTCCACAGTTTCTGCTAGTCGGTTGGTTCATTCTTAGTTAGGGTTCCTGGCCTTCGGATTCTTCTTCCGACTCCAGGTTCAGGTCGTGTGGGTGGTAGCGTGCTTCAAGCATGTCCCTGTATCTTTGAGTCGTGGAGCGGTACCTAGTCTCCTCCGTTGATTTCTTGCCCAAACGTTTGATCCACGTTTTGGTCCTACGGGTTAGGTTGGTGGCCACTTTCTTCCAGTAACGGATCTTATCTTTGATTCGTGTAGGGACAGATCGGTTTGAGATTCTCAATCTTTGTTCATAGTCTATGCACTTACGCTTAAGTGCCCAATTTCGGCCGTCTAGTCCCACAGCCTGATCTCGCACTCTCTCATATTCTTCAATATCGATGCCAGTCATTCCGAAATCCTGATTTTCGTTTCCCTCCAGCATGATTTCTTCTTCTGGTACGATGTCCTCATCGAGATACGTGTACTGGATTTGTTCCCCGTGGACTTGGTCACTATCAGACATGTAGTCGTCCATTTGGGAAATTCGCGTCTTTGAGTTCTATAGAAATGACAGAGAGAGGATTTTAGTCCTTGGAAGTACGTTGTTTCCGGGTGTTAGATGTGATTTTCGTAAAATCATTAGAGTGCGCCACAAGGTGGTGTGACGGAAACCAAGTCTGTTATGGTCGGTGCAAACTGCTGAGAGGAATTCGTAAGTGTCACCAGAGAAATGTCGGCTATCTCTATAGCGAGTGTGTTTACGTGCGTGGCCTATTCATATATATATTCAATATATAATAGCCTAGTGTATGTCTAGCACATAACAAGTAAGAGTCTCGGTTCCCTCGTGGTCAGAGTCAACTAACGCATTCCTGTTCGACATAGCCATTTCAGACCTCACATCATCTTCACTTAATTGTACATAGTTGATCAAGCTATGTTAAATTAAAGTCGTATGATGAAATTCCTGAACCAATCATGCCTAATAAGGAAATACTGCCTAATGGTCATAGTCTAGGCCCACTAAATGCAACCTAGTTCACTATAACCTTAGGCTCTGATACCAATCTGTAACACCCCCGAAATTCACTGTTTTGCGGAAGCATAGTTTGGGGGTATTACTAATTAAATATCAAAGCACAAGATATACAGCAAACGACCTCTAAATGAGACGTTTTGTAAATTAGTTACATTCCATAGATATAATGTTTGAAAACTTAGTGTTTTCGTATACAAAATGTAGTTTCCCCTAGAGTCCACGCGTATAGCGGGAGATTCTATTACATAATCGTAATCTACAAAAGATAATGCTAAGAATCTCCGTTAATGCAGTTGTGTTGAAATCATGCGACTCTAGCTAAAATCCTGGAGTAATCCTACTCCATCCGGGTACCTGAGAAAACATGCTAAAAAGTGTCAACCAAAAAGGTTGGTGAATCTCACAGGTTTGTAATTAATATCGGCTTTGAACACGAGATTTCATTAGTAGTGCCCGTAGGCGCAAAATCAGCCATTGCAATCCAGCAATCGTAAAATCAGTATTTGCAATCCAGCAAATGTAAATAAATAAGTTTATACCGTTGCCATGAGGCTCATAATCGAAGCTTAACCCGTAATAATATGTTTGCTCCCGTGACATGCTCGTAAGTGAGCAAGCATCAGTAACGAATAAGTTGTCACCCGTTTATACGTGTAAATCGGTACGTGGCAGCGCTACTGCCCCGGGTGGGGAGGGTCATTTCCCTAATGGATCCATTAACTACTGTTCGCGCTTAAGTCCATAACTAACGATATATGATGGAGAGACTTCTGTAAATAGTAATAACTCATGCAATTCCGTTTGGTATAGTAAACAGTTTAGTACTTGTGTTCAAGAAAAAGTAGTAGCATGTATCTCCCCCAATAAGATAAAACAGTAAAAGTGGGGCCGTAAGACTCACCTGAGTCTTTGCAAGTACATTTATATCAATAAACGAGTAAGTAATATCAACTGTAGGTTCTCCGAACCCGTAACCTTCAAATGCCTAAATATATAAAGTTAAGTAAGTAGATGTCTCGCAAGACCATCTAGGCTAGTTGTTTACACAACTCATTATGTCCAAGTGTTTGTTTAGTAATCCGTTTGTAGTTTGAAAACAAACATGGCCCGTTGGTGACGGTTTGTAATAATGATTCAAAGCGTTATCATTTATAACGCAATTTAGTGTAATTGTAATTGAAAGTATGTTCTATGACGTTTGTTAAGTCGTATGACATAAGTATTTGAAGTTGTGTAAGTTCGACACTTAGTAAAATATGACTTTTCAAGGTTCTGGTTTGTGCGACGTAGCATGCGACGTAGGGTGCGACGTAGGGAGGTACGTCGCATGATGCGACCTTCGCAAATCAATGCGACGTAGGAGGCGACGTCGCTAATGCGACGTTGGTTCGGTTTGCGACGTAAAAGTCTACGTCGCTATGTGCGACGTCCGCAAGTTAATGCGACGTAATAGGCTGCGTCGCTAGTGCGACGTTGGGATATCTGTGCGACGTAGGCCGTGACGTCGCTAAATGCGACGTTGGCCACAAAATGCGACGTTTTGAGCTACGTCGCAGATAGTCCAGCGTCTCTGCGACGTAGCGGTCTGGTCGGAATTTGGTGGCCGGAAAATCGGTCGAAAAGCTTCCGTTCGGTCCAAATCTTTTACCCAACCCATTTTTGGACATTTTAAGCATATATAAACCATAAAAACGTAAAAATGAGCAAAAACGGAGAGTTTCGGGTTTTGTCGGAAACTTACAAAATGTCGGATCGAAAATCCGAAAAGATAGGAATGTAGATCGTGTGATGGTGAACGTTTTCTTCCAAATGAGAGGTGTGATCCAAGCTCGTTTTGATGTAGTATTTTGTGAAATTGAGTGATGGTGGAGGTTGAAAGTTTGGGAGAAAAAGAAAGAAAATAGAAAAGAAGAGAGAGAGAGTGATGTGGTGAAATGAGAAGAAAAAGGAGGAAAATTGGGGGTTTTGATGAAAGCCCCCATTTTCCAGTACGCGCATTGTGCTCCGTGCGGTGTTCGTTTCCCCCGTCGTTTAAACGTTATATTTTTAAAAGATGACGGGAATGTTTTAATGAAATACCCTGAAATTAATTATAAAGACATTTGTCGAAGTATTAAAATTCTTAACTCGCGTTTAATACGTATTCGTTAAATTATTTAAATTGCCGTCGTGGTATTATAAATAATGTTTGTTCGCTGTGTATTTTACATAATAAAATACGTTCTCATTATTTAGGTGAGTTTCTGTCACCAACGTCCAAATAACTGTGTCGGACTCCGTCCGGTTAATTCGTACGATTAATCCAAATCGCGTAAGTACACACATATATATATAATTCACCTTATATATATATATACAAATAGAGTCTGCTATTAGTCCTATTACATACTAATTACAACTAGTTACAAGTTATTAGGCATAATTAATTATCCTAATTTAGCAGGTGTTACATTACCAATATGTACCGGTCGTTCTCCGGTAGGATACCACATAAGTTTAATAGTTTTCAGTCGTTTACAAAACAGTTTACCGACTAAGTTATCCCATTTGTTCAGTGTATCAGTATGAAAATGTTATTTCATAAACAGAGTTCGCACAATAGTTCAAGTACTCTAAATGTTCGAGTAAACAGTATGATAAATAATCATATAGTAAAAGCAGTTATGGCAATCAGTAAATCAGTAAAGCAGTTGTCTATGTTTTCCACCCCAAAAGTAATTACAAACAGTAAAAGTAGGGGTTGTGAACTCACCAGTTGAGTTAAGTAGTTGTGCGAGTGCTAGCAAACCTAAGCCCAAGTACAGTCCGAGATCTCCTAACGTCCTAAACGTACGAGATTTAATAAGTATGTGGATGTCTAACTAATCATCCATGCTAGTGTTTGTACAACCAAGTCACATCCAAATCGTTTGTTAAACGTTTACCTTTGTATTTCGTTGTTTGTGAAAATGTATACGACTCGTTGGTGATAGTTTGAAATCATAACTTCATTAAAATAGCGTGTTTGTAATGTTCATACAGTTTGTACATTGTATCATATGTAAATATTTGTTATCGGTTAAGTTTAACACTTAGTGTAAAAATAGTTTGTGAAATTTCTGTTTTCTGCGACACAGTATGCGACACTAATATGGTTATGCGACACAATGATTGTGTCGCATAAGAGTGCGACACAAGGGCTATGCGACACAAGGGTTGTGTCGCATAGGCGATCGATGCTAATTCAATAGCGACACTAGCGTTGTGTCGTATGAAGTTTACGACACAAGGATGCGACACATGATACGACATAATATGGTTTATACGTCACCACATGCGACACAAGGGTTGTGTCGCATGGATGGTTTATGCGACACAATATGCGACACAGTCGTTGTGTCGCAAAGATGAACACCCAGACAGAACCCAGCGACTGTCACGATTTTTCCGAACAAAAACCCGATTTTAACCCGTTTTCCGACCATAAAACCTTGATTTCTTCCATTATATAGTTAAAACAAAGTTGTAGGTTCAATATTACACCCATATAACACATAAAAACGAGTAAATCTAAGTTTTTAGAAATTTCTTACAATTGCGAATCGGGACCGATTGAGGAAGAAGATGATGATACGGCTTTTGTTAATGTTGTTCCTTGCGTAATGGTGATTCCGAAAATGTAGATTTCGTGGGTTGATTTGCGAATCCGAATTTTTGGTGTGGATTTGGTTGAGAGAGAAGTGTGTGTTTTTGGTGAGGATGAAATTGAAATGAGAGGAAGAATGGAGATGGGAGGTGGTTTTGTCCCACTTTTCATCTCCTGTGTTTTTGTCCCGTGTTTGTTTACTCGATCGTTAAATACAAATCTTTTTAACATGCATATTTTCAAATACGTATTTTGTTATCTTTTTAATTATGATATTTTATAAGACCATTTTAATTTAATTATAAGATTTTTAATCTTTGTTTTATTTTAAATTATACGTTTTGACGTTTTGCGTTATAAAATAAATTGTAAATATTTTTGACAAAATATTTATTCGCTACCACGTTATTTAATAATTTCGTTTTATTAAATAATTTTGTTCACCAACAGTCGTATGTTTTTGTCGCGTTTGTTTTCAATTTGTTCAGTACGTAATTACAACTAATTACGAATACGTAATACTACGCGTATTATCTAGTTGGGCTATGCTAGACTTACCTCTAAAATATGTTGTGAATTCACTCAAGTAGGGAATTAGCCTAATAATGCAAGTGATTAAAGTAATTAATCGCGTTTAAATTTGCGAGGTGTTACATTCTCCCCATGTTAGAGAAATCTCATCCCGAGATTTAAAATCAAGTCGGATCGCCCGCGGCGTATGTTCCCCGATGAGTCATGTTGTTAACAATAGTAATAGTTTGCGTGGCGTTCAATTGTTGCCATAGAAGTTCGATCAGTTTAAGTATGCTCGCGGCATAGTTCAATATGTTGTGTGTTTCGTTTCGTGGTCAGAGTTTACCAAGTGTTGTGTTCAAATCGACATTCGAATAAAACGTATGTTAAATCGTAGCAATAGTCGCTAAAACGTACCGTGCTAGTTGAGATCTGCAACAGTTTCTGGTGCACGGAGGATGTATGCGCGGCTTGGAGTGTAGCCTTTGTTAACGGTGCGGTTGTTGTCGTTTTGATTGTTGCGGTTGTTGTTCGGTTGTTGGCATTGGTTTCGGTGATGTCCAGGATCACCACACCTAAAGCAGCCGGTGTTTTGTACCTCGGGGGCAGCTTGAGGAGGTAGGTTTGTCCTACAGTTCTGTGCTAAGTGACCGGGACGTCTGCAGTTTTGACAAAATGTACAATCACCATCATGGTGTCTACCGCACTTGTCACACCTCGGTTTGTTGCCAAGGTAGGTTTTGGGTCCAGGGTTGGTGATTGCAGCGTAGGCTCGGGTGTTTCCCGGGTTTTTGTTTTGTTGAACCTGACGGTCGTTACCATCGTTGTTCCATTTGCGTTTGTGGGTTCCAGAGTCGCCCGCATCAGTACGGGTAGGTTCGGTTTTCCCTGTGATAGCTTTCAGGGTTCCAATCTCGACCGCGTCGTCGGTTAAGCTGTGAGCCAGATCCACTGCGCTCCTAAAAGTGGCGGGTTTGGAGGACATAACCATGCCTCGGATTTGTGGTGCCAAACCCCTGTTGTAACGCTCAATGCGTTTGCTCTCGGGGGTTACCATGTGAGGCACCAGACGTGCAAGCTCCTGGAATCTAGTTGTATAACCGGAAATATCAGCGCCGATCATTTGGATGTTCCAGAATATGGTTTCAAGTTTTTGCATCTCGTTGGGAGGGCAAAATTCCTCCATCAGCATTCGTTTCAGTGTCTCCCATGAGATGGAGTAAGCAGCTGGGCGTCCCATGATTTGCACCTGAGCGTTCCACCATGTTAGCGCTTTGTCAGCTAAGGTACACGTGGCGTACTTCACGATTTTGTCGGTGGCACAGTCGCTGATGTCGATGACTGATTCTGTTTTCTCAATCCAGTGGACTAGGCCAATGGCCCCTTCAGTCCCGGTGAAGGTGCTGGGTTTACAAGACTGGAAGGTTTTGTAGGAACACCCCTGCTGGGCATTGTTTGGGGTTTCGCTGTTTACGGGAGTGGCTCCACTATTGTTGGTTAGGTTTTCACGATTTCTGCTGGCCTCGTACTGAGCAATAGCCTCAGCCACGCGGCGTTCGATTATTTGCTCGGTTGTTTCTGGAGGCGGATGTGGAGGAGGAACATTTCGTCGACTGTTTCGAGTATTTCTTTGTTTAGGAGGCATGCTGACGTTCTGCGATGAAAAGATGCAGAAGTCAATGCCAATGAAAAATATGTGAGGAGTAAGGTTTCACATATTTCAAGTTTTCGAATATCAAGAAAAATTGTTGAATCCCCATCACGTATCTTACGACTATGAAACACCCATATGTACTCAGTAAAATATAATCACGTTGGCCAGGCGTCATTATATGATGCCAAATACATACTTCTTTTCATCAACCGTTTAATACTATCAGGTTCATATGAGATCTGAGTACAATGAACGAGTCGAATGTGATGAACAGTTCACGTGTATCGAGGTATCGTAACGATAGTTTAGATGTATGCAAATGTATGTATGCATGTACGTTCTAGCCAAGGCTATAGTCTAGGTCTCTAGGTTTCTAAGTCACCTAAAGTTTCCTAGTTCGCTATAACCAATGGCTCTGATACCAATCTGTAACACCCCCAAATTCGTTGAGCGGAAGCATTTAGTTTAAGTACTGGGGTGTCACAATAATAAAGCATGCATACGTATCAGAGCTTATGATTACAACAGAACAATATATATTAAGATGCCAAAAGTGTTAATTACAAAGTTTACGATTCATCAAATCGTATAAGTTAAAAGTAGTATGTATACAAAAGTGGATTTCTAGAATATGACAAAACAGTTTCAGTTATACTAGAGAAATCCATATGTTTTTCCAAAAAGTTGGCATCCTAAAGCTTCACGGGTCGCCTAATTCTCCATGTGTGTTGGCGATCTTACATGCGCAGCTAATTCCCTGAAAAACATAGTAAAAGTCAACAACTAGGTTGAGTGAATCCACAGGTTTTATTGTACAATGTTGTGTTCAAGTTTTGTAGTCACATTTGTTGGACCAAATACGTTCATAAATAGTAATTGCCATAATAGTCGAGTAATGTTTAGTGGAACGTCATCCAAAGTATAAGTTTAGTGGGTTATTCGCCCAAGAGTTTCGGTTTATGTGGGATGTTGCCCAAAATAGTTGTGTTGGGACGTTACCCAAAATCATATGTTTGAAAAACGTGTTGCTGGTCGTTCTCCAGTAGTTTTAAAGTTTGAGTCGGTCGTTCTCCGACTAGTTACCAAATGTACCGGTCGTTCTCCGGTAAGATACCAAGTTTGCACCGGTCGTTCTCCGGTGAGATACATTGTTAGTACCGGTCGTTCTCCGGTAGGATGCACTGTTAGTACCGGTCGTTCTCCTGTAAGATACCATGTTAGTGTCGGTCGTTCTCCGACAAGTTACCAATATGTACCGGTCGTTCTCCGGTAGGATACCACATAAGTTTAATAGTTTTCAGTCGTTTACAAAACAGTTTACCGACTAAGTTATCCCATTTGTTCAGTGTATCAGTATGAAAATGTTATTTCATAAACAGAGTTCGCACAATAGTTCAAGTACTCTAAATGTTCGAGTAAACAGTATGATAAATAATCATATAGTAAAAGCAGTTATGGCAATCAGTAAATCAGTAAAGCAGTTGTCTATGTTTTCCACCCCAAAAGTAATTACAAACAGTAAAAGTAGGGGTTGTGAACTCACCAGTTGAGTTAAGTAGTTGTGCGAGTGCTAGCAAACCTAAGCCCAAGTACAGTCCGAGATCTCCTAACGTCCTAAACGTACGAGATTTAATAAGTATGTGGATGTCTAACTAATCATCCATGCTAGTGTTTGTACAACCAAGTCACATCCAAATCGTTTGTTAAACGTTTACCTTTGTATTTCGTTGTTTGTGAAAATGTATACGACTCGTTGGTGATAGTTTGAAATCATAACTTCATTAAAATAGCGTGTTTGTAATGTTCATACAGTTTGTACATTGTATCATATGTAAATATTTGTTATCGGTTAAGTTTAACACTTAGTGTAAAAATAGTTTGTGAAATTTCTGTTTTCTGCGACACAGTATGCGACACTAATATGGTTATGCGACACAATGATTGTGTCGCATAAGAGTGCGACACAAGGGCTATGCGACACAAGGGTTGTGTCGCATAGGCGATCGATGCTAATTCAATAGCGACACTAGCGTTGTGTCGTATGAAGTTTACGACACAAGGATGCGACACATGATACGACATAATATGGTTTATACGTCACCACATGCGACACAAGGGTTGTGTCGCATGGATGGTTTATGCGACACAATATGCGACACAGTCGTTGTGTCGCAAAGATGAACACCCAGACATAACCCAGCGACTGTCGCGATTTTTCCGACCAAAAACCCGATTTTAACCCGTTTTCCGACCATAAAACCTTGATTTCTTCCATTATATAGTTAAAACAAAGTTGTAGGTTCAATATTACACCCATATAACACATAAAAACGAGTAAATCTAAGTTTTTAGAAATTTCTTACAATTGCGAATCGGGACCGATTGAGGAAGAAGATGATGATACGGCTTTTGTTAATGTTGTTCCTTGCGTAATGGTGATTCCGAAAATGTAGATTTCGTGGGTTGATTTGCGAATCCGAATTTTTGGTGTGGATTTGGTTGAGAGAGAAGTATGTGTTTTTGGTGAGGATGAAATTGAAATGAGAGGAAGAATGGAGATGGGAGGTGGTTTTGTCCCACTTTTCATCTCCTGTGTTTTTGTCCCGTGTTTGTTTACTCGATCGTTAAATACAAATCTTTTTAACATGCATATTTTCAAATACGTATTTTGTTATCTTTTTAATTATGATATTTTATAAGACCATTTTAATTTAATTATAAGATTTTTAATCTTTGTTTTATTTTAAATTATACGTTTTGACGTTTTGCGTTATAAAATAAATTGTAAATATTTTTGACAAAATATTTATTCGCTACCACGTTATTTAATAATTTCGTTTTATTAAATAATTTTGTTCACCAACAGTCGTATGTTTTTGTCGCGTTTGTTTTCAATTTGTTCAGTACGTAATTACAACTAATTACGAATACGTAATACTACGCGTATTATCTAGTTGGGCTATGCTAGACTTACCTCTAAAATATGTTGTGAATTCACTCAAGTAGGGAATTAGCCTAATAATGCAAGTGATTAAAGTAATTAATCGCGTTTAAATTTGCGAGGTGTTACATGTTACGAGTATTTCCTTTAACATTAAAGGATGGAGCTAAGAGATGGATTAATAATGAACCAGCCGGATCTATTACTACTTGGGAAGATCTTCGTAGAAAATTTCTGAAAATGTATTGTACACCTTCCAAAACATCGAAAATGATCGACGAGATTAGGAATTTTAAGCAGAAACCCGATGAATCTCTATATCAAGCTTGGGAAAGATATAAGGAAATGTTACATAAATGTCCACAACATGATTTAAATGTCCAACAAGAAATAACGGTATTTTATAAGGGAGTTGATCGAGCAACACGTCAACAGTTAGATGCACAAGGCCCAGTACCTAAGAAAACTCCAGCAGTAGCCAAAGCCGGAATTGAAGAACTAGCGAAACATTCTCAATTATGGGATGATGGTTCATCTGGAAGAAAAAGAATATCTGAAGATAGTGATGGTCTCGCTGCTATCACTTCAAAATTGGAAAGTATGGGAAGAGATATTAAGAAAGTAAATGAACAAGTTCATGCAATCAGGATTGGTTGTGAAATATGTGGAGGAAATCATCTAAAGACAGAATGTCCTAATAATGATAGTGAAATAATCACTGAAGAAGTTATGTATGGGGATTTTCAAGGAAATCCAAATTTTCGTCAAGTTTCTAACTTTAGAAGAACTAGTCAACCAGGACAACAGTATCAACAAGGAGCACCAGGTTATTATGTCAAAACAGGACAAAATACTTCATATAATGACAGAATGATGGTGATAAAAAATGCATTGGGAAAAATGGCTGAGGCAAGTAATAAAAGCCAAGAGGAAATTAATACAAGAATGCGTAATAATGAAGCATCGATCAAACAAATTGAAGGATCAGTTCATCAGATTGCTAAAGCACTACAGGAGAGATTTCCAGGAACATTACCAGGATTTACTGAAACAAATCCAAAGGAGCAAGCTAAAGCAGTAATTACCAGAAGTGGTAAGAATGTTGACTCTCCTGTTATAACTAATAAAATTGTTGAGTCTGAACAGGTTGAAAAAGAAACAAGTGATGAAGACATACATTCAAATAAAAAGAGCATTGGAGAAAATAAAGTTAAAGAAGTCACTAAAGACTATACACCCCCACTTCCATATCCAGCTGCTCTGAGGAAGGACAAAGAAGATGAACAATACCACAAATTTCTGGAAAATCTGAAACAACTTCATATTAATATTCCTTTTGTTGAAGCTATAGCTCAAATGCCGAAGTATGCAAAATATCTTAAGGAGCTGCTGACCAACAAAAGTAAACTGAATAATGTGACAAAGGTGACTATGAATGAATGATGTTCAGCAATAATGCAGAATAAGCTACCTCCAAAAGTCAAAGATCCAGGGAGTATTTCTATACCTTGCAAAATTGGTGAAATTGATATTGAAAATGCATTAGCAGATTTAGGTGCTAGTATTTCATTAATGCCATATACTCTTTATATGCGTTTAGGATTAGGAGAACCAAAACCTATTCGTATGTGTATTGAATTAGCTGACCGATCTGTGCAATATCCTAAGGGAATAGTTGAAAATGTTTTGATTAAAGTTGATAAATTTGTTTTTCCATGTGATTTTGTAATTTTAGATATGATAGAAGATCCTAAAGTCCCTATTATATTATGAAGACCATTTTTAGCAACTACACATGCCGTAATAGATGTTTTTAATAGAAAAATTACCATGAGGCTAGGGAATGAAAAAATTGTTTTTGATGTTAATAATTCCATGAAATTTCCTGATTATGTAGATGATACTTGTTATTATTTAAATTCATATGAATATATGGATAACTCTTCTTTTCAAGATTTTATAGGAAAAGATCAATCAGATATAGGAATTCTTAATGGATGGACTGAAGAGTTTGACACTGCAAAGGATTTAGCATAATTTGATAAGTTATTAGAGAAAGATAAAGATTTGGAAGAAGCAACAGTGGTTAATCAACAACATCCTGAAGAGGAAGAAACACAGCCAATTGCTAAAATTATTAACCAGGAATTAATATCATATTCTGTGAATAATATTCCTTGTTTGAAGGAAGAGATATTTGAGATCAAGACATCTATTGAAGAACCACCACAATTGGAACTTAAAGAGCTACCAGCACATTTGGAATATGCTTATTTACAAGGAACATCAGACTTGCCGGTTATAATATCATCAAAATTGTCAAAATCAGAGAAAGAACGATTAGTTCAGGTTCTTAAACAGCATAAACAATCAATAGCATGGAAAATAACGGATATTAAAGGAATCAGCCCTATGTACTGTACTCATAAAATCTTGATGGAAAAAGATTTTAAGCCAGTCGTACAACCTTTAAGAAGATTAAATCCGAATGTTAAAGATGTAGTGAGGAAAGAAATCATTAAATTGTTGGATTCAGGGTTAATTTATCCTATTTCAGATAGTCCATGGGTAAGTCCAATACATGTTGTGCCAAAGAAAGGTGGAATAACGGTGGTACCTAATGAAAAGAATGAATTGATACCAACAAGGACGGTAACGGGATGGAGAGTTTGTATTGATTATAGGAAATTAAATGATGCTACCAGGAAAGATCATTTTCCATTACCATTTATTGATCAGATGATAGAAAGGTTATCAGGGAAGGAATTCTATTGTTTTCTGGATGGATTTTCAGGATATTTTCAAATACCTATAGCAGCTGAAGATCAAGATAAAACAACATTTACCTGTCCGTTTGGTACTTTCGCTTATAGAAGAATGCCGTTTGGTTTATGTAATGCACCAGCTACATTTAAGCGTTGCATGATTGCAATATTTCATGATATGGTAGAAGACTTCATGGAAGTATTTATGGATGATTTCTCGGTATTTGGAGATTCGTTTGATGCTTGTTTAGAAAATTTACATAAGATGTTGCAAAGATGTGAAGGAGCAAATCTAGTTCTTAATTGGGAAAAATGTCATTTTATGGTCAGAGAAGGAATTGTTTTAGGTCATAAATTATCCAAAACAGGAATTGAGGTAGATCAAGCGAAGATTGAAGCTATTTCAAAACTACCTTATCCTACAAATGTAAAAGGAATAAGAAGTTTTCTAGGACATGCTGGATTTTATAGAAGATTTATAAAAGATTTTTCAAAAATTGCAAAACCGCTTAATCATTTATTAGAGAAGGATGCAAAATTTGAGTTTACAGATGAATGCAAACAGTCATTTGATGCATTGAAAGAAAAATTGGTATCTGCTCCAGTAATGACGAGTCCAGATTGGAGTTTACCTTTTGAATTGATGTGTGATGCTAGTGACTATGCAGTTGGAGCTGTTCTAGGACAAAAAGTTGATAAGAAGTTTAAGCCAATTTCTTATGCCAGTAAACATTAACAGATGCTCAGGAAAATTACACAACTACGGAAAAGGAACTTTTGGCAGTAGTTTTTGCTTTCGATAAATTTCGTTCGTATCTTGTCTTAACTAAAACTGTGGTTTATACTGACCATTCTGCTTTGAAGTATTTGTTTAATAAGCAGGATGCGCGCCCTCGTTTATTACGATGGATTCTTTTATTGCAGGAATTCGATATTGAAATTAAGGATAAGAAAGGAGCTGAAAATGTCGCAGCTGATCATTTGTCAAGATTGGAAAATCCGGGATTAGAAGTATTGGATGAAGAAGATATTAAAGATACATTTCCGGATGAGAAATTAATGACTGTACAAGAAGCAATGGATATACCTTGGTTTGCGAATTATGCAAATTATTTGGTTACTAAAATTTTACCTAAGATGGATTACCAGAAAAAGAAGAAATTCTTTTCTGATTTAAAGTATTATTTTTGGGAAGATCCATTTCTTTTCAGATACTATGCAGATGGAATAATCAGCCGTTGTGTACATGGTGAAGAAGCTCAACAGATTATAAATCATTGTCATGAAGGACCAGTAGGGGGTCATAATGGACCAAGTTACACTACGAAGAAAATATTTGATGCAGGATTCTATTGGCCAACAATTTTTAAAGATACATATGCTTACGTTAGGAATTGTGATTCATGCCAAAGATCTGGGAATATTTCTAAAAAAGATGAGATGCCACAAACTGGTATACAGGTTTGTGAAATATTTGATGTTTGGGGTATTGATTTCATGGGACCATTTCCTATGAGTCACGGTAATAAGTATATATTAGTAGCCATGGATTATGTTTCCAAGTGGGCAGAGGCAAAGGCATTACCTACGAATGATGCAAGAGTTGTGGTAAAATTTCTTAAACAGTTATTTTCGAGATTTGGAACTCCTAAGGCATTGATTAGTGATCGGGGTACTCATTTTTGTAACACTCAATTGGAGAAAATATTGAAAAGATATGGAGTTACTCATAGAATTGCTACGCCTTATCATCCACAAACAAGTGGACAATTTGAAAATACCAATCGTGCGTTAAAACGTATTTTGGAACGTTCTGTTGGTTCTAACAGAAAAGAATGGTCGGAAAAATTAAATGATGCACTTTGGGCATATAGGACAGCATTTAAAACACCTACAGGTTGTACTCCGTATAGATTAGTATATGGAAAAGCTTGTCATTTACCAGTGGAAATAGAACACAAAGCATATTGATAGTGCCCCTTGCTGTGGATCTAAGTGATGATCGTTAGTAATAGATTGGCGGAATCAATCAATTACACAAATAACTAATAAACGTTAACCGAAACGAATGATTAATCAAAGAATACTTGTTTATTAGCTTCGAATAGGTATTGGAAACGAATTACAGATTGCTTAGTCGACAAATGGTGCTAGGGTTTCGTCAACCCTAGCCGAAAACCCGTAGGTTTCAATTTATACTAAAACAAAATCGGCAGACATGCGTTACTTGGGAAGTGTCGCATGTCGCCGCCCTAATGCGTCACTTACCTAAGTGACGCTATGCGACACTAAGGCAAGTGTCGCCTAACACAGAAGCTAAGTGTCGCTATATACTAAAATGACTTTTCTATTACAATCAACTAACGACACTTACAACTCAATAGACCAACTGACAGACACACTAAAATGCATCAACACATATTGGGCACTTCGAGAATGCAACATGGATACCAATAAAATTGGTAAACATCGCTTTTTACAGTTACATGAGTTAGATGAGCTTCGTTGGAATGCTTATGAGAATTCAAGATTTTATAAAGAAAGAACGAAGAAATGGCATGATGCAAGACTTCGGGGAGATAAAGAATTCGTTGCTGGAGAACGTGTGCTTTTATATAATTCACGTATGAGGTTATTTCCGGGTAAATTGAAATCGAGATGGAGCGGACCATATGTTATTCACCAAGTCAATACAAATGGGAGTGTAGATTTGATATCACTTAATGGGGATATTTTTAAAGTCAATGGGCATCGTTTGAAGAAATACTATGAAGATAATGTTATTGAACATATTTCAGATATATCTTTAGAAGAATAGGAGATATGATTAAGTCGAACTTACCGACACTTAAACAAAAGTGTTTCTCGGGAGACAACCCGTGTTTATGTTTATATGTTATGTTTTTCTTTTTCTTTTTATTTTTCAGGATGAACTTTGTGGGTATGTTCACTGGAAACCCTCACGAGACTATAACTCGTCCACTTGGGATACCGAGGGGTTTAAAGGCTTATTGCATATGCTAAATGCAATCGTGATTAACTACGAAAGTGTGGATGTTGTATATTATTTTTCAAGAGATGAAGGAATCAACCAAGAAGATTTTTATTAGCCGATGATGAAATTTATAATTTCAGTCAGGGGAGTTTTTCTGTTCTATTTTTCTTTCCCTTACTCACTTTTTGTTTATCATTTTTATACAATGAGGGCATTGTATAATTTAAGTGTGGGGATAGGGTTCGTAAGAAAAAGAATTTCTTTAATTAAACATTTAAGTTTCTATTGTTCTTAAATTTTATTAAAAATTTATCAAAAATTTAAAATTTTAAGTGAATAACTAAATATTTATTAGTTAGAATATTTTTGTTAAAAGTTTTGTTTTGTATTTAAAAGTTTAGACTTTAATATGGATTAACTGTTTTGTATATATAATGTAAGCTACTTAATAATAAGTGATATATAGTTATATGATATGATGTACTAATATGCAATCTATATGAAGATTTCTGAATTTTAATAAATTAATATAAAATTACTTGTTTATTGTTTTATGATACATAATATGATGTATGACATAAAAGTCTTAATTTTTAAATTTATTATGCAATAATTTTATATCTTTTTACTTATGTGAGTACATTTGGGGGTATATATTGATGGTTTCCTCTGTTATACGAAAGTATAGACCTGGTCTCTATTAATATATACTTAAAAATTAAGCAAACGCAAGTCAAAAGTACTTGAAAAGTCTGGAAAATATAAAAGATACCTAATGAGGTCGCCAAAATGGTTTGACCAAGTATGGTTTTGCTTAAACCTGAATCAAGTTATGTCGCTCTGTTGCATGAAAATGCAGACCTGTCACCAATGTCTTGATTCTTAAAAATGTATTTCATATATTTATTGGGAATATAGAAGTAAATTGTATAATTAAATTTAAAGGTATATCATATATGGAAATCATAAGTAATATACAAACTAACAATAAAGGTGTATTCAGAAGTATAAATATGGATTGTTTAAAGTGGACAAATATATTAGTAATCGTTCATGAACTATATATTACACAAATAATAATAATTTTTATTTATACATTATAGTTATCCATGTTAATTAAATTGTTTAAATTTTTAATTTATGAAACAGATTTTTAATATTGGTATTCTGATTCTTAAATATTAGTTTGATGCTTATGTTTTAAATTTTATTCAGTATTCTACTTGAGGACAAGCAGAACTTAAGTGTGGGGATATTTGATAAGCATTAAATATATAGTATATTTTATATTAATTTATCCTTATATTTTTATACATTTTATTGCATTTATATGATTTTAGATACTTATTTTGTTAATAATTGCATAAATGTATTTTAATTGAAGAATGAAGAAAAAGGAAAAAGAACGAGACCAGAACTGAATAATTAAAGCACTTAAAGAAATAAAGATTAAAGACCTTGAAGAAATGAAGACTAAAAGAGTTAAAATGAAGAATTGGGCCAAAAAGAGAAAGAAGTCCGGTTATGAAGAATGAGAGTCCAAATATTAAGCCCAAGCCCGTAATTGGAATATTCTGGAATTAACATTCAACCGGCGGTTGGATTAATCAACCGGCGGTTGAGCTTTAGGGTTTAAGGCGGCGAAGACACGTGGAGTTGGACCCGGATTCGAATTACTTCAACCGGCGGTTGAAGTATTCAACCGGCGGTTGAAAGGTCGGCCTGAAAAAGTATAAATAGAGGCTTAAGCTAGGTCATTTGATATACGATTCAAGAATACTAAAACCGAAACTTAGGGTTTTAGGGCAACTTTAAGGTGCGATATTGGAGGCAAAAGAGCTAGGGTTTGAAGGTTTTTAACCCTAGGAAAAGCTGGTTTGCTAATTGGTTCGGTTTCTTTATCCTTGTAACGTTATTAATCTTTTGGGTTATTTTGGATATTGTTTATTTGAATTAATTACTTATTAGGTTTTCATTATGAATGTTTAAATGTATGTTTATTAGAATTATTATATGAATTATATGTTTATGTTGGAACTATATTATTGAATGTTTATTATACAAGAATTGTCTGTGTTATGTTAATATTGATAAAAGTTAACTGATTTATATAGATAACTTTACGAAGCTAGTGAGTTTTATAAGTTAATTAATGATTGTCAATTATTAATGTTAAGTAACACTGTAATTCAACCGAAGCTAGGAATTGTATTAATAAACTGCTGATAGATCTTAATAAATAGTACTATTGTACTTAATCTTTGGCAATGCTACTATATGAAAATTATCTTAATCTTTGTGATTTTCTACATTAGCAATTCACCAATAAAAATAGCCAACAAAGCAACTAGACATAAGTTGATATAATAAGTTTAATAAATAATTGTTTAAATAGTTATAATCTTCTATCTAATTGAGTATACTTAAGTTGTTTCCTAGAACTTATCTATTGGAATCTGTATCAAAAATATAAATATAAATATGTTCGTTCGGAACTAAAACGTCCCCCTTATTTTGTAGATTATTGTAAATTGGATCCTTGTATTAAATTATACTATAATTGTAAATATTTGTAATTAGAATAAATAGATAATTAGTTATAAATAAGAATAACGTTTTCTTGTGTTCCTTGTGTTCAAATTTTGACTTACTTATTAAGCTATATTACATGAACGGGTTAATCTTGCCTGAATTGTGTGATAGTATTATTTTGTATTTCCTTAATTAAACTTGTTATTATAATTGCCTATACTTAGCACACATCAATATACGTGTACGTATATATACGTATATATATGTGTACGTATATATAAATATATATACGTATATATACGTGTACGTATATATACGTGTATGTATATATACGTGTATATATATACGTGTATATATATATACGTACATATATATGTATACGTTATATATGTATATATACGTGTATATATATACGTGTATATATATATACGTACATATATATGTACACGTATAACATATATATACGTACACGTATATATATATATATACGTATATATACGTACACGTATAACGTATATATACGTACGTGTATATATATATATACATATACGTATATATACGTACGTATATATACATATACATATACGTATATATACGTATATATAGATACATATATATATATAAATACGTATATATACGTATATACGTATATATACGTATATATATATATATATATATATATATATATATATATATATATATATATATATATATATATATATATATATATGTATAGGATTGGGATCCATGGAGAAGGAAATTTAGGTGGAGAAGAGGGAGAAGCAATATGATTCAATATTTTTATTACTATGATTCAACTTTTTATTATTTGAATTATAATTAAAAAAATGAATGATAGTAATAAAAATACTGAATCATATTGATTCTCCCTCTTCTTCACCTAATTTTTCTTCTTTTTTGATCCCGTTACTATATGTATATCTATATATATATATATATATATATATATATATATATATATATATATATACAATATATATATGTATATATATATACACATATATATCTATATATACATATATATGTATACATATATATGTATACATATATATGTATGTATACATATATATATATATATATATATATATATATATATATGTATACATACATATATGTATACATATATATGCATACATATATACATATATACATATATGTATATACATACATATATATATATGTATACATACATATATGTATACATATATATGCATACATATATGTATACAATATATATATATGTATATATGTATATATGTATGCATATATATGTATACATATATATATTGTATACATACATATATATATATATATATATGTATATATATATATATATATATATATATATATATATATATATATACAATATATATATGTATACATATATATGTATATATAGATATATATGTGTATATATATATACATATATATATTGTATATATATATATATATACATATATATATATATATATATATATATATATATATATATATATATATATATATATATATATATATACATATATGTATACATATATATGTATACATATATGTATATATAGATATATATGTATATATATCTATATATACATATATGTATATATATATATATATATACATATATATATTGTATACATATATATGTATACATATATGTATATATAGATATATATGTATATATATCTATATATACATATATGTATACATATATATAATTAGGATTTTGCTATACATAACCCAAAGATCTATGAATATACAACTTTGTGAAAATAACCCTCAACTTTTATTGAAAACCGCCAACTGCTGAAAAACAGCCAACCATATTTTGTTAAATAATGAATGTTAACCGTCTTTTAAGCATTGCATACTAACTACCCATGATTTTTTAGTTATTAATCATAGTCCTTAGAGCAATTTCTAGCAAAATTATTATTATTATTATTATTATTATTATTATTATTATTATTATTATTATTATTATTATTATTATTATTATTATTATTATTATTATTATTATTATTATTATTATTATTATTATTGTTTGGGGCTAAATTTTATAGTTAGGATACAGGATCCTGAAGTCTCTAGTTACTATTGAAAATTATATTTAGGATTATGCATATGTTCAAGGTAAAGCTAAGACTAAGGATCCTGAGATTCTATGTTTATATGTTACAGGTTATTAAAATCCTGGATATATCGTTATTGTTTATCTTGCAGGATCCTGGTCAGGATATATTTATCTAATATGATTGTGCAGGATACTGAGCGTGGAGGATCCTTAACTGAGAATCCTAAGTTTATTCTGGAATGAACCCGTATTAGTTCAGGATCCTGAACCCGTATTAGTTCAGGATCACGAGCTGATTAACGTGTTTATTTTCTTTGAGTATTGACCAGGTCATACATGGAACGCGTTAATGAGATATGCTCCGGATTATGTGGCTAGGCTGTGATACGATTTGGAGAAGACGAAGTCTTATGCACGTGTGAAATAGAGTCAAAAGAGACGTTGGGAGTCTTCATCATTCCTCGGAGGATCCCTGATATTTCGGAATTATTATTAAACGCTCTTAGTATTTAAACGAGGCTTGGGTGATCGATTAGGTTAACGTTTACTCACAATTTTCACCGGAAAAACACACAAACACTCTGTTCTTTCTTTCTTTTACGATTATTTCACCAACACTTAGCTAAATTCACACGTATTTACTTAGCCGATCATCCTTGTGCTCTTAGTTTGTAATCAATTACTTTCATTTTTATAAGATGAACAAAGGCAAGGAACGATTGTTCATTCCCGAGGTTTTATGCCGGCGATCAACCTTGATCAAGGGCTTTCCTCGTACATCCTTGTATCGATCGCATTTATTTTGTATTTTCGTTGTTTAATTTGCATTCCATTGATCCTTTGATCATATATTCTGCATTATCCTGATATTATCTTATATTTATCATAAAGATACGTATTTATCTTGTTTCTAATCATCTTTTTATCGCAATAATTGCATTATTATTCTGTTTCATGCATTTTTATTGATTGCGATCATATATTTATTGCATAACTTGCATTATCGTGAAAATACTTTACATTTTACTTAAACTTGTGGAATAATCTTATTTACAAACACTTGTTTTCACCGTTAAACTCATTTTTAACAAGGATCCACGAATCCAAGGATTCAAGGCATAATTTTCATTCAAAGTTGTCATTTACTCATATAGATAATCGTGTAAAAGCGTAATTATCTTGAAAGTAATTTATAGCACCCAACCTCACTTTACTAAATTTGATCACTTAATTGCCTAGGGTAATTTTTGACCAAAACAGTTTGGCGCCTACCGTGGGGCAAGTGGTGCTTTTCATAACCAAATTCTTGTTAAAATCCTTGTTAATTCACTCTTTTCAAAGTTTTTTGTCAAAAATGTCGACACAAGGACAACCTATATCTTCTATTGTGCCATCATCGACATCTGTGATGACTAATCTACCTCCTGTGTAACAACCCCAAAATTTGGACCAATTTAAAATTTTCCTAATTACGTGTTTATTACTTGTATATAATATGAAATAGGATTATATACGTTATTTACTTATTATATATATATGGATGGAATATATATATACGCGTATACGATTCGTACATATCGTATGAAACTACAATTGTACAAACTTGCGGACATTTGTAAAACACTTATTAAATAATGTGAAATTATTTAATTACTTTGACTAGTACTTTATATTATGTTTATAATATAACGGAAAACGTACGTTTTAATTAAAACGTCACCGAACTCTCCGAAAACTCGACCAACCGACAAAACAAAACTAAGTTATGATTTATAACTTGAAAACTAGTATTTTGATAAAATACTTCAACTTAATAATCGGGTATTATTTCGTATTTTCAAACGTATATTTAATCGCGTATAAAATTAGTTTTACGTTTAAACAACCGGGGAAACGAACACCGCACGGAGCGCAAACACGGAGGAAACAAAGTTTGGTGAGACCACACCATGGTGGCCCCACCCCAACCGGCCAAGGTAAGGGGACACCACCCCCCTCACCTCTTCTCCCATTTCAACACACAAACACAACACCCACAATCATTCTCTCCCTCTCTCTCTCTATCGGCTCTCATCTCTCTCTCTCTAAAACCAACACCAAAAACACCTTAAAACTACCATTAAAACAACTTGGAGGTCTATACCCGTTTGGAGAAAAGTGATCACGAGAACGAGGGCTACAAACTCATCTTTTCGGATTTTCGTTTCGACGACTTTGTAAGTTTTCCGGCGACCCAAAAGTTTTCCGATTACTTTTATTTTGCTAGATTATTGTTCCCCTAGCTAAATGATGTCCAAATATGTAACTTAAACTCGTTTTTGAACACTTTTACGAAAATGTCGGTTTTGGTCATTTTAAATAAAACGACACTACAAACATTAAAAACGACATCCAACAATTTTTATGAACTCTACCTAACATAATATAACTTGTGTAAAAGTTTCAACATGAACGGAACTCGCTAAATACGTTTTCGACACAAATCAAAAACTGGCCAGACGCTAGTGTCGCATGGCTCACGCCAGTTATGCGTCACTACGTCTGAGTGACGCATAGGTCACGAACCGTCTATACGCGACACTTCCTAAGTGCCGCTAAAACACCATACCGTCACTTCACTAGTGACGCAATCATAACACCTTCGGCAGAAACAACACGACACTCCATAGTGACGCTACTATATAACCTTCGGCAGAAACAACACGACACTCCATAAGTGTCGCTATCATATAACTTTCAGTAGTAACATACGACACTTCGCCTTAGTGACTCAAACATATAACCTTCGGTCGAAACAAGGCGACACTTCATAAGTGCCGCTATCATCAGCAAAAACACTGCGACACTTCGCTAGTGTCGCTATTATTGGTAAAAACTTATAACTTTCAGTAGAAACGAATAACGTCCGGTTACTACTGATGACGTCACAAACCCTTACACCGTCACTTCATTAGTGACGCATAAATACATATACCGACACTTGCCGAGTGTCGCCCCATAAACTGATTTACTTACATATACCGTCACTTCGTTAGTGGCGCACTGTTTGTCTACGGCACTGAATACCGTCACTATTATAGTGGCGCACCGATGAAAAACTATACTTGATAACGTCACTTACTTAGTGACGCACTATCTGAATACCGACACTACTTAAGTGCCGCATACATTGTTACACAGACACTGAATACCGACACTACTTAAGTGCCGTATACCACACATAAGTGACGCATACAAGTGACGCTAAAACAGGCTGTTTGGCACTTACATGTTATACAAGTATAGAATATACTTAAAACGTAAACGTACTTTACTCGGCGTTACTTATACATGGAAATACTATACTTTTGAAAGTATACAACGATACTTGAATACGTACAAGACTATACTAAACTTAACGTGAGATTTCACTCACACAAGGCGTACGAGATTTCACTCGGAAATACTTAGGAGATTACACTCCAACGAACTTACACTTGTACATTACACGGGATTACATTCGATACGAACTTACAAGTTCACTCACTAGTTACGTGCTGGATTACACGTTAACTGATACGAACATACACTCGAATACTTACGAGGTTTCACTCGTACCCTTTGGGGTTTAAGCCCATTGGAACTTACGCAAACGATACATGTTGTAATACAAACAAACGATCACACGAGTATACTTTACAACTGTACAACTACTATGAATACATAATAATAATGGATGGAATTATTATTATACACCGATAACAAACGGACCGTACGACTTTTATACAAACTACGATTTACAAACGATAACAAACTTACAAACAAACTAATGGACATTAACTAGTTTGGGAACAACTAGCATGGATACTTTACAAGTATTCCATTTACTTACTAAACCTTATGCGTATTAGGACGCTAAGGGTTGCTAATTCGGGATACTACTTGCTTACTTACAGCATTGTCTGCCAGACTCAGGTGAGTCTTACAGCCCCTACTTTACTGTTTTTACTCAGGGGTGAGATGCATTACTGTTTTACATGAACACACAAAACTTACTTGCTGCCATGATTTACCTACTGTATGAGATTACGAATACGCCAACTGCATGAGTTTACGAGTAATCCAATGAAATCCTCCTGAACCATAGTTGTTAGTTATGTGATAAGCGCGAGTTTTAGTATATGGATCCATATGGGACTGACAATCCCCGCCCGGGGTAGCAAGCACTACCACGAACCGTTCCTATAGAAACGGGCGTTTCTTACTCGTTCCGTATGAATGTTTTGGATTACATTCATGAGGGGGTACCTATATTTACTGTACGTTAAGCTTCAACTATGGTGGCTCATGGCAATTGTATCAAACGGTCTGCATGTCCTGCGACCACCACTTATTAAAACTTATGTTAACGATGAGCATAACCTGTGATCGTTACTTACTGGCTAGCTATGATTTACAAATACTACTTGTGTGTTCAAACTCTTTACTTACTTACAAACCTGTGAGATTCACCAACCTTTTTGGTTGACCGTTTTAGTAATGCTTCTCAGGTACACAGCATCAGTAGGGATGCCCAGCAGGATAAGCTTTCTTAGCTCGAGTCGCATGCATTTACAAGCTGGGAGATTTTATTACATTACTTTTGTACTAGTTGTTATGTATTAGAATCTCTAGGAATTTACTTGAACTCGAGCTTGTATTTTGAAACTACTTATGTATTAATGTAATAACTTTTCGAACGTCTCATTTAGAGTCGTTCACTGTATCCTTTGTACTTGTGATTATTGATTAGTAACACCCAAAACATCGCTTCCGCAAACTGTTAAATTTGGGGGTGTTACAGATTGGTATCAGAGCCTAAGGTTATAGTGAACTAGGTTGCATTTAGTGGACCTAGACTATGACCGTTAGGCAGTATTCCTCATTAGGTATAACTGGTTCAGGAATTACAGCATACAAGTTTAATTTAACATAGCCTGATCAACTATGTACAATTAAATGAAGATGATGTGAGTTCTGAAAGGGGTTATGTTGAACCGGAATGCATTAGCTGACTCTGACCTCGAGAGAACCGGGACTTTTACGTGATTGTGCTAGACACGAACTAGGCGGTTATGTGATATATATATATATATATACATAGACCTCTTTCCCCGATACGATACTCTCTCTCGACCACTACGAAATTAATATTTCTTAAAAATTTCATCGAACAAACGACAACCCGACTCTCGTCGTTCCGTCCTCATTCGACTTTTTATAAATTCACGACTACCGGCTTACGTCCGAAGACTTCCACACCGTTATAACTGACAACCATAGCTACTCCAACATTCTTCGATATGAAGATCGAGACCTTGTTTTCACTTACTATTCCTACCTAATTCGACGGTTATAACATTCTACAACGTACCCCACCGTACCGTTAGATGTATCCTAATAAAATCATTTTCAACCCAAGTCTCCATCAGACTTCAAAATTTTACAACCAACTCTTGCTATCAAATTTTATAACAAATATATTGCTATCAAACATGTTACAAAATTTCTTACAAAATGTTTTATAAAATTCTCAAAAATTTCGAAACTGTATAAACTTATTTATAACCCACAAACTTTGAACAAATTTCAACCTTTGACGAAATTTCTTTGAACTTACTAAATCATCACCATCATAATTCTTATTCAAACCCTCACATGTTCTTTATTTATTGTTTCAAGGAACATGCCTCCTCGACGACAAATCACTCTTACTGAAGCCGAAGTAGCGGGTATAATCGCCCGTAGTGTGGCTCAAGCTCTAGCTACCCGGACTTCAGCCCCTGGTAGCGAAGATACCGCTAACAATGGACCACAACCCAAAACCTGCACCTACAAGGATTTCCATAACTGCAAACCCTTGACCTTTCAAGTTACTGAAGGAGCAATCGGTTTGATACGTTGGACCGAGAAAATCGAATCAGTGTTCCTCATCTGCAACTGCAAGGAAGAGGATAAAGTTAAGTTCGCCGCCAGCACTTTTTCTGACACCGCCCTTACCTGGTGGAACACTTATGCGCAAACTGTGAGCGTTGCCGATGCTTACAAACTACAGTGGGATGAACTGAAGAATATGCTGAGGGGTGAGTACTGCCCAAGAGATGAGCTGAAACAATTGGAAGTGGAATTCTGGAATCACAAGATGCAGGGTGATGACATCACCGGTTACACCAATCGCTTTCACCAACCGGCACTTCTCTGCCCAACCATGGTTGATCCTGAGTACAAAAGGATCGAAAAGTATGTTGATGGACTTCCCGAGCGACTTCAAGATTTAGTTACTTCATCCAAACCGGGAACTATTCAGAGCGCCATTCGTATGGCTCATGAGTTATGTAACACCCCCAAATTTAACAGTTTGCGGAAGCGATGTTTTGGGTGTTATTAATCAATAATCACAAGCACAAAGGATACAGTGAACGACTCTAAATGAGACGTTCGAAAAGTTATTACATTAATACATAAGTAGTTTCAAAATACAAGCTCGAGTTCAAGTAAATTCCTAGAGATTCTAATACATAACAACTAGTACAAAAGTAATGTAATAAAATCTCCAAGCTTGTAAATGCATGCGACTCGAGCTAAGAAAGCTTATCCTGCTGGGCATCCCTACTGATGCTGTGTACCTAAGAAGCATTACTAAAACGGTCAACCAAAAAGGTTGGTGAATCTCACAGGTTTGTAAGTAAGTAAACAGTTTGAACACACAAGTAGTATTTGTAAATCATAGCCAGCCAGTAAGTAACGATCACAAGTTATGCTCATCGTTAACATAAGTTTAATAAGTGGTGGTCGCAGGACATGCAGACCGTTTGATACAATTGCCATGAGCCACCATAGTTGAAGCTTAACGTACAGTAAATATAGGTACCCCCTCATGAATGTAATCCAAAACATTCATACGGAACGAGTAAGAAATGCCCGTTTCTACAGGAACGGTTCGTGGTAGTGCTTGCTACCCCGGGCGGGGATTGTCAGTCCCATATGGATCCATATACTAAAACTCGCGCTTATCACATAACTAACAACTATGGTTCAGGAGGATTTCATTGGATTAGTCGTAAACTCATGCAGTTGGCGTATTCGTAATCTCATACAGTAAGTAAATCATGGCAGCAAGTAAGTTTTGTGTGTTCATGTAAAACAGTAATGCATCTCACCCCTGAGTAAAAACAGTAAAGTAGGGGCTGTAAGACTCACCTGAGTCTGGCAGACAATGCAGTAAGTAAGCAAGTAGTATCCCGAACTAGCAACCCTTAGCGTCCTAATACGCATAAGGTTTAGTAAGTAAATGGAATACTTGTAAAGTATCCATGCTAGTTGTTCCCAAACTAGTTAATGTCCATTAGTTTGTTTGTAAGTTTGTAATCGTTTGTAAATCGTAGTTTGTATAAAAATTGTACGGTCCGTTTGTTATCGGTGTATAATAATAATTCCATCCATTATTATTATGTATTCATAGTAGTTGTACAGTTGTAAAGTATACTCGTGTGATCGTTTGTTTGTATTACAACATGTATCGTTTGCGTAAGTTCCAATGGGCTTAAACCCCAAAGGGTACGAGTGAAACCTCGTAAGTATTCGAGTGTATGTTCGTATCAGTTAACGTGTAATCCAGCACGTAACTAGTGAGTGAACTTGTAAGTTCGTATCGAATGTAATCCCGTGTAATGTACAAGTGTAAGTTCGTTGGAGTGTAATCTCCTAAGTATTTCCGAGTGAAATCTCGTACGCGTGTGTGAGTGAAATCTCACGTTAAGTTTAGTATAGTCTTGTACGTATTCAAGTATCGTTGTATACTTTCAAAAGTATAGTATTTCCATGTATAAGTAACGCCGAGTAAAGTACGTTTACGTTTTAAGTATATTTTATACTTGTATAAAATGTAAGTGTCAAACAGCCTGTTTTAGCGTCACTTGTATGCGTCACTTCTGGATATCATGCGACACTTAGGTAGTGTCGGTATTTAGTGTCTGTGTAATAATATATGCGACACTTAAGTAGTGTCGGTATTAAGATGGTGCGTCACTATGTAAGTGACGTTATCAAGTATAGTTTTTCATCAGTGAGTCACTATAGTAGTGACGGTATTCAGTGTCGTAGTCAAACAGTGCGCCACTAACGAAGTGACGGTATAAGTAAGTAAATCAGTTTATGGGGCGACACTCGGCAAGTGTCGGTATACGTATTTATGCGTCACTGGTGAAGTGACGGTATGAGGGTCAATGACGTCATCAGTAGTAACCGGACGTCATTCGTTTCTACTGAAAGTTATAAGTTTCTACCGATGATAGCGACACTAAGGAAGTGTCGCTTGTTTCTGCCGAAGGTGTTTTGATTGCGTCACTAGTGAAGTGACGGTATAGTGTTTTAGCGGCACTTAAGAAGTGTCGCGTATAGACGGTTCGTGACCTATGCGTCACTCAGACGTAGTGACGCATAACTGGCGTGAGCCATGCGACACTAGCGTCTGGCTAGTTTTTGATTCGTGTCGAAAACGTATTTAGCGAGTTCCGTTCAAGTTGAAACTTTTACACAAGTTATATTATGTTATGTAGAGTTCATAAAAATTGTTGGATGTCGTTTTTAATGTTTGTAGTGTCGTTTTATTTAAGATGACCAAAACCGACATTTTCGTAAAAGTGTTCAAAAACGAGTTTAAGTTACATATTTGGACATCATTTAGCTAGGGGAACAATAATCTAGCAAAATAAAAGTAATCGGAAAAGTTTCGGGTCGCCGGAAAACTTACAAAGTTGTCGAAACGAAAATCCGAAAAGATGAAGTTATAGCCCTCGTTCTCGTTATCACTTTCCTCCAAATCGAGCCTAGCTTCCGAGGTGTTTTAGTGGTGTTTTTAGGGTGTTTTGTAGGCGGTTTTAGAGAGAGAGAGTGAGAGAGCCGATAGAGAGAGAGAAAGAGAGAGTGATTGAGTGAGATTGTGTGTTTGGTTATGTTTGTGACCAAAGGGGTATGGGGGTTGTCCCCTTTGACCTTGGGCCGGTTGGGTGGGGCCACCAAGGTGTGGTCTCACCAAGTTTTGCTTCCTCGCGTTTGCGCTCCGTGCAGTGTTCGTTTCCCCGGTCGTTTAAACGTAAAACTAATTTTATACGCGATTAAATATACGTTTGAAAATACGAAATAATACCCGATTATTAAGTTGAAGTATTTTATCAAAATACTAGTTTTCAAGTTATAAATCATAACTTAGTTTTGTTTTGTCGGTTGGTCGAGTTTTCGGAGAGTTCGGTGACGTTTTAATTCAAACGTACATTTTCCGTTATATTATAAACATAATATAAAGTACTAGTCAAAGTAATTAAATAATTTCACATTATTTAATAAGTGTTTTACAAATGTCCGCAAGTTTGTACAATTGTAGTTTCATACGATATGTACGAATCGTATACGCGTATATATATATATTCCATCCATATATATATAATAAGTAAATAACGTATATAATCCTATTTCATATTATATACAAGTAATAAACACGTAATTAGGAAAATTTTAAATTGGTCCTAATTTTGGGGTTGTTACATTCTCCCCTTGTTAATAAAATTTCGTCCCGAAATTTGTTCGAAGTAGTAATCGGTAGTTCGATACTAGTCAGGTAGCTACAATGTGTACTAGTAGCCTACAGTAGTAGGGTAGGTCCTATAGTGTTTGAAATCAAGTAGTCGTTAGGTGGTAACGTACCCTAATTTTTGTTGCCTGGAGGTAGTGGGCATTTGGCCTTGAGATGGCCAGCACTCCCGCAGTTGAAGCAGAGTTTCGCCTTGGGAGGGTTCGTACTTTTAGTGGTACACGGTCCTCCATGATGTCGAGTGCATCGAGCACAGTAAGGTTTATTTCCCAAGTAAACTTTCACCCTTTTTGCTGGAGGTGGTGTACAGTCAGTGTCGGTATCCTCTTTAGTAGGAGTACTTTGTGGAATTGGTGGTGGAGTAGGGTTTTCTAAGGCTATCAAACGTAGCTCGTACTCATGCATACGTATGTCATTTTGGAAAGCAATTCGTCGTAGGTCATCAATGTCTTCCCGTGCTTCAGTCAGTTGTTTTCGCAGCGAATCAATAGTTTGATTGAGGTGGTTGACTGATTCAGCAGTCAAGGTTACATCAACTGGTGCTTTTGCAGCAGTTATGTAACACCCCGCAAATTCGAACGCGATTATTAACGTTAATCACTTGCATTATTAGGCTAATTCCCTACTTGAGTGAATTCACAACACATTTTAGAGGTAAGTCTAGCATAGCCCAACTAGATAATACGCGTAGTATTACGTATTCGTAATTAGTTGTAATTACGTACTGAACAATCGGAAAACAGACGCGACAAAAATATGCGACTCTTGGTGAACAAAAATTATTTAATAAAACGAAATTATTAAATGACGCAGAAAACAATTAAATATTATGTCAATAATATTTACATATTATTTTATAACGCAAAACGTCAACTCATATAATTAAAATAAAACAAAGTTTGAAATTTATAAAATTTATTAATTTGGTTTCATAAAAAGACCCTAATTAAAAATAATGAAAATGTAATTAAAAACATAATAGTTACAATAAAATAACATTTAGCGATCGGGTAAACAAACACGGAGGCAGAAAGTGGAACAAAACCACCTCCACCTCCCACTTTTCTTTCATTTTCTATCTATCTCATTCTCTCTCTTCTTTCTCTTTTCTCCTCCTTCTCTCTAAACTCTCCCAAATTTCATACAAATCACCACAAAACTACCCTCAAACGACGCCGAATCACCATACTTCTTTGGAATAAAACGACCACGAGACCACGATCTACATTTCTACCTTTCCGGATTTCAAATCCGACACTCGTAAGTTTCCGACAAATCCCGCAAATCTTTAGATTTCAAAGTTATAATTGCTATTTAGTGTTTAATATACTTAGATTTACATGTTTTAGTGTTTTATACAACCGAAAACGTCCGAAATCGACCCAAAATCCGACTTTTTCAAGCTGTTCGTCGAACAGGCGACTACGTCGCTTTTGGGCCAAAAACAGTAGTGCGACGTAGGCCTTTACGTCGCATTACCCTTCCTTACGTCGCACATAGCGACGCAACCCACTACGTCGCATTGAATTGCGAACGTCGCAAATTGCGACGCAGACCTTAACGTCGCAACACCCGTATGCGACGTAACCCGTTACGTCGCACAATTATTTAATTTCGCAACCACTGCGACGCAACACTTAACGTCGCACCCTACGTCGCACTTCGACCTTTACGTCGCACCCTACGTCGCATAACAACCCAGCGTCGCACCTTGCGTCGCTAAAAACAGGAAGTTTAAAAAAACTAGTTTTCACTAAGTGTCGAACTAACCGGAAACGCATATCTTTATACGATACGATCCACGAGCTTTACAAACAACACAAACACACTTATTTTACCGAAATTAGGATTTCAAACTATCACTAACGAATCATATACATTTTCACAAATACGAAATACAAACATAAACATTAAACAAACGATTTGGACGTGACTTGGTTGTACAAACACTAGCATGGATGATTAGCCTAGACATCCACATACTTATTAATCTCATACGTCTAGGACGTTAGGAGATCTCGGACTGTACTTGGGCTTAGGTTTGCTAGCACTCGCACTACTTAACTCAACAGGTGAGTTCACAGCCCCTACTTTTACTGTTTTAACTGCTTTGAACAGGGGTGGAAAACATAGTCAAATACTTTTATACGAACATGGTGGTATACTATTTTACTCAAACAAGTGGAGTACATGGAACTAGTAAACTGATAAACAAACTGACGATTTCAACTTCATATGTAATACTGCCCGCACGTGGTCCATATACGGGTCTTAGGGGAAGTGTTACATATTACTTTCATACTGCCAACGCTGTAAACACATGAACACGTTTTCGAGAACGCTGGAGGATAACCAGCAACACTTTATATAACGGACTGGGTAACTAAAAAGTCCCTACTTGACATGGGCAACACTACTGAAAAGTCCCTACTTGACATGGGTAACACTACTGAAAAGTCCCTACTTGACATGGGCAACACTACTGAAAAGTCCCTACTTGACATGGGTAACACTACTGAAAAGTCCCTACTTGACATGGGCAACACTACTAAAAAGTCCCTACTTGACATGGGCAACACTACTGAAAAGTCCCTACTTGACATGGGCAACACTACTGAAAACAATGCGTTTCCTACTAACATGGACCCACCAAACGATTAGGATTGTAACACTGCCGCACGTGGTCCAGGTACGGGTCTTAGGGGAGTGTTACACCTACGAACAACTAATAGGATACTTACATTCCTACTATAACTTGAACTATATTTTTGGGCAATATCCCAACGAAACATATCTACGATTAGGATACGTATAATCCTACAAAACATACTTGAACACAGGATACTGTTTTTCCTACAACTAATAGGATACGAACATTCCTACAAACAACTATTTGAAAACATATTTGGTGTTACGAATACTATTTTTGGGCGACATTCCCACGATACGTTATAAACAACAGTGGTTTATCACAACTGAACTTGCAAACATAAAACCTGTGAATTCACTCAACCTAGTTGTTGACTTTTACTATGTTTTTCAGGGAATTAGCTGCGCATGTAAGAACCGCCAACACATGGAGGATTAGGCGACCCGTGAAGCTTTAGGATGCCAACTTTTGGGAAAAATATGGATTTCTCTAGTATAACTGAAATTGTTTTGTCATATTCTAGAAATCCACTTTTGTAAACATATTACTTTTAACTTATACGATTCGATGAATCGTAATTCTTGTAATTAACATTTTGGCATCTTAATATATTATGTTCTGTTGTAATCATAAGCTCTGATACGTATGCACGCGTTATTATTGTGACACCCCAGTACTTAAACCAAATGCTTCCGCTAAACAAATTTGGGGGTGTTACAGATTGGTATCAGAGCCATTGGTTATAGCGAACTAGGAAACTTTAGGTGACTTAGCGACCTAGAGACCTAGACTATAGCCTTGGCTAGAACGTACATGCATGCATACATTTGCATACATCGAAACTATCGTTACGATAACTCGATACGCGTGAACTATTCACCACATTCGACTCGTTCGTTGTACTCAGATCTCATATGAACCTGATTGTATTAGACGGTTGATGAAAAGAAGTATGTATTTAGCATCATATAATGACGCCTGGCCAACGTGATTATATTATACTAAGTACATATGGGTGTTTCATAGTCGTAAGATACGTGATGGGGATTCAACAATTTTTCTTGATATTCGAAAGAAGGATCTCAATATGAGGCAACGTCGCTGGGTCGAGTTACTCACCGACTATGACTGCGAGATCAAGTACCATCCGGGCAAAGCAAATGTGGTTGCCGATGCCCTAAGTCGCAAAGAGCGCACAAAACCACTTCGAGTCCGAGCCCTTAGCATAACCGTCCATAATGATCTAATCATTCAAATTCTCACTGCTCAACTCGAAGCATTGAAACCTGAAAACATCAAGGAAGAGGCCTTGCGAAATATGGAGAATCAATTTGAAACCAAACCCAATGGGGTCAAATACTTCGCAAACCGAATTTGGTTACCCAAGTTTGGGAATCTTCGAGACTTGGTGATGGATGAAGCTCACAAGTCCAAATATTCTATACATCCTGGATCTGACAAGATGTATCATGGCATCAAGGGATCATACCGGTGGCCAAATATGAAAGCAGAGATTGCCACGTATGTCAGCAAGTGCCTCACATGTTCAAAAGTTAAAGCTGAATATCAGAAGCTCACCGGTTTGCTACAGCAACCGGACATTCCTCAGTGGAAATGGGAGCAAATTTCTATGGATTTCATCACTAAACCCCCGAAAACATCAGGTGGTTGTGATACTATATGGGTAATAGTTGATCGTCTAACCAAATCTGCTCACTTCCTTGCCATGAAGGAAACCGACAAAATGGAACGTCTCACACGAATCTATTTGAAGGAGATCGTATCCCGACACGGCGTTCCAATCTCAATTATCTCTGATAGAGACAGCCGATTCACATCTAACTTTTGGCAATCATTGCAAAAGTCATTGGGTACTCGTTTAGATATGAGTACAGCCTATCATCCACAAACCGATGGTCAAAGTGAAAGGACTATTCAAACACTGGAAGATATGTTACGCGCATGCGTAATTGACTTCGGTGCAAATTGGGAGCATCATTTGCCGTTGTGCGAATTCTCATACAACAACAGTTACCACACCAGCATCAAGGCTGCACCTTTCGAGGCACTGTACGGTCGTAAGTGCCGATCGCCTATTTGTTGGACCGAAGTTGGAGACAGTCAACTCACTGGTCCAGAAATCATTCATGAAACCACCGAGAAGATCGTTGGTATCCAACAACGGCTGAAGGCCGCACGTGATCGTCAGAAGAGTTATGCTGACGTGAGACGCAAGCATCTCGAGTTCCAAGTTGGAGATCGAGTTTTGCTCAAAGTATCACCTTGGAAAGGTGTCATCCGTTTTGGCAAACGTGGGAAGTTAAACCCTAGATACATCGGACCTTTTGAGATCCTTGAAAGGATTGGTCCAGTCGCCTATCGATTACAGCTACCTCCAGAGCTCAGTAGCGTGCATCCCACATTTCACATTTCTAATCTTAAGAAATGCCTGTCCGACGAGACACTCATCATTCCTCTCGAGGAAATTCAAGTAGACGACAAGCTTCATTTCGTCGAAACACCAGTGGAGATCATGGACCGTGAGGTCAAACAGCTTAAGCAAAGTCGTATCCCAATCGTCAAAGTTCGGTGGAATTCGCGGCGTGGTCCGGAATTCACCTGGGAATGGGAAGACCAGATGCGACTCAAATATCCCCATTTATTTTCAGACTCCACTCACGCGCCAACTCAAAGCTGAATTTCGAGACGAAATTCTCTTAACAAGGGGAGAATGTGACACCCGACCAATTAGGGCTGGAAATTTGCGCCTAATCATTTTGTAATACATGTAATTAGTTCCATGTTAGGCTAATTGTATGTATCATTACGTGTATTTTATAAATATACGCATTTACGCGATTTAATTTGAATCGTGCATCTTTAAATCGGCCAAATTCCGATTCATTTTATGGACGTTGGTGAACCTATATTATTAAATAATATGAATATATTTAATAAACACATTTGTTTCTAAATATTATTTTGATAATATTTCATAAGTATTTCGTATCGTATAAATAACGTCTACGCGACCAAAAATACATTTAAACGATCGGGTAAACAAACACGGATATAATACCAATTATTTGAGACAAAATATAACAAAATTCACCTCCTTTTTGACTTGGAAAAATCAGCCAAACAAGATCCATAAAACATGGATCTTGTTCTTGACTTTAAACCACCAACAACACCCACCAAACTTCTCATTCAATCATACACCTCCATCTCTCTACTTCCTCTCACTAAAACTCTCTCCCTCTTTCTCCTCCCCAACCTCACGGCACCATCATCATCACTATAATCTCTTCTCAAATCACCTTGGATCATCAAGACGATTGAAGCAAAAACGATCACGAGAACGAGAACTACGTTTCCACCTTTTCGGATTCTTCATTCGATCATCGTAAGAATCCCGACACTTTCGTAAAATACTTGTATTATGTTTATATAGATGATATATTGTTCATACAACTTGATAATGTCCAAATCTAAACCTTAAAAACGTTTTTTTCATAAGTATGTATGTATGACAGGTTCTGTCTCTCAAAAACAGTCCCACAAAATCGTTAATATCTCGAGCTCTAAGATGAGTTAGACAACCAATTTTTTTTTAAAAGTTGCGTATTGAAAAGAGCTACAACTTTCGTGTTTTACACTTTTTCCAGATCTGTACGGATTTAAGTATAGAAGCTGGTCTTTGAATGTTACTCATCTCCGAACATAATCTGACCACGTCTCATGTTTATTTTTGTTAATAATAGTAAACAAACTTATAAAATTACCATAAAGTGCAGATTTACACTAGACTCATAGGGGAACATGTGTGATTTTTGGTTAGACTTGGTTTGGACTAAAAAGTGTAGAAAACGAGAGGTTCGTCGAGCCAAAAATCAGCAGTAACTTATAACTATCAGCAGTAACTTATAACTATCAGTAGTAACTTATAACTATCAGTAGTTACTTATTACTATCAGTAGTAACTTATAACTATCAGTAGTAACTTATAACTATCAGTAGTAACTTATAACTATCAACAGTAACTTATAGCTATCAGCAGTAACTTATAGCTATCAGCAGTAACTTATAGCTATCAGCAGTAACTTATAGCTATCAGCAGTAACTTATAGCTATCAGTAGTAACTTATAAATATCAGCAGTAACTTATAACTATCAGTAGTTACTATAATCATCAGTAGATACTTATACTATCAGTAGAAACTAATAAGTGTCGCCACTAGTGTCCCTGAAAATAAATTGTTGCAAACTCTTTTTATACTAAGTGTCAAGCTTGTAAACCTCAAACGCTTATACGATACGACTTTTAAAACACATTGGAACATTCCTTTTAAGTATAACACTTCAAAAATCATATTGATAATGTTGAGATTAATATGACAAACCATCACCAACGGGCCGTACATGTTTTCAAAACTCAAACATAATCAACAACCAAAGTATTTGGGCATAACTAGTTGAGGGAACAACTAGCATAGATGGTCCGTAGAGTCATCTAATCAATTAAATCTTGCGCGTGTAATACGCCTGTAGGTTCAGTCGTTGTAACGACATCAAATCATTGTGAATCATCAAAAATTGTTGGCTAACAATTCATTAGGCTCAGGTGAGTCTCATAGCCCCTTTTTAAATATGTTTTCTCAGGGGTGTGATCCATTGCTTGTTTTGTTTTACAATATGAACGCAAGTACCATCAAATCAATTACTACATGAGTTATTTTCACTAATCATTTTAAAGCCCTCCATCAGCATAGTTTGGTAATACTTAGTAGCGTGAATATTAGTATATGATACCATATAGGTTTGACCAGCCTCATCCGGGTTAGCACGCACTAACTGGTAAAACGGATGTATTAATATTTGTGTAGACGAGTGTTGATTAGGCACTCGTAGGAGGCAACTCGATCAGGATACCTTAAATGTGGACCTGACATCTCGTGTTAAGCTCAGACTATGTGCTCATGGCTGTATGACTTTTATTTTGCTTAATTACATTTTAAATTCAATTATCATTAAATCTTGCGGTTCATACAAATATGTGTTGACATACAAACCTGTGAGCTCACCAGCGTTTTCGCTGACCCATTTTAGCATGTATCACAGGTACTCAGCAGTAGGTTGGACTGCCCATCAGGATACTGTAGCTCGAGTCGCATGCAAATAATATCATCAAGAGATTTAACTGCATTTCTATATTTTGTACAAATTAGATATGTATTGGAATCTCTCAAGTATCTTATGCGAACTCACCTTTTGGAAAACAATTATGTAATTTCTATTACATTAATGTATTTTATCAAACGACGCATGTAGTGGTCGTTCATTATGTAATCTTATGTGTTTTGTTATTGATTAGTCGCGCCTCGAACCGACCCGCTTCCGCATCATAATTTGGGGGTGCGACATTATCTATGACGCAAGGTTTGTAATGTTTTCACATTACCAATTGGTTAGGCATATTCATGTCTCAAATGGCTTGGCCTACGAATCAAACGGTTGTAATGTTTTCACATTACCAAATGGTTTGGCATTTACATGTCACGAAAATTGATTTATCAAAAGTTTTCTTAAGATTTGTAATGTTTTACACATTACCAAAATGTTTCTATTGGCGTAGGCCGTAAAAGATTCAAATGGTTGTAATATTATCATATTACCAAAATATTTTTTGGATTTAATCCAAAGATCATGATTGTTATAATGTTTTCACATTATTCAAAATTTGTGACATTTTCAAAAATAATTGCAATATTTTTTGCATTAAAAATCTTGACAACTTTTAAGCCATTCTTAAAGATAAATAAAAATCATAATGTTTTGACATTATGAGAATAACTGGAATGTTTTTATGTTATCAGAATCATATAACAATGTTATATATCAGGATCATTGGATTATCCCAAGAGAGATCCTGATATCTTCTTTGAACGTATCAAGATTTATTTCAGGATCTTGAGATACAGGAATCTTGAGCCAAAGATCATAAAAATGATTTAATATTTACAGGTTGTTCGAAAGACTTTGACACTATTGCGTCATCATAAAGTGTTAGTAATGTTTTCACGTTACTTTGGCAATCTTTGATGTTGTCATATTACAGGATTTAATCATCATCATTGATGGTTTTAAATATGCTTCTCAAGCTGAAGTATGTTTTAGGATCCTAAGAGATGGGAATCTTGAGTATGAAGTTATTTTAAGTTTTCTGAGGGAATCTCCTCGGAATCCTTGAGGTATAAGTAATATGAGCGTGTGATGGGGGAATCCTCCCATTATCTTGAAAGACCTACAGATATGATCGGAATAAACATATATTGGGGGAATCTCCCCAATATCATAAAAACAGGTTACCTCTTGTACATCCTGAGGGAATCTCCTCAGGATCCTGGTCATAAGTATAAAACAGATACATACTGGGGGAATCTCTCCAGTATCTTGAAGACAGGGGTTATATAAATCCTAATTTTATTGGTAGCCTTGGTTTCTTTGGCTTCCTTCCTCTTTGAGTATCTTGAATAACTTTTCAAGATTCTGACATTACTTAGGAATTTTACGATTGAAAGTCTGTTCCAGGATCCTAGAATATTGGAATCTTGGGAACAGGATTATTTCAAATATATCTTGAGGGAATTTCCTCAGGATTCTGAGAGTATGGATGAAATAAACATATATTTGGGTAATCTCTCCAGTATCCTTGATATAGAAGATAAATAGAAGATGATAACACACATCAAATGAGAAGGCAGCCTTCCTGCTCCCTTTCTATCCATCGCCTTCATCCATGGTGAGTTTTGCTCACTACCATGAGCCTATATTTTCAGAGTGTTCAGCAAGATCATGAGGAGCCTCCATATGCTCTTTCTCTATATTCATCGTCCAAGTTTGAGCCTTGCTCATCACAAAAACTCATCTCCTTAGATGGTATCCATTCGATTCACACCACCCTTAGTGTCGTTCAATACACTCTAACGGGTTATCCACGTAAATTACGGAGTGTGACAAATCGAATCAAGCCAACCCACACTCAGGATTAGCTTATCCTGAATAAAAGTTCAACAAGTGGCCAACATAAACCACTTGAACAACACCATGGCCAACCGTATAAGGTTGAACTTACCCTGAATTATTGGCATAGCCCAAGTATGTATCTTGTTGATAGGAATGGGGGCATCCCTTTGGGATCCTGAAGATAGTTGATATTTTCAAAAGAAACGTCATGATCAAGGTCATGGAAATCCATGATGCTTTGGATAAACGAAAAAGCTACGCCAAGCCGTGAGTACAATTTGGGATTAACATAGCTTGGTCACGGATTAAATACACAATTCAGGTATGAAATCTTTGTACTATTTTTCATTGAAACTTGACGAAGAACAGGTAGCCCAAGCCATTATGAAGTTTGAAGTCATGCAAATGAGGTATGAAAGGGTTTAAGTTTATCAAAAATTCAATCAACGTGGACATGGTTACCAATGCACGGTAATATCTTGCCTCATTTATTTAATGTTTATTTTTAGAAGTTGTGTCACCATCAGGGTCCTGAAGATAACACAACTTGGGGGCAATTGTTTGGGGCTAAATTTTATAGTTAGGATACAGGATCCTGAAGTCTCTAGTTACTATTGAAAATTATATTTAGGATTATGCATATGTTCAAGGTAAAGCTAAGACTAAGGATCCTGAGATTCTATGTTTATATGTTACAGGTTATTAAAATCCTGGATATATCGTTATTGTTTATCTTGCAGGATCCTGGTCAGGATATATTTATCTAATATGATTGTGCAGGATACTGAGTGTGGAGGATCCTTAACTGAGAATCCTAAGTTTATTCTGGAATACACATAGTTCAGGATCTTGAACCCGTATTAGTTCAGGATCACGAGCCGATTAACGTGTTTATTTTCTTTGAGTATTGACCAGGTCATACATGGAACGCGTTAATGAGATATGCTCCGGATTATGTGGCTAGGCTGTGATACGATTTGGAGAAGACGAAGTCTTATGCACGTGTGGAATAGAGTCAAAAGAGACATTGGGAGTCTTCATCATTCCTCGGAGGATCCCTGATATTTCGGAATTATTGTTAAACGCTCTTAGTATTTAAACGAGGCTTGGGTGATCGATTAGGTTAACGTTTACTCACTATTTTCACCGGAAAAACACACAAACACTCTGTTCTTTCTTTCTTTTACGATTATTTCACCAACACTTAGTTAAATTCACACGTATTCACTTAGCCGATCATCCTTGTGCTCTTAGTTTGTAATCAATTACTTTCATTTTTATAAGATGAACAAAGGCAAGGAACGATTGTTCCTTCCCGAGGTTTTATGCCGGCGATCAACCTTGATCAAGGGCTTTCCTCGTACATCCTTGTGTCGATCGCATTTATTTTGTATTTTCGTTGTTTAATTTGCATTCCATTGATCATTTGATCATATATTCTGCATTATCCTGATATTATCTTATATTTATCATAAAGATACGTATTTATCTTGTTTCTAATCATCTTTTTATCGCAATAATTGCATTATTATTCTGTTTCATGCATTTTAATTGATTGCGATCATATATTTATTGCATAACTTGCATTATCCTGAAAATACTTTACATTTTACTTAAACTTGTGGAATAATCTTATTTACAAACACTTGTTTTCACCGTTAAACTCATTTTTAACAAGGATCCACGAATCCAAGGATTCAAGGCATAATTTTCATTCAAAGTTGTCATTTACTCATATAGATAATCGTGTAAAAGCGTAATTATCTTAAAAGTAATTTATAGCACCCAACCTCACTTTTCTAAATTTGATCATTTAATTGCCTAGGGTAATTTTTGACCAAAACAATTATTATTGTTATTATTATTATTATTATTATTATTATTGTTGTTATTATTATTATTATTATTATTATTATTATTATTATTATTATTATTATTATTATTATTATTATTTAACATCAAAACAACTAAGATATATTAAATCTTTACATGTTTGGAATGTTGCTCTAATTTCCAAACATGTATGGAACCTTGTCAATGGTAAAAATTCCATCTGGGTGAAGTGGGTAGAATCTGTTAGGTTAAAGGGTAAGAATTTTTGGAATTATAAATCCCCTGGTAATGAATGTTGGAGTTGGAGATGCATTATGGAATGCAGGAAGGAGATTAAAAACTTTATTGTATATAGGCTTGGTAATGGTGAGATTGCTTCTGCATGGTATGATAATTGGCATCCTTTGGGACCTCTTGGGAATGACATAACCAGTATGGATATATACAGATCTGAGCTAAATCTTAAATCAAAAGTTTCTGATCTTGTTGTGAATGGGGAATGGAATATTCCTGATGAATGGAGAGTTAGATATTCTGATTATTTTGATTTACCTCCACCATTGTTGATTCCTGGAAGAAGAGATAGATTGTTATGGAGAACATGTAAAGGTAAATCTGTACCTTTTTCTGTTAGTGTTGTATGGAATGATTTGGTGACTCAATATGATGATGTCAAATGGGCAAAGCTTGTTTGGTTCTCCCAATGTATCCCTAGGCATTCTTTCATTACTTGGGTTGCCATTAATCATAAGTTGAGAACACAAGACAGATTTATGGGTGAAGCTGGTCAGAATGAGGTGCAATGTGTTTTCTGTAAGAATGAAAAAGATAGTCATTCTCATTTATTCTTTGAATGTGAATGGCCCAGATGGTTGTGGATAAAATTGAAGGAAATGTCTAAGCTTGAGCATGCTCCAAATAGTTGGAATGAAATCATTGAATTCCTTCAAGATAGACCAATTAATAAATCTATATGGAGTATTGTTCAAAGGCTAGTGATGGGGGCTCTTGTTTACTTTATTTGGCAAGAAAGGAATCTCAGGTTATATCAATTTAAAGCAAGATCAAAGGAGCAGTTATTGGAGATCATCAAGAATGTGATTAGATGGAGGTTAATGGGGTTGAAGATCAGAAGTTCTAATCAGACCATGGCTGCTGCTTTAATCTGGGATTTGAAGTTGAATGATGGAAAGCAGGGGAATGATGATGGTATGTCTATTAATCCTGAATAAATGATACAATTCTATAATCTCAATGGGTGGCGGGGTTGGGATGGTGATATAAGGGGGAGTTGGGTAGTAGTGTTACCATGTTATAATTCTGTTATATTGTCCATGAGAGTTAAAAAAGTGAGGGTGGTTAGATGTTTTAAATTTTCTTATATATATGTTTATCACAATCACAGGGTAACACTTATAGGAATTTGGGTGTTGAGTTCTGTTATTATGCTGGAGTTTAGCATATTAGAATTTACCTTGGGTGTTATAAGGTGTGCTGTGTGCTTTTGTTTTCATATTTATTTTACCCTTTTTAAATCCCCTAAAACTTGCTTCATAGGATTAGTTAGGATTGCTAATGAGATAAGTTGTGCCTTGCTAAAACTGCTTGAAGTAAGGCGTAGATGTAGTGCCTTATGGCTGAAATGCAGACAAGGGTTGATGATGCATGGCATGGACTTGATCTATTGGCTTGCTGGTGAGGAGTGTTTTTGGGTTGGTGGGTCTATAGGTGATATAAGGTGGAGCTGGGTAGGTTTCATTTCTCTTGATTCATGGTTTTCTATTCATTATACTCATGTTTCTGTTAAAACCTTTAAGTTTGTATCTTTTCACAAGCTTAATTGTAAGTTTTGTGTCAAAATTACATGGCAAGAGATGTATAGGATTGGAGATGATGGGATAATGCAGGGGTATGGCATTCTACTCTTTTTTAAAGGTGTTATAAGGATGAAAATGGTTCACTTTTTCCTTTGGAAGACTGTTGTGCTTAAGCTTTCTTTTGGAGGTGAGATGGTGATGTATATGGTGAGTTTTTCTGTTAAAAGCAGTGTTTGGAGATGCTTTTTTATATTTGGTGATGAGCAGGGAACTATGAACCATATACATGTGCCATGCTACCATTTGTGTCTTGGCCATTCTCATTTTTGGAATGGTAACAGAACTGTATGTCAATTTTGCAGTTCTTCTTGTATAGGTATAGAGTTTGATGTCTATGTCTTGATACTTGATCATTGTTGGATTAAAGCTTACTAGTGGTGCTTGAAGAGTAATGTAACATCCTCAAATTGGGCCTAGGAGTAATAGGTATTTCCTGTAAATTTAAATGCTATTTAAATTTGTTATATGTATTGTGATAATTGAAAATAATAGGTCAAACAGTTATATGACTTTTTGTGAATAATAAAATATTACTCGTTTTAAACTTATTTAGTTGACGGTAAAATAAAATTGTATTTCCCCACAAATGGTTTTTAAGTTCCAGACAATAATAAATACGGGGAACGAAAACTAACACTTATATGCTATACTCTATGGAATAAATTGGTTTTTATCCCACATATGCATACATACGTACGTATACACACACCAACACCCATCTAACCCTAAATCATTATCAAAATCATTCTCAAAACATCAAATTGGAGCTTGTAAATTCGGATTCAAGCTTCCATAATCATCAAGAACAAGGTATGATCATATGTTCTTCATTTTCCATAACCTAAAATTTGGGGTTTTTGGGGTTTTTACTAATTAGTGAGTTAAATCCGAAATTAAGAGTTTGTTTTGTGAAATTGTTGTTAGTTAAACATGTTATTGTTGATTACTAACTAGATTCAAGCTTAAGATTATAGATTTATGGTGATTCTTAGGGTTTATGATGATTTTGATGGGTTAATGACTTTAATCCGAAATTAAAGTATGAAATTGGTTAAGGTGGTGTTAATAAGTGTTTATGAGATGGTTAGTAATATTAATTTAACCTAGAAATGAAGTAATCATGTTATACAAGTGGTAATCAAAATGGGTTTTTGGGTAATTGATGGAACTAGCATGATTAACTTGGAATTGAAGATTGAAATACTTGCATGATAGTTGGTTGATGTTTGTATGTGAATTATAATCTTAATCTTAGTTTAAAATTGAAGAACTTGAAGTATAATCACATGGTTAGTTATTGGTTTAGTTGAATATTCATGAATTGAAGCTTGTGGTTATGCTATTGTTGTAATTGGTGTTTAATTCATGAGAATAACTTAAGTCTAACTTAGAAGTGATGAAAATGATATATGTTCATGAAGAAAGTCTTGAGCTTATGTGCATTTTAAGGATGAAAGCCCTTAAGCTTGTGTTTGTGACACATAATTGATAATTGTTATTTATATGATTCTAAGTATTGAACCTAATTACTTGTGATATTGTATGGTAATTAATTACCACTTGATTATTGTTAATAATGATATTAAGTATTGAGGTAATGGGTAATCATACAATGAGTTGTTATAACTTTGTGACTATTTGTAGTTAGACATTATTAGATTAAATGAGTTATATGTTATGAATTAATTACTAACTCATTATTTATATTGTGTTCTTAGATATGGTGAAGACTCAATAATATTAGACCATTGAGTGGAGACGGTGATCGTCAAGGGTGAGTGGATCTTGGACTTTCTGTCTAAGTTAGTTGTAACAACATGGTTACAACGGGTAAACTTGGTTTATTGCAATGATTGCATTAATATTAGATTGGCATGTTGGCTAAACCTTTGATTGATTATTGGCGTCCATTGTGCTATGATAGTTGTGGACTATTTGATTTGGTGGGGGTCAACTAATGTGTTGGGTTTGGATACTATTACTAGGACTTCGCAAGTGACTTGTACATGTGTTGGACACTGAAATTGCGTCGTGTGTAGTAATAGTACCAAACTATCGGTTTAACCTCTGATTTGGCCGTCAGTTGGTTTTAAGTGTTACTTGGGGAACCATCCGCGGTATGAGGGTACCTCAAGGACCACCGATCCTTCTATGTTGCTTGTGCATTGCTTGGTTATAGGCATGTGTTAAGCTGAGTTAGATTGATAGCTTGGGATCTATTCACTTAGCTTCGTGCTAACCCCTCATTACTTCTTGCAGGTTTACTTCTGTATGTGGGTGGGCAAGAAGTACATATGGAATGGAATGTTTGACAGGCTCACTCTGAAATGGATAATACGTTAATGATTTAACAACACATTGGGATTTCTATAACACCTAAACTTAATGTGTGTAATGATTAGAATAATCTAGTTTTAAAGGTTTGTATATAAGTGGATTGCTATTTGAAATGTATGTATGCAATCCACTGGTTTCTATTAATCATGCGCTTCCGATAAAAAAAAAAAAAAAAATGTCCTTGTATTTAGCGGGTGTTAGCTCAATTGGTGATACTAAGTGGTAAGACTTAGTATTAAAGGGATTCATGTTCGAATCCAACAACCTACCTGAGATGTTCAGGAGATAGGTTGGGGTGCATTGGGCTGCAGACCTGGCCCAATGGCTTATATTAACATTCCTTCCTGGGCCTGAGGGCGATGGGGGAGGGTGTTACATAAAAAGTGCACTTTTTATGTAACACCCTCCCCCTGAGCCCACTGGGCTCACGCGGTCCACAGCTGGGCCTGAGGAGCAATGTTAATATAAACCCACTGGGCCAGGTCTGCAGCCCAATGCACCCCAACCACATCACCTATGGATTTCTCCAATAGGTAGGTTGTTGAGTCTCGAACCTGAGACCCCTTTAATACTAAGTCTTACCACTTAGTATCACCAATTGAGCTGCAGCTCAATTGGTGATACTAAGTGATAAGACTTAGTATTAAAGGGGTCTCAGGTTCGAGACTCAACAACCTACCTATTGGAGAAATCCATAGGTGATGTGGTTGGGGTGCATTGGGCTGCAGACCTGGCCCAGTGGGTTTATATTAACATTGCTCCTCAGGCCCAGCTGTGGACCGCGTGAGCCCAGTGGGCTCAGGGGGAGGGTGTTACAAGTAACATGTATTATGCTGCTTGGAATGTGTATGGTCAACTATTAGCATTGAGATGTGTTAAATGGTCTTCTTGTGGTACAGATAGAGTTGGGTTTGGATTTGTTAATGGAATGATTGATTATTGCAGATTGTTGGATCATTATTGGTATTGCTGTTATAATTGTCAGGCAGGTCAACAGTGCATTTGGTTTTCTGAAATGCAGTGGTTTAAAATTAATAGATACTTGCTGATGAATTCATTAGTGTATTGGATTCATATTTGCTGCTGTAAAAAGAGGTTAAGTGCAGTTAGTATAAGTGTGGATTTGTTAAGTTCAAAGTGGGAATGTCCTTATGTTTGTAGTTTGACTTTTTTAGGTCAAATAGTGAGTGGTCAGATTGACTTGGTATTATTGTTGGGTTTGTGGTATGGTCTGATTAATCAATTTTGGGATAAATTGGTTCATTACATTAAGGGTAATGGTTTATATGCTGTTGTTTTGACTTTTTTAATTCAATTTAATAGTAGTCATGATAAATGGGTTGATGCAACGAAACTGATTGAAAGGCTGGATGTGGAATACAGTTTACATGGTCTTAATTTATTAAGAGTATTGATTGATTTGTTTTGGGATTTTGGTTGCAAGAATGGGCTGAAAAATTTTTTGGGAAGGGATCATGTTGATAAGTTGAGAAAAGTGAATTATAGGCAGCTGCATCAAGGTATAGAAATTGAAATTGAGGATTATGGCTTATGTACCTGTGTTGGTATGATGCTTGAAGTGGGATGGGCTAATATTTTTGGAGCAAGATGGCGAATGGGCCATGTAGTTAGTGGGTTACTATATGGATTACAGGAGCAGCAGATTAAGAGGGAGCAGAAGTATTCAAAATCAAAAGTTTTGTGGTATCAAATTGAAGATAGGAAGATGGAGGCGTTTGTTATTATAAGAGATCAATTTGTTTTTTTGAAATATATAGATAGTAAAAACAAAGTCGTAGTTGCATTAGTTATAGTATTTGCTTTAGTTTTATATGTATTGGTTTGGGATGTCCATTAAAAATCCCCGTTAGGTATGCCTAGCGTACATTTGTAAATAGTTTATTTTATTAATATAGCTTTTGTCGGGGTACCGTTCCCTTTACCCAAAAAAAAAAAAAAACAACTAAGATATACTCCCTCCGTCCCAATTTTATTGTCACCAGACAAAAAGACACGCAGTTTAAGAAAATATAACTATCTCTCTCTTACTTTTTGATAAAATGACAGTTTTACCCTCTACTTTTTACCTATTTTTTTGTCTTATATATATACACTAGAGGTAAAAAAGAACTTTATTTCCTTAAACTTTCTATTTATGGAAGTGGACAATTAATTTGGTACACCTCAAAATGGAAATAATGGACAATAGAAATGGGACGGAGGGAGTATATGAAATGAAAGAACATATGTACACCAGATAAAATAATTCATACATTAAAATTGTACTATTGTAACTGTGTGTCGTATACTCGTATAGATCAATTTTCCTTGTATTTATCACCTATATGAAGTACTAGTTTAGAGCCCGCAAAACTTGCGGGACTCTTTAAAGTTTTACTGTCGTAATCGTGTTTAAAAAATATTCATGCACGGTTTAATCAACGTTAAGCGTGAGCAAGGGAAATATGAAACTAAACATAAGGGGTGAGCACAAAAACCGTTTAGCCGAACCATTATCAAATTAACTGCTAAATCAATCCATTCTAACTGATTAACCACACAAACCGACGGTCTGGTTATGTAAAATGAAATTAACCGCCTTTGGTGGTTTACTGTCCATATCCGATCCGCCATTAACCGACCCGCCTCAAATATTGTATTTATCTTTTTATTAGTGTATATTATTCTTATTCCTAAATCCTTTCGGCTAAAATTTTAAAAAATATATACAAGTTAATTCTTTTACCATTAATTTTGTACTTTTGTTATACGGAGTATTATTTTGTATCTTTGTAATGGACCAATATAATTTATGGACTTTTAACCAATATTTGAATTTTAACATCAATTCATATCTACATTTGCTTTTTTGGATCTAAAAAGTAAACTCATAATTTGTTTTATATACTATTTAATTTCAAAAGTAACTTATTTGTTTAACCGGTTTAACCGAAAGGATTAACCGATCCATCAAAGTTAACTATTTAACCGGTCTGCCAATTAACGAACCCAACGGTTATTAATAACAATTAACCGTCATATTCGGTTCGGTTACGGTTAGTGTCCATAACCGCCCCAAACCGAACCGTGCACACCCCTACTAAACATAGTAGATGCACATTGACACCAAAATGATAATGTTTGAATAAATGCATTATAAATAAATGAAAACCAACCATTCAGCCATTAACATAGCTAAAACATTTTGAAAATAGAAAGTATTTTTTTTTATTTCACAACTATAGCGTCGTATCTTCTAAATCTACAATTTGAAAATCGATAAAACTGTGAGTGTAACTTTCTAGGATAACGCATTCACCACCAACTAAATTATGGTAGGTGCAGAAAAATCCCACCGCACCGATTAGGGCTCCCATTTTTCGGTCAGTTGCAAAGGACACGTTCACATGACATTCAATATCCTCAATTCTTGCTGTTGTCATGTTCTCCTAACCGTCAAAAAGGTAGTGACGCACATACTCATAGCACGTCAGTTTCAGACTTTTGTTGGGAGGAGTCTAAGTGACACCATCACTTCAATTTTTGAACTCATATTTACCAATTATCTTTATTTCTATTTTAGGGATGTAATAAGTGTGTTTGTGTTTGTGGGATGATAATGATGTGCTTAACGAACTTAATAAGGTTCGTGTCCGCACTAACTCACTAAGTGAGTTTTTTTTTATTATTGTTTTCTTCTTTCAAAACGGTTAATCCTTGTAATTTGTAACACGCAGTTTCGTGGGACTATACAGGAAAAGACAACATTTTGTAAGATATTTTTCAAAGACGACTTGCATTCATATTTAAAGTATGTAAGAATACATCCAAATTGTTAGCTATACAATATGTTGTTCCCGGCAAACTCTTGAGTGAAAATGTGCTTGAAAAAAATTGAATCACTCTTTTGTGGTCTGCAGGAAGTACAGTGTAAACATGCTATAAATTTTGTTTTTCTTCATGTATGTGGATCTTACAGTTTCTCAAATACATATAATATGTGTACAATTTACTATAACGCATTAGTATACCAACATACCACCGAGAGTAGTTGCCTTGATTATGTATCTTAGATTCGTTAGTAGTTGGCAAGCGCTACATCAAGAAGTTAACTTAGTTAAGTCAATGATTGTAAAGGCACATTAAGATGATACATACCTTTATAGCAGCTTTACGGATATCAGGTGGTACTCTTACATCATGAGTATTTCTAAGACATGTATGACCTGCAAGTTGCAAGCTCACAATATAATCAAATCAATACTATTAAAATGGGCTAATGGTATAAAAAAGGTAGCCAAATATAGTCTGATAGGAGTAACCAGCTTATTTTCTTTATATATAAGCAATCAAAATTTTAAAAAATTGATGCAAAGTAACTATACAAAAGGTACCAAACATGTATGCAGCCATGTCATCATTTCACCAATTACTACATCAAATCACCTTAAGTGAAAATTTTGAAACTAAAATGATTTTTCTGGCCTAAAAATAGATGTTAACCATAAAATAATAACTGGGAAGACATACAATTTCAACAATAAATGGGAAGACATACTCAAAGCTTGATCGATTGGCAATTTTTTCCATATAAGATACTGAGTTTGAACTCACTATCCCCCATGTCAGCTAAAGCCTTAATTGAATTTGTTGCAGCAACAACCACTTGTTCATCAATGAAGGCAAAAGGTTGATAGTTGATTTGAGGAATTTATTCCAGATTTGCTTCCAAAATAAGAACTATATTTAGATGAAACTAAAGGTCGAGATAGTTATGTTCTGACAAGCATTGTTAATAAGGAAAAATGATAATTTGGGAATGTACCCATCGGTGAGTCAAGTAAGCAAAAGCGGATAGACAACATCTAGCCTATTGGAATTCAAAAGTGGATACTTGTCATCATCTAGCCTATTGAGATACTTGTCATCATCTAGCCTATTGGAGAATCTTGACGGTAATACCGGGTTAGCATATTTAAAAGGTACCAACACGTATGTGGCCATGTAATCGTTTGACATGTATTATAGTCAATATTTTTCAATGGGCTAGATATCTGAGCATAATAAGGAAAATACGACACTTACTTTGGTCAAATAACTAACTATACGTCACACACGCATGGAAAGTAATTAGCTCTACGTATAACACCCCTTCCACAAAAAGGAACCCGAATGGATAAGGCATTTTAATAAGCAGAACAGGATAAATAGTTGATCATTATCAAAAAGATGTAAGAATAGAAGCAAATACCTCTTAGGATGTAGTTACCATGTTACACGACAATGCTCCAACTCTGAGAATATGCTTTCAGTCAAACCACATTGAACAACTGAACAAAAATAAAACGTATTACAACGTAAGATCAGTTGGGTGGTTCTTTAATATTACAAGGTAATTATATATAACTGTGCTTAGAAATGATGATTTCAACAGAGCAGTTGCCAATATTGCGTGCATTCTCCATCTTCTTCAATTTAAATCATAATTTATCTTTAAGGTGTGAAATTACTTGTAATTAAATGCTTACCTTAGAAAGATCAAAAAACTTTTAATATTAATATGTATACTTGTGTTGAATGCTTGCCCTTGATTATTGCATTTTGTCAGGATGAGCACACAGAGTAGCCTTTCAGTAAACTTTCTTTACAACAATACTGCTTATTACTTTGATCAGTATAGCCGCTTTCCAACCACTTTCTGGTCCAAGAATATGCAAGTTCTAGAATTTAAAAATATATTCACTTTATGTAGTTGTCAAACCTAATCACCGTAATAAGTATTACCACAAACATGCCTTTTTCTCATTTTATTTATAATTTTTTCTGCCTCCATACTTTCCATATTAATTGGGGCTCAAATGCACTTCATTCCGGTTCCTTTGGCACCTCTGCGTAATACAATACCGTGGAAAAGATATACGGGCCTCGGGAATCGTCTGAAAAACAAATTAAGAGAAGTATCTGTTAGGCTTTCCATTATGAGAAGACAACCAAAACGGTAATATATTAGATAATTGCAGTAAATATCACTTTCATATTTAACTTCCTCTGATTATTATAAATAATAATCATAATACAAGATATAAATAAGACAGTTTTGTTATATCATTTTCTAATTTAACTTCCTCTGATCAAGTGCACAACACTGTTTGACAGCTCACAGATGCAAGTATCATAAGGGTCAGTCCCACTCATACAATGGGCTCTACAAAATGTAAAACAACATATTATAGCAGATATATCGTAAATCGTGATCAAAGGGATGATGCAAAGAGGATGCCAAACATTAGTATAACGCCACTTACAAGCATGCCAAACATTACTGTTGCTGCATCACTAAGATATGGTTGTCTTGCAAATAATGTTCACCTGATCCATTGAGAATGGTGACCATGTTACGAGCAGTTCCCCTAAATCCTAGGCGAAAATCTTTCTTTAGACCAATATGTTTTGCATATCCTAATTATGGCTAGCAGCCACTTTTGAGGTGTCTAATTTACTTATTTACCTCGCTGACAGGTACCCCATTGTCTGTTACAATAACACATGATTGCCAATTTCTTCACCAAATTCTCTCTTGAAAAGATCACCAGTGGTTTCCAACAACTGCACATTATTTAAAATGTTGCAGGTGAAATGGTGGTCTGTTTGGCAAAAGTGGATTAAGGTTAAGTTAGTCCTTTCAAAGCATCAGATTGCAGCAAATTTTAGCACCTCTATGACATGGGAGAAACCAAAGGGAAGAATTAATGCATCTCATAGAGTGTAAACCACTCAACCAATTGATTGTTTTCCTGCCACACACAATGCATGCTTATTGAAACAAAACACTTAGATATGTCATGTGACCTAAAATACAGAGAACAAACATTTAGCAAATTTATTTGCACCTTTACACCAACTTAAAATCTATCCATTGACAAAAAAAAAAAAAAAAACTCAGGGTTCTTTATTTTGTAATTTGAACATAAAAAACCATACAATTGTGCTATTCTTTTGTCATCAGGTCATACCTCTAAGTCATCTAAGTATTCTTTTTTCAATACTGTAGTCATGTTACAGTACTGCATTCATTAGACAAAGAAAATGTATTAGCCGGTTAGAGTATGATTTGACTGAAGACACACTAACAGATAACAAATTATGAATCACTAACCTGTTCCCAAAAAAGAACTGCTTCAAAAACATCATATTTATACTCAAATGGCTTATACGTCTTAAACTATGGGTCAACTGCAAGTGAGAACCAAATTCAGTGGTGAATTTATTAATGTATGACATAGAGATAAATATATTAAATTCTCCATATATGGTAAACATACCAAGGTGCTGCTAGTCCCTTTAGAAAATTTATCAATCACCTTGCAGGGGTCAACGATATGCTAAGGTAAGGCAAAATTCTCTGTTAGTCTACATCTACCTCAAGTTGACACACGATAACTCTTACAATTAGCATCATTATACGTCAAAAAAGAAAATGGTGCACTAACAGCACAACCTACAAAATCATGTTGACATGCTAACAATCATAAATGATACCCACCCATTATGGCACTTACATGTAACAGTAAATTTGGTTTCACAGTTCAAGCCAACACCATCTAAGTTTGAAACTTTTCAGTACACAAACAGACACTGATGAGGATGATTAATTGAATGTAGTCGGTTTTATTCCAACTCAAAATCTCAAAAAACTGTTCTTCACCAATCATAAATCAAAATGGTTTCACCCAAATTGACACATCAAACCGGATGAAGGTTTGTGAAACCAAAATTAATGACAACCAATTCTGTTAATCAAACCCGATTCAGTCCCATTCAAAAAAGTACTCGTTTTATTGTGTTACCAAGCCCACTCATGTTGCCACCTCTAGCCTTATGGTCTCTGCCAGTTCACACTAATGCATGAAAGCATTGGCCCTTTGATATTGTGCCCTATTCATAACCCAGAAGCAATATATTAGTTTATTGTATGACATGGTGTTGATGCACACGATCATCCCACAATGTCTTGAAGTAAATAGGTATTTAGACTATTTGATGTGCAATTTACATATCATCTTTAACATGACCATACGTAAAATCACATAAAAATAAACGTGTGTGTGAAATCGTATACCTGTCGATTATTCAATTACAACTGGAAACATATCTTCAATTCAATCCGCTCCATCCAAATTGAAGAAGCACATGTTGTACTGAGACATTTAGGAATTAGGGTTTGTATTACTACTTTCCAATCGTTTTTTCGCCTTTGAAAGATCAGGGGTCTCTTACTTTCGTTCGATTCGCTGTAGATATGCACCACTAGATTGAATACGTATGTTCGAATTAGGGTTTCAGATTGAAGATGAATTTGAATTTTAGTTTGGAATGGAGCAATTTCAAAATGTTTGAAAAACGTGTTGCTGGTCGTTCTCCAGTAGTTTTAAAGTTTGAGTCGGTCGTTCTCCGACTAGTTACCAAATGTACCGGTCGTTCTCCGGTAAGATACCAAGTTTGCACCGGTCGTTCTCCGGTGAGATACATTGTTAGTACCGGTCGTTCTCCGGTAGGATGCACTGTTAGTACCGGTCGTTCTCCTGTAAGATACCATGTTAGTGTCGGTCGTTCTCCGACAAGTTACCAATATGTACCGGTCGTTCTCCGGTAGGATACCACATAAGTTTAATAGTTTTCAGTCGTTTACAAAACAGTTTACCGACTAAGTTATCCCATTTGTTCAGTGTATCAGTATGAAAATGTTATTTCATAAACAGAGTTCGCACAATAGTTCAAGTACTCTAAATGTTCGAGTAAACAGTATGATAAATAATCATATAGTAAAAGCAGTTATGGCAATCAGTAAATCAGTAAAGCAGTTGTCTATGTTTTCCACCCCAAAAGTAATTACAAACAGTAAAAGTAGGGGCTGTGAACTCACCTGTTGAGTTAAGTAGTTGTGCGAGTGCTAGCAAACCTAAGCCCAAGTACAGTCCGAGATCTCCTAACGTCCTAAACGTACGAGATTTAATAAGTATGTGGATGTCTAACTAATCATCCATGCTAGTGTTTGTACAACCAAGTCACATCCAAATCGTTTGTTAAACGTTTACCTTTGTATTTCGTTGTTTGTGAAAATGTATACGACTCGTTGGTGATAGTTTGAAATCATAACTTCATTAAAATAGCGTGTTTGTAATGTTCATACAGTTTGTACATTGTATCATATGTAAATATTTGTTATCGGTTAAGTTTAACACTTAGTGTAAAAATAGTTTGTGAAATTTCTGTTTTCTGCGACACAGTATGCGACACTAATATGGTTATGCGACACAATGATTGTGTCGCATAAGAGTGCGACACAAGGGCTATGCGACACAAGGGTTGTGTCGCATAGGCGATCGATGCTAATTCAATAGCGACACTAGCGTTGTGTCGTATGAAGTTTACGACACAAGGATGCGACACATGATACGACATAATATGGTTTATACGTCACCACATGCGACACAAGGGTTGTGTCGCATGGATGGTTTATGCGACACAATATGCGACACAGTCGTTGTGTCGCAAAGATGAACACCCAGACATAACCCAGCGACTGTCGCGATTTTTCCGACCAAAAACCCGATTTTAACCCGTTTTCCGACCATAAAACCTTGATTTCTTCCATTATATAGTTAAAACAAAGTTGTAGGTTCAATATTACACCCATATAACACATAAAAACGAGTAAATCTAAGTTTTTAGAAATTTCTTACAATTGCGAATCGGGACCGATTGAGGAAGAAGATGATGATACGGCTTTTGTTAATGTTGTTCCTTGCGTAATGGTGATTCCGAAAATGTAGATTTCGTGGGTTGATTTGCGAATCCGAATTTTTGGTGTGGATTTGGTTGAGAGAGAAGTATGTGTTTTTGGTGAGGATGAAATTGAAATGAGAGGAAGAATGGAGATGGGAGGTGGTTTTGTCCCACTTTTCATCTCCTGTGTTTTTGTCCCGTGTTTGTTTACTCGATCGTTAAATACAAATCTTTTTAACATGCATATTTTCAAATACGTATTTTGTTATCTTTTTAATTATGATATTTTATAAGACCATTTTAATTTAATTATAAGATTTTTAATCTTTGTTTTATTTTAAATTATACGTTTTGACGTTTTGCGTTATAAAATAAATTGTAAATATTTTTGACAAAATATTTATTCGCTACCACGTTATTTAATAATTTCGTTTTATTAAATAATTTTGTTCACCAACAGTCGTATGTTTTTGTCGCGTTTGTTTTCAATTTGTTCAGTACGTAATTACAACTAATTACGAATACGTAATACTACGCGTATTATCTAGTTGGGCTATGCTAGACTTACCTCTAAAATATGTTGTGAATTCACTCAAGTAGGGAATTAGCCTAATAATGCAAGTGATTAAAGTAATTAATCGCGTTTAAATTTGCGAGGTGTTACATGTTACGAGTATTTCCTTTAACATTAAAGGATGGAGCTAAGAGATGGATTAATAATGAACCAGCCGGATCTATTACTACTTGGGAAGATCTTCGTAGAAAATTTCTGAAAATGTATTGTACACCTTCCAAAACATCGAAAATGATCGACGAGATTAGGAATTTTAAGCAGAAACCCGATGAATCTCTATATCAAGCTTGGGAAAGATATAAGGAAATGTTACATAAATGTCCACAACATGATTTAAATGTCCAACAAGAAATAACGGTATTTTATAAGGGAGTTGATCGAGCAACACGTCAACAGTTAGATGCACAAGGCCCAGTACCTAAGAAAACTCCAGCAGTAGCCAAAGCCGGAATTGAAGAACTAGCGAAACATTCTCAATTATGGGATGATGGTTCATCTGGAAGAAAAAGAATATCTGAAGATAGTGATGGTCTCGCTGCTATCACTTCAAAATTGGAAAGTATGGGAAGAGATATTAAGAAAGTAAATGAACAAGTTCATGCAATCAGGATTGGTTGTGAAATATGTGGAGGAAATCATCTAAAGACAGAATGTCCTAATAATGATAGTGAAATAATCACTGAAGAAGTTATGTATGGGGATTTTCAAGGAAATCCAAATTTTCGTCAAGTTTCTAACTTTAGAAGAACTAGTCAACCAGGACAACAGTATCAACAAGGAGCACCAGGTTATTATGTCAAAACAGGACAAAATACTTCATATAATGACATAATGATGGTGATAAAAAATGCATTGGGAAAAATGGCTGAGGCAAGTAATAAAAGCCAAGAGGAAATTAATACAAGAATGCGTAATAATGAAGCATCGATCAAACAAATTGAAGGATCAGTTCATCAGATTGCTAAAGCACTACAGGAGAGATTTCCAGGAACATTACCAGGATTTACTGAAACAAATCCAAAGGCGCAAGCTAAAGCAGTAATTACCAGAAGTGGTAAGAATGTTGACTCTCCTGTTATAACTAATAAAATTGTTGAGTCTGAACAGGTTGAAAAAGAAACAAGTGATGAAGACATACATTCAAATAAAAAGAGCATTGGAGAAAATAAAGTTAAAGAAGTCACTAAAGACTATACACCCCCACTTCCATATCCAGCTGCTCTGAGGAAGGACAAAGAAGATGAACAATACCACAAATTTCTGGAAAATCTGAAACAACTTCATATTAATATTCCTTTTGTTGAAGCTATAGCTCAAATGCCGAAGTATGCAAAATATCTTAAGGAGCTGCTGACCAACAAAAGTAAACTGAATAATGTGACAAAGGTGACTATGAATGAATGATGTTCAGCAATAATGCAGAATAAGCTACCTCCAAAAGTCAAAGATCCAGGGAGTATTTCTATACCTTGCAAAATTGGTGAAATTGATATTGAAAATGCATTAGCAGATTTAGGTGCTAGTATTTCATTAATGCCATATACTCTTTATATGCGTTTAGGATTAGGAGAACCAAAACCTATTCGTATGTGTATTGAATTAGCTGACCGATCTGTGCAATATCCTAAGGGAATAGTTGAAAATGTTTTGATTAAAGTTGATAAATTTGTTTTTCCATGTGATTTTGTAATTTTAGATATGATAGAAGATCCTAAAGTCCCTATTATATTATGAAGACCATTTTTAGCAACTACACATGCCGTAATAGATGTTTTTAATAGAAAAATTACCATGAGGCTAGGGAATGAAAAAATTGTTTTTGATGTTAATAATTCCATGAAATTTCCTGATTATGTAGATGATACTTGTTATTATTTAAATTCATATGAATATATGGATAACTCTTCTTTTCAAGATTTTATAGGAAAAGATCAATCAGATATAGGAATTCTTAATGGATGGACTGAAGAGTTTGACACTGCAAAGGATTTAGCATAATTTGATAAGTTATTAGAGAAAGATAAAGATTTGGAAGAAGCAACAGTGGTTAATCAACAACATCCTGAAGAGGAAGAAACACAGCCAATTGCTAAAATTATTAACCAGGAATTAATATCATATTCTGTGAATAATATTCCTTGTTTGAAGGAAGAGATATTTGAGATCAAGACATCTATTGAAGAACCACCACAATTGGAACTTAAAGAGCTACCAGCACATTTGGAATATGCTTATTTACAAGGAACATCAGACTTGCCGGTTATAATATCATCAAAATTGTCAAAATCAGAGAAAGAACGATTAGTTCAGGTTCTTAAACAGCATAAACAATCAATAGCATGGAAAATAACGGATATTAAAGGAATCAGCCCTATGTACTGTACTCATAAAATCTTGATGGAAAAAGATTTTAAGCCAGTCGTACAACCTTTAAGAAGATTAAATCCGAATGTTAAAGATGTAGTGAGGAAAGAAATCATTAAATTGTTGGATTCAGGGTTAATTTATCCTATTTCAGATAGTCCATGGGTAAGTCCAATACATGTTGTGCCAAAGAAAGGTGGAATAACGGTGGTACCTAATGAAAAGAATGAATTGATACCAACAAGGACGGTAACGGGATGGAGAGTTTGTATTGATTATAGGAAATTAAATGATGCTACCAGGAAAGATCATTTTCCATTACCATTTATTGATCAGATGATAGAAAGGTTATCAGGGAAGGAATTCTATTGTTTTCTGGATGGATTTTCAGGATATTTTCAAATACCTATAGCAGCTGAAGATCAAGATAAAACAACATTTACCTGTCCGTTTGGTACTTTCGCTTATAGAAGAATGCCGTTTGGTTTATGTAATGCACCAGCTACATTTAAGCGTTGCATGATTGCAATATTTCATGATATGGTAGAAGACTTCATGGAAGTATTTATGGATGATTTCTCGGTATTTGGAGATTCGTTTGATGCTTGTTTAGAAAATTTACATAAGATGTTGCAAAGATGTGAAGGAGCAAATCTAGTTCTTAATTGGGAAAAATGTCATTTTATGGTCAGAGAAGGAATTGTTTTAGGTCATAAATTATCCAAAACAGGAATTGAGGTAGATCAAGCGAAGATTGAAGCTATTTCAAAACTACCTTATCCTACAAATGTAAAAGGAATAAGAAGTTTTCTAGGACATGCTGGATTTTATAGAAGATTTATAAAAGATTTTTCAAAAATTGCAAAACCGCTTAATCATTTATTAGAGAAGGATGCAAAATTTGAGTTTACAGATGAATGCAAACAGTCATTTGATGCATTGAAAGAAAAATTGGTATCTGCTCCAGTAATGACGAGTCCAGATTGGAGTTTACCTTTTGAATTGATGTGTGATGCTAGTGACTATGCAGTTGGAGCTGTTCTAGGACAAAAAGTTGATAAGAAGTTTAAGCCAATTTCTTATGCCAGTAAACATTAACAGATGCTCAGGAAAATTACACAACTACGGAAAAGGAACTTTTGGCAGTAGTTTTTGCTTTCGATAAATTTCGTTCGTATCTTGTCTTAACTAAAACTGTGGTTTATACTGACCATTCTGCTTTGAAGTATTTGTTTAATAAGCAGGATGCGCGCCCTCGTTTATTACGATGGATTCTTTTATTGCAGGAATTCGATATTGAAATTAAGGATAAGAAAGGAGCTGAAAATGTCGCAGCTGATCATTTGTCAAGATTGGAAAATCCGGGATTAGAAGTATTGGATGAAGAAGATATTAAAGATACATTTCCGGATGAGAAATTAATGACTGTACAAGAAGCAATGGATATACCTTGGTTTGCGAATTATGCAAATTATTTGGTTACTAAAATTTTACCTAAGATGGATTACCAGAAAAAGAAGAAATTCTTTTCTGATTTAAAGTATTATTTTTGGGAAGATCCATTTCTTTTCAGATACTATGCAGATGGAATAATCAGCCGTTGTGTACATGGTGAAGAAGCTCAACAGATTATAAAACATTGTCATGAAGGACCAGTAGGGGGTCATAATGGACCAAGTTACACTACGAAGAAAATATTTGATGCAGGATTCTATTGGCCAACAATTTTTAAAGATACATATGCTTACGTTAGGAATTGTGATTCATGCCAAAGATCTGGGAATATTTCTAAAAAAGATGAGATGCCACAAACTGGTATACAGGTTTGTGAAATATTTGATGTTTGGGGTATTGATTTCATGGGACCATTTCCTATGAGTCACGGTAATAAGTATATATTAGTAGCCATGGATTATGTTTCCAAGTGGGCAGAGGCAAAGGCATTACCTACGAATGATGCAAGAGTTGTGGTAAAATTTCTTAAACAGTTATTTTCGAGATTTGGAACTCCTAAGGCATTGATTAGTGATCGGGGTACTCATTTTTGTAACACTCAATTGGAGAAAATATTGAAAAGATATGGAGTTACTCATAGAATTGCTACGCCTTATCATCCACAAACAAGTGGACAATTTGAAAATACCAATCGTGCGTTAAAACGTATTTTGGAACGTTCTGTTGGTTCTAACAGAAAAGAATGGTCGGAAAAATTAAATGATGCACTTTGGGCATATAGGACAGCATTTAAAACACCTACAGGTTGTACTCCGTATAGATTAGTATATGGAAAAGCTTGTCATTTACCAGTGGAAATAGAACACAAAGCATATTGATAGTGCCCCTTGCTGTGGATCTAAGTGATGATCGTTAGTAATAGATTGGCGGAATCAATCAATTACACAAATAACTAATAAACGTTAACCGAAACGAATGATTAATCAAAGAATACTTGTTTATTAGCTTCGAATAGGTATTGGAAACGAATTACAGATTGCTTAGTCGACAAATGGTGCTAGGGTTTCGTCAACCCTAGCCGAAAACCCGTAGGTTTCAATTTATACTAAAACAAAATCGGCAGACATGCGTTACTTGGGAAGTGTCGCATGTCGCCGCCCTAATGCGTCACTTACCTAAGTGACGCTATGCGACACTAAGGCAAGTGTCGCCTAACACAGAAGCTAAGTGTCGCTATATACTAAAATGACTTTTCTATTACAATCAACTAACGACACTTACAACTCAATAGACCAACTGACAGACACACTAAAATGCATCAACACATATTGGGCACTTCGAGAATGCAACATGGATACCAATAAAATTGGTAAACATCGCTTTTTACAGTTACATGAGTTAGATGAGCTTCGTTGGAATGCTTATGAGAATTCAAGATTTTATAAAGAAAGAACGAAGAAATGGCATGATGCAAGACTTCGGGGAGATAAAGAATTCGTTGCTGGAGAACGTGTGCTTTTATATAATTCACGTATGAGGTTATTTCCGGGTAAATTGAAATCGAGATGGAGCGGACCATATGTTATTCACCAAGTCAATACAAATGGGAGTGTAGATTTGATATCACTTAATGGGGATATTTTTAAAGTCAATGGGCATCGTTTGAAGAAATACTATGAAGATAATGTTATTGAACATATTTCAGATATATCTTTAGAAGAATAGGAGATATGATTAAGTCGAACTTACCGACACTTAAACAAAAGTGTTTCTCGGGAGACAACCCGTGTTTATGTTTATATGTTATGTTTTTCTTTTTCTTTTTATTTTTCAGGATGAACTTTGTGGGTATGTTCACTGGAAACCCTCACGAGACTATAACTCGTCCACTTGGGATACCGAGGGGTTTAAAGGCTTATTGCATATGCTAAATGCAATCGTGATTAACTACGAAAGTGTGGATGTTGTATATTATTTTTCAAGAGATGAAGGAATCAACCAAGAAGATTTTTATTAGCCGATGATGAAATTTATAATTTCAGTCAGGGGAGTTTTTCTGTTCTATTTTTCTTTCCCTTACTCACTTTTTGTTTATCATTTTTATACAATGAGGGCATTGTATAATTTAAGTGTGGGGATAGGGTTCGTAAGAAAAAGAATTTCTTTAATTAAACATTTAAGTTTCTATTGTTCTTAAATTTTATTAAAAATTTATCAAAAATTTAAAATTTTAAGTGAATAACTAAATATTTATTAGTTAGAATATTTTTGTTAAAAGTTTTGTTTTGTATTTAAAAGTTTAGACTTTAATATGGATTAACTGTTTTGTATATATAATGTAAGCTACTTAATAATAAGTGATATATAGTTATATGATATGATGTACTAATATGCAATCTATATGAAGATTTCTGAATTTTAATAAATTAATATAAAATTACTTGTTTATTGTTTTATGATACATAATATGATGTATGACATAAAAGTCTTAATTTTTAAATTTATTATGCAATAATTTTATATCTTTTTACTTATGTGAGTACATTTGGGGGTATATATTGATGGTTTCCTCTGTTATACGAAAGTATAGACCTGGTCTCTATTAATATATACTTAAAAATTAAGCAAACGCAAGTCAAAAGTACTTGAAAAGTCTGGAAAATATAAAAGATACCTAATGAGGTCGCCAAAATGGTTTGACCAAGTATGGTTTTGCTTAAACCTGAATCAAGTTATGTCGCTCTGTTGCATGAAAATGCAGACCTGTCACCAATGTCTTGATTCTTAAAAATGTATTTCATATATTTATTGGGAATATAGAAGTAAATTGTATAATTAAATTTAAAGGTATATCATATATGGAAATCATAAGTAATATACAAACTAACAATAAAGGTGTATTCAGAAGTATAAATATGGATTGTTTAAAGTGGACAAATATATTAGTAATCGTTCATGAACTATATATTACACAAATAATAATAATTTTTATTTATACATTATAGTTATCCATGTTAATTAAATTGTTTAAATTTTTAATTTATGAAACAGATTTTTAATATTGGTATTCTGATTCTTAAATATTAGTTTGATGCTTATGTTTTAAATTTTATTCAGTATTCTACTTGAGGACAAGCAGAACTTAAGTGTGGGGATATTTGATAAGCATTAAATATATAGTATATTTTATATTAATTTATCCTTATATTTTTATACATTTTATTGCATTTATATGATTTTAGATACTTATTTTGTTAATAATTGCATAAATGTATTTTAATTGAAGAATGAAGAAAAAGGAAAAAGAACGAGACCAGAACTGAATAATTAAAGCACTTAAAGAAATAAAGATTAAAGACCTTGAAGAAATGAAGACTAAAAGAGTTAAAATGAAGAATTGGGCCAAAAAGAGAAAGAAGTCCGGTTATGAAGAATGAGAGTCCAAATATTAAGCCCAAGCCCGTAATTGGAATATTCTGGAATTAACATTCAACCGGCGGTTGGATTAATCAACCGGCGGTTGAGCTTTAGGGTTTAAGGCGGCGAAGACACGTGGAGTTGGACCCGGATTCGAATTACTTCAACCGGCGGTTGAAGTATTCAACCGGCGGTTGAAAGGTCGGCCTGAAAAAGTATAAATAGAGGCTTAAGCTAGGTCATTTGATATACGATTCAAGAATACTAAAACCGAAACTTAGGGTTTTAGGGCAACTTTAAGGTGCGATATTGGAGGCAAAAGAGCTAGGGTTTGAAGGTTTTTAACCCTAGGAAAAGCTGGTTTGCTAATTGGTTCGGTTTCTTTATCCTTGTAACGTTATTAATCTTTTGGGTTATTTTGGATATTGTTTATTTGAATTAATTACTTATTAGGTTTTCATTATGAATGTTTAAATGTATGTTTATTAGAATTATTATATGAATTATATGTTTATGTTGGAACTATATTATTGAATGTTTATTATACAAGAATTGTCTGTGTTATGTTAATATTGATAAAAGTTAACTGATTTATATAGATAACTTTACGAAGCTAGTGAGTTTTATAAGTTAATTAATGATTGTCAATTATTAATGTTAAGTAACACTGTAATTCAACCGAAGCTAGGAATTGTATTAATAAACTGCTGATAGATCTTAATAAATAGTACTATTGTACTTAATCTTTGGCAATGCTACTATATGAAAATTATCTTAATCTTTGTGATTTTCTACATTAGCAATTCACCAATAAAAATAGCCAACAAAGCAACTAGACATAAGTTGATATAATAAGTTTAATAAATAATTGTTTAAATAGTTATAATCTTCTATCCAATTGAGTATACTTAAGTTGTTTCCTAGAACTTATCTATTGGAATCTGTATCAAAAATATAAATATAAATATGTTCGTTCGGAACTAAAACGTCCCCCTTATTTTGTAGATTATTGTAAATTGGATCCTTGTATTAATTATACTATAATTGTAAATATTTGTAATTAGAATAAATAGATAATTAGTTATAAATAAGAATAACGTTTTCTTGTGTTCCTTGTGTTCAAATTTTGACTTACTTATTAAGCTATATTACATGAACGGGTTAATCTTGCCTGAATTGTGTGATAGTATTATTTTGTATTTCCTTAATTAAACTTGTTATTATAATTGCCTATACTTAGCACACATCAATATACGTGTACGTATATATACGTATATATATGTGTACGTATATATAAATATATATACGTATATATACGTGTACGTATATATACGTGTATGTATATATACGTGTATATATATACGTGTATATATATATACGTACATATATATGTATACGTTATATATGTATATATACGTGTATATATATACGTGTATATATATATACGTACATATATATGTACACGTATAACGTATATATACGTACACGTATATATATATATATACGTATATATACGTACACGTATAACGTATATATACGTACGTGTATATATATATATACATATACGTATATATACGTACGTATATATACATATACATATACGTATATATACGTATATATAGATACATATATATATATATATATATATAAATACGTATATATACGTATATACGTATATATACGTATATATATATATATATATATATATATATATATATGTATAGGATTGGGATCCATGGAGAAGGAAATTTAGGTGGAGAAGAGGGAGAAGCAATATGATTCAATATTTTTATTACTATGATTCAACTTTTTATTATTTGAATTATAATTAAAAAAATGAATGATAGTAATAAAAATACTGAATCATATTGATTCTCCCTCTTCTTCACCTAATTTTTCTTCTTTTTTGATCCCGTTACTATATGTATATCTATATATATATATATATATATATATATATATATATATATATATATATATATATATATATACAATATATATATGTATATATATATACACATATATATCTATATATACATATATATGTATACATATATATGTATACATATATATGTATGTATACATATATATATATATATATATGTATGTATACAATATATATATGTATACATATATATGCATACATATATACATATATACATATATGTATATACATACATATATATGTATATATATGTATATATGTATATATGTATGCATATATATGTATGCATATATATGTATGTATACATATATATATATATATATATATATATATATATATATATATATATATATATATATATATATATATATACAATATATATATGTATACATATATATGTATATATAGATATATATGTGTATATATATATACATATATATATTGTATATATATATATATATACATATATATATATGTATATATAGATATATATACATATATATCTATATATACATATATGTATACATATATATGTATACAATATATTTATGTATACATATATGTATATATAGATATATATGTATATATATCTATATATACATATATATCTATATATACATATATGTATACATATATATATTGTATACATATATATGTATACATATATGTATATATAGATATATATGTATATATATCTATATATACATATATGTATACATATATATAATTAGGATTTTGCTATACATAACCCAAAGATCTATGAATATACAACTTTGTGAAAATAACCCTCAACTTTTATTGAAAACCGCCAACTGCTGAAAAACAGCCAACCATATTTTGTTAAATAATGAATGTTAACCGTCTTTTAAGCATTGCATACTAACTACCCATGATTTTTTAGTTATTAATCATAGTCCTTAGAGCAATTTCTAGCAAAATTATTATTATTATTATTATTATTATTATTATTATTATTATTATTATTATTATTATTATTATTATTATTATTATTATTATTATTATTATTATTATTATTATTATTATTATTATTGTTTGGGGCTAAATTTTATAGTTAGGATACAGGATCCTGAAGTCTCTAGTTACTATTGAAAATTATATTTAGGATTATGCATATGTTCAAGGTAAAGCTAAGACTAAGGATCCTGAGATTCTATGTTTATATGTTACAGGTTATTAAAATCCTGGATATATCGTTATTGTTTATCTTGCAGGATCCTGGTCAGGATATATTTATCTAATATGATTGTGCAGGATACTGAGCGTGGAGGATCCTTAACTGAGAATCCTAAGTTTATTCTGGAATGAACCCGTATTAGTTCAGGATCCTGAACCCGTATTAGTTCAGGATCACGAGCTGATTAACGTGTTTATTTTCTTTGAGTATTGACCAGGTCATACATGGAACGCGTTAATGAGATATGCTCCGGATTATGTGGCTAGGCTGTGATACGATTTGGAGAAGACGAAGTCTTATGCACGTGTGAAATAGAGTCAAAAGAGACGTTGGGAGTCTTCATCATTCCTCGGAGGATCCCTGATATTTCGGAATTATTATTAAACGCTCTTAGTATTTAAACGAGGCTTGGGTGATCGATTAGGTTAACGTTTACTCACAATTTTCACCGGAAAAACACACAAACACTCTGTTCTTTCTTTCTTTTACGATTATTTCACCAACACTTAGCTAAATTCACACGTATTTACTTAGCCGATCATCCTTGTGCTCTTAGTTTGTAATCAATTACTTTCATTTTTATAAGATGAACAAAGGCAAGGAACGATTGTTCCTTCCCGAGGTTTTATGCCGGCGATCAACCTTGATCAAGGGCTTTCCTCGTACATCCTTGTATCGATCGCATTTATTTTGTATTTTCGTTGTTTAATTTGCATTCCATTGATCCTTTGATCATATATTCTGCATTATCCTGATATTATCTTATATTTATCATAAAGATACGTATTTATCTTGTTTCTAATCATCTTTTTATCGCAATAATTGCATTATTATTCTGTTTCATGCATTTTTATTGATTGCGATCATATATTTATTGCATAACTTGCATTATCGTGAAAATACTTTACATTTTACTTAAACTTGTGGAATAATCTTATTTACAAACACTTGTTTTCACCGTTAAACTCATTTTTAACAAGGATCCACGAATCCAAGGATTCAAGGCATAATTTTCATTCAAAGTTGTCATTTACTCATATAGATAATCGTGTAAAAGCGTAATTATCTTGAAAGTAATTTATAGCACCCAACCTCACTTTACTAAATTTGATCACTTAATTGCCTAGGGTAATTTTTGACCAAAACAGTTTGGCGCCTACCGTGGGGCAAGTGGTGCTTTTCATAACCAAATTCTTGTTAAAATCCTTGTTAATTCACTCTTTTCAAAGTTTTTTGTCAAAAATGTCGACACAAGGACAACCTATATCTTCTATTGTGCCATCATCGACATCTGTGATGACTAATCTACCTCCTGTGTAACAACCCCAAAATTTGGACCAATTTAAAATTTTCCTAATTACGTGTTTATTACTTGTATATAATATGAAATAGGATTATATACGTTATTTACTTATTATATATATATGGATGGAATATATATATACGCGTATACGATTCGTACATATCGTATGAAACTACAATTGTACAAACTTGCGGACATTTGTAAAACACTTATTAAATAATGTGAAATTATTTAATTACTTTGACTAGTACTTTATATTATGTTTATAATATAACGGAAAACGTACGTTTTAATTAAAACGTCACCGAACTCTCCGAAAACTCGACCAACCGACAAAACAAAACTAAGTTATGATTTATAACTTGAAAACTAGTATTTTGATAAAATACTTCAACTTAATAATCGGGTATTATTTCGTATTTTCAAACGTATATTTAATCGCGTATAAAATTAGTTTTACGTTTAAACAGCCGGGGAAACGAACACCGCACGGAGCGCAAACACGGAGGAAACAAAGTTTGGTGAGACCACACCATGGTGGCCCCACCCCAACCGGCCAAGGTAAGGGGACACCACCCCCCTCACCTCTTCTCCCATTTCAACACACAAACACAACACCCACAATCATTCTCTCCCTCTCTCTCTCTCTATCGGCTCTCATCTCTCTCTCTCTAAAACCAACACCAAAAACACCTTAAAACTACCATTAAAACACCTTGGAGGTCTATACCCGTTTGGAGAAAAGTGATCACGAGAACGAGGGCTACAAACTCATCTTTTCGGATTTTCGTTTCGACGACTTTGTAAGTTTTCCGGCGACCCGAAAGTTTTCCGATTACTTTTATTTTGCTAGATTATTGTTCCCCTAGCTAAATGATGTCCAAATATGTAACTTAAACTCGTTTTTGAACACTTTTACGAAAATGTCGGTTTTGGTCATTTTAAATAAAACGACACTACAAACATTAAAAACGACATCCAACAATTTTTATGAACTCTACCTAACATAATATAACTTGTGTAAAAGTTTCAACATGAACGGAACTCGCTAAATACGTTTTCGACACAAATCAAAAACTGGCCAGACGCTAGTGTCGCATGGCTCACGCCAGTTATGCGTCACTACGTCTGAGTGACGCATAGGTCACGAACCGTCTATACGCGACACTTCCTAAGTGCCGCTAAAACACCATACCGTCACTTCACTAGTGACGCAATCATAACACCTTCGGCAGAAACAACACGACACTCCATAGTGACGCTACTATATAACCTTCGGCAGAAACAACACGACACTCCATAAGTGTCGCTATCATATAACTTTCAGTAGTAACATACGACACTTCGCCTTAGTGACTCAAACATATAACCTTCGGTCGAAACAAGGCGACACTTCATAAGTGCCGCTATCATCAGCAAAAACACTGCGACACTTCGCTAGTGTCGCTATTATTGGTAAAAACTTATAACTTTCAGTAGAAACGAATAACGTCCGGTTACTACTGATGACGTCACAAACCCTTACACCGTCACTTCATTAGTGACGCATAAATACATATACCGACACTTGCCGAGTGTCGCCCCATAAACTGATTTACTTACATATACCGTCACTTCGTTAGTGGCGCACTGTTTGTCTACGGCACTGAATACCGTCACTATTATAGTGGCGCACCGATGAAAAACTATACTTGATAACATCACTTACTTAGTGACGCACTATCTGAATACCGACACTACTTAAGTGCCGCATACATTGTTACACAGACACTGAATACCGACACTACTTAAGTGCCGTATACCACACATAAGTGACGCATACAAGTGACGCTAAAACAGGCTGTTTGGCACTTACATGTTATACAAGTATAGAATATACTTAAAACGTAAACGTACTTTACTCGGCGTTACTTATACATGGAAATACTATACTTTTGAAAGTATACAACGATACTTGAATACGTACAAGACTATACTAAACTTAACGTGAGATTTCACTCACACAAGGCGTACGAGATTTCACTCGGAAATACTTAGGAGATTACACTCCAACGAACTTACACTTGTACATTACACGGGATTACATTCGATACGAACTTACAAGTTCACTCACTAGTTACGTGCTGGATTACACGTTAACTGATACGAACATACACTCGAATACTTACGAGGTTTCACTCGTACCCTTTGGGGTTTAAGCCCATTGGAACTTACGCAAACGATACATGTTGTAATACAAACAAACGATCACACGAGTATACTTTACAACTGTACAACTACTATGAATACATAATAATAATGGATGGAATTATTATTATACACCGATAACAAACGGACCGTACGACTTTTATACAAACTACGATTTACAAACGATAACAAACTTACAAACAAACTAATGGACATTAACTAGTTTGGGAACAACTAGCATGGATACTTTACAAGTATTCCATTTACTTACTAAACCTTATGCGTATTAGGACGCTAAGGGTTGCTAATTCGGGATACTACTTGCTTACTTACAGCATTGTCTGCCAGACTCAGGTGAGTCTTACAGCCCCTACTTTACTGTTTTTACTCAGGGGTGAGATGCATTACTGTTTTACATGAACACACAAAACTTACTTGCTGCCATGATTTACCTACTGTATGAGATTACGAATACGCCAACTGCATGAGTTTACGAGTAATCCAATGAAATCCTCCTGAACCATAGTTGTTAGTTATGTGATAAGCGCGAGTTTTAGTATATGGATCCATATGGGACTGACAATCCCCGCCCGGGGTAGCAAGCACTACCACGAACCGTTCCTATAGAAACGGGCGTTTCTTACTCGTTCCGTATGAATGTTTTGGATTACATTCATGAGGGGGTACCTATATTTACTGTACGTTAAGCTTCAACTATGGTGGCTCATGGCAATTGTATCAAACGGTCTGCATGTCCTGCGACCACCACTTATTAAAACTTATGTTAACGATGAGCATAACCTGTGATCGTTACTTACTGGCTAGCTATGATTTACAAATACTACTTGTGTGTTCAAACTCTTTACTTACTTACAAACCTGTGAGATTCACCAACCTTTTTGGTTGACCGTTTTAGTAATGCTTCTCAGGTACACAGCATCAGTAGGGATGCCCAGCAGGATAAGCTTTCTTAGCTCGAGTCGCATGCATTTACAAGCTGGGAGATTTTATTACATTACTTTTGTACTAGTTGTTATGTATTAGAATCTCTAGGAATTTACTTGAACTCGAGCTTGTATTTTGAAACTACTTATGTATTAATGTAATAACTTTTCGAACGTCTCATTTAGAGTCGTTCACTGTATCCTTTGTACTTGTGATTATTGATTAGTAACACCCAAAACATCGCTTCCGCAAACTGTTAAATTTGGGGGTGTTACAGATTGGTATCAGAGCCTAAGGTTATAGTGAACTAGGTTGCATTTAGTGGACCTAGACTATGACCGTTAGGCAGTATTCCTCATTAGGTGTAACTGGTTCAGGAATTACAGCATACAAGTTTAATTTAACATAGCCTGATCAACTATGTACAATTAAATGAAGATGATGTGAGTTCTGAAAGGGGTTATGTTGAACCGGAATGCATTAGCTGACTCTGACCTCGAGAGAACCGGGACTTTTACGTGATTGTGCTAGACACGAACTAGGCGGTTATGTGATATATATATATATATACATAGGCCTCTTTCCCCGATACGATACTCTCTCTCGACCACTACGAAATTAATATTTCTTAAAAATTTCATCGAACAAACGACAACCCGACTCTCGTCGTTCCGTCCTCATTCGACTTTTTATAAATTCACGACTACCGGCTTACGTCCGAAGACTTCCACACCGTTATAACTGACAACCATAGCTACTCCAACATTCTTCGATATGAAGATCGAGACCTTGTTTTCACTTACTATTCCTACCTAATTCGACGTTTATAACATTCTACAACGTACCCCACCGTACCGTTAGATGTATCCTAATAAAATCATTTTCAACCCAAGTCTCCATCAGACTTCAAAATTTTACAACCAACTCTTGCTATCAAATTTTATAACAAATATATTGCTATCAAACATGTTACAAAATTTCTTACAAAATGTTTTATAAAATTCTCAAAAATTTCGAAACTGTATAAACTTATTTATAACCCACAAACTTTGAACAAATTTCAACCTTTGACGAAATTTCTTTGAACTTACTAAATCATCACCATCATAATTCTTATTCAAACCCTCACATGTTCTTTATTTATTGTTTCAAGGAACATGCCTCCTCGACGACAAATCACTCTTACTGAAGCCGAAGTAGCGGGTATAATCGCCCGTAGTGTGGCTCAAGCTCTAGCTACCCGGACTTCAGCCCCTGGTAGCGAAGATACCGCTAACAATGGACCACAACCCAAAACCTGCACCTACAAGGATTTCCATAACTGCAAACCCTTGACCTTTCAAGTTACTGAAGGAGCAATCGGTTTGATACGTTGGACCGAGAAAATCGAATCAGTGTTCCTCATCTGCAACTGCAAGGAAGAGGATAAAGTTAAGTTCGCCGCCAGCACTTTTTCTGACACCGCCCTTACCTGGTGGAACACTTATGCGCAAACTGTGAGCGTTGCCGATGCTTACAAACTACAGTGGGATGAACTGAAGAATATGCTGAGGGGCGAGTACTGCCCAAGAGATGAGCTGAAACAATTGGAAGTGGAATTCTGGAATCACAAGATGCAGGGTGATGACATCACCGGTTACACCAATCGCTTTCACCAACTGGCACTTCTCTGCCCAACCATGGTTGATCCTGAGTACAAAAGGATCGAAAAGTATGTTGATGGACTTCCCGAGCGACTTCAAGATTTAGTTACTTCATCCAAACCGGGAACTATTCAGAGCGCCATTCGTATGGCTCATGAGTTATGTAACACCCCCAAATTTAACAGTTTGCGGAAGCGATGTTTTGGGTGTTATTAATCAATAATCACAAGCACAAAGGATACAGTGAACGACTCTAAATGAGACGTTCGAAAAGTTATTACATTAATACATAAGTAGTTTCAAAATACAAGCTCGAGTTCAAGTAAATTCCTAGAGATTCTAATACATAACAACTAGTACAAAAGTAATGTAATAAAATCTCCAAGCTTGTAAATGCATGCGACTCGAGCTAAGAAAGCTTATCCTGCTGGGCATCCCTACTGATGCTGTGTACCTAAGAAGCATTACTAAAACGGTCAACCAAAAAGGTTGGTGAATCTCACAGGTTTGTAAGTAAGTAAACAGTTTGAACACACAAGTAGTATTTGTAAATCATAGCCAGCCAGTAAGTAACGATCACAAGTTATGCTCATCGTTAACATAAGTTTAATAAGTGGTGGTCGCAGGACATGCAGACCGTTTGATACAATTGCCATGAGCCACCATAGTTGAAGCTTAACGTACAGTAAATATAGGTACCCCATCATGAATGTAATCCAAAACATTCATACGGAACGAGTAAGAAATGCCCGTTTCTACAGGAACGGTTCGTGGTAGTGCTTGCTACCCCGGGCGGGGATTGTCAGTCCCATATGGATCCATATACTAAAACTCGCGCTTATCACATAACTAACAACTATGGTTCAGGAGGATTTCATTGGATTAGTCGTAAACTCATGCAGTTGGCGTATTCGTAATCTCATACAGTAAGTAAATCATGGCAGCAAGTAAGTTTTGTGTGTTCATGTAAAACAGTAATGCATCTCACCCCTGAGTAAAAACAGTAAAGTAGGGGCTGTAAGACTCACCTGAGTCTGGCAGACAATGCAGTAAGTAAGCAAGTAGTATCCCGAACTAGCAACCCTTAGCGTCCTAATACGCATAAGGTTTAGTAAGTAAATGGAATACTTGTAAAGTATCCATGCTAGTTGTTCCCAAACTAGTTAATGTCCATTAGTTTGTTTGTAAGTTTGTAATCGTTTGTAAATCGTAGTTTGTATAAAAATTGTACGGTCCGTTTGTTATCGGTGTATAATAATAATTCCATCCATTATTATTATGTATTCATAGTAGTTGTACAGTTGTAAAGTATACTCGTGTGATCGTTTGTTTGTATTACAACATGTATCGTTTGCGTAAGTTCCAATGGGCTTAAACCCCAAAGGGTACGAGTGAAACCTCGTAAGTATTCGAGTGTATGTTCGTATCAGTTAACGTGTAATCCAGCACGTAACTAGTGAGTGAACTTGTAAGTTCGTATCGAATGTAATCCCGTGTAATGTACAAGTGTAAGTTCGTTGGAGTGTAATCTCCTAAGTATTTCCGAGTGAAATCTCGTACGCGTGTGTGAGTGAAATCTCACGTTAAGTTTAGTATAGTCTTGTACGTATTCAAGTATCGTTGTATACTTTCAAAAGTATAGTATTTCCATGTATAAGTAACGCCGAGTAAAGTACGTTTACGTTTTAAGTATATTTTATACTTGTATAAAATGTAAGTGTCAAACAGCCTGTTTTAGCGTCACTTGTATGCGTCACTTCTGGATATCATGCGACACTTAGGTAGTGTCGGTATTTAGTGTCTGTGTAATAATATATGCGACACTTAAGTAGTGTCGGTATTAAGATGGTGCGTCACTATGTAAGTGACGTTATCAAGTATAGTTTTTCATCAGTGAGTCACTATAGTAGTGACGGTATTCAGTGTCGTAGTCAAACAGTGCGCCACTAACGAAGTGACGGTATAAGTAAGTAAATCAGTTTATGGGGCGACACTCGGCAAGTGTCGGTATACGTATTTATGCGTCACTGGTGAAGTGACGGTATGAGGGTCAATGACGTCATCAGTAGTAACCGGACGTCATTCGTTTCTACTGAAAGTTATAAGTTTCTACCGATGATAGCGACACTAAGGAAGTGTCGCTTGTTTCTGCCGAAGGTGTTTTGATTGCGTCACTAGTGAAGTGACGGTATAGTGTTTTAGCGGCACTTAAGAAGTGTCGCGTATAGACGGTTCGTGACCTATGCGTCACTCAGACGTAGTGACGCATAACTGGCGTGAGCCATGCGACACTAGCGTCTGGCTAGTTTTTGATTCGTGTCGAAAACGTATTTAGCGAGTTCCGTTCAAGTTGAAACCTTTTACACAAGTTATATTATGTTATGTAGAGTTCATAAAAATTGTTGGATGTCGTTTTTAATGTTTGTAGTGTCGTTTTATTTAAGATGACCAAAACCGACATTTTCGTAAAAGTGTTCAAAAACGAGTTTAAGTTACATATTTGGACATCATTTAGCTAGGGGAACAATAATCTAGCAAAATAAAAGTAATCGGAAAAGTTTCGGGTCGCCGGAAAACTTACAAAGTTGTCGAAACGAAAATCCGAAAAGATGAAGTTATAGCCCTCGTTCTCGTTATCACTTTCCTCCAAATCGAGCCTAGCTTCCGAGGTGTTTTAGTGGTGTTTTTAGGGTGTTTTGTAGGCGGTTTTAGAGAGAGAGAGTGAGAGAGCCGATAGAGAGAGAGAAAGAGAGAGTGATTGAGTGAGATTGTGTGTTTGGTTATGTTTGTGACCAAAGGGGTATGGGGGTTGTCCCCTTTGACCTTGGGCCGGTTGGGTGGGGCCACCAAGGTGTGGTCTCACCAAGTTTTGCTTCCTCGCGTTTGCGCTCCGTGCGGTGTTCGTTTCCCCGGTCGTTTAAACGTAAAACTAATTTTATACGCGATTAAATATACGTTTGAAAATACGAAATAATACCCGATTATTAAGTTGAAGTATTTTATCAAAATACTAGTTTTCAAGTTATAAATCATAACTTAGTTTTGTTTTGTCGGTTGGTCGAGTTTTCGGAGAGTTCGGTGACGTTTTAATTCAAACGTACGTTTTCCGTTATATTATAAACATAATATAAAGTACTAGTCAAAGTAATTAAATAATTTCACATAATTTAATAAGTGTTTTACAAATGTCCGCAAGTTTGTACAATTGTAGTTTCATACGATATGTACGAATCGTATACGCGTATATATATATATTCCATCCATATATATATAATAAGTAAATAACGTATATAATCCTATTTCATATTATATACAAGTAATAAACACGTAATTAGGAAAATTTTAAATTGGTCCTAATTTTGGGGTTGTTACATTCTCCCCTTGTTAATAAAATTTCGTCCCGAAATTTGTTCGAAGTAGTAATCGGTAGTTCGATACTAGTCAGGTAGCTACAATGTGTACTAGTAGCCTACAGTAGTAGGGTAGGTCCTATAGTGTTTGAAATCAAGTAGTCGTTAGGTGGTAACGTACCCTAATTTTTGTTGCCTGGAGGTAGTGGGCATTTGGCCTTGAGATGGCCAGCACTCCCGCAGTTGAAGCAGAGTTTCGCCTTGGGAGGGTTCGTACTTTTAGTGGTACACGGTCCTCCATGATGTCGAGTGCATCGAGCACAGTAAGGTTTATTTCCCAAGTAAACTTTCACCCTTTTTGCTGGAGGTGGTGTACAGTCAGTGTCGGTATCCTCTTTAGTAGGAGTACTTTGTGGAATTGGTGGTGGAGTAGGGTTTTCTAAGGCTATCAAACGTAGCTCGTACTCATGCATACGTATGTCATTTTGGAAAGCAATTCGTCGTAGGTCATCAATGTCTTCCCGTGCTTCAGTCAGTTGTTTTCGCAGCGAATCAATAGTTTGATTGAGGTGGTTGACTGATTCAGCAGTCAAGGTTACATCAACTGGTGCTTTTGCAGCAGTTATGTAACACCCCGCAAATTCGAACGCGATTATTAACGTTAATCACTTGCATTATTAGGCTAATTCCCTACTTGAGTGAATTCACAACACATTTTAGAGGTAAGTCTAGCATAGCCCAACTAGATAATACGCGTAGTATTACGTATTCGTAATTAGTTGTAATTACGTACTGAACAATCGGAAAACAGACGCGACAAAAATATGCGACTCTTGGTGAACAAAAATTATTTAATAAAACGAAATTATTAAATGACGCAGAAAACAATTAAATATTATGTCAATAATATTTACATATTATTTTATAACGCAAAACGTCAACTCATATAATTAAAATAAAACAAAGTTTGAAATTTATAAAATTTATTAATTTGGTTTCATAAAAAGACCCTAATTAAAAATAATGAAAATGTAATTAAAAACATAATAGTTACAATAAAATAACATTTAGCGATCGGGTAAACAAACACGGAGGCAGAAAGTGGAACAAAACCACCTCCACCTCCCACTTTTCTTTCATTTTCTATCTATCTCATTCTCTCTCTTCTTTCTCTTTTCTCCTCCTTCTCTCTAAACTCTCCCAAATTTCATACAAATCACCACAAAACTACCCTCAAACGACGCCGAATCACCATACTTCTTTGGAATAAAACGACCACGAGACCACGATCTACATTTCTACCTTTCCGGATTTCAAATCCGACACTCGTAAGTTTCCGACAAATCCCGCAAATCTTTAGATTTCAAAGTTATAATTGCTATTTAGTGTTTAATATACTTAGATTTACATGTTTTAGTGTTTTATACAACCGAAAACGTCCGAAATCGACCCAAAATCCGACTTTTTCAAGCTGTTCGTCGAACAGGCGACTACGTCGCTTTTGGGCCAAAAACAGTAGTGCGACGTAGGCCTTTACGTCGCATTACCCTTCCTTACGTCGCACATAGCGACGCAACCCACTACGTCGCATTGAATTGCGAACGTCGCAAATTGCGACGCAGACCTTAACGTCGCAACACCCGTATGCGACGTAACCCGTTACGTCGCACAATTATTTAATTTCGCAACCACTGCGATGCAACACTTAACGTCGCACCCTACGTCGCACTTCGACCTTTACGTCGCACCCTACGTCGCATAACAACCCAGCGTCGCACCTTGCGTCGCTAAAAACAGGAAGTTTAAAAAAACTAGTTTTCACTAAGTGTCGAACTAACCGGAAACGCATATCTTTATACGATACGATCCACGAGCTTTACAAACAACACAAACACACTTATTTTACCGAAATTAGGATTTCAAACTATCACTAACGAATCATATACATTTTCACAAATACGAAATACAAACATAAACATTAAACAAACGATTTGGACGTGACTTGGTTGTACAAACACTAGCATGGATGATTAGCCTAGACATCCACATACTTATTAATCTCATACGTCTAGGACGTTAGGAGATCTCGGACTGTACTTGGGCTTAGGTTTGCTAGCACTCGCACTACTTAACTCAACAGGTGAGTTCACAGCCCCTACTTTTACTGTTTTAACTGCTTTGAACAGGGGTGGAAAACATAGTCAAATACTTTTATACGAACATGGTGGTATACTATTTTACTCAAACAAGTGGAGTACATGGAACTAGTAAACTGATAAACAAACTGACGATTTCAACTTCATATGTAATACTGCCCGCACGTGGTCCATATACGGGTCTTAGGGGAAGTGTTACATATTACTTTCATACTGCCAACGCTGTAAACACATGAACACGTTTTCGAGAACGCTGGAGGATAACCAGCAACACTTTATATAACGGACTGGGTAACTAAAAAGTCCCTACTTGACATGGGCAACACTACTGAAAAGTCCCTACTTGACATGGGTAACACTACTGAAAAGTCCCTACTTGACATGGGCAACACTACTGAAAAGTCCCTACTTGACATGGGTAACACTACTGAAAAGTCCCTACTTGACATGGGCAACACTACTAAAAAGTCCCTACTTGACATGGGCAACACTACTGAAAAGTCCCTACTTGACATGGGCAACACTACTGAAAACAATGCGTTTCCTACTAACATGGACCCACCAAACGATTAGGATTGTAACACTGCCGCACGTGGTCCAGGTACGGGTCTTAGGGGAGTGTTACACCTACGAACAACTAATAGGATACTTACATTCCTACTATAACTTGAACTATATTTTTGGGCAATATCCCAACGAAACATATCTACGATTAGGATACGTATAATCCTACAAAACATACTTGAACACAGGATACTGTTTTTCCTACAACTAATAGGATACGAACATTCCTACAAACAACTATTTGAAAACATATTTGGTGTTACGAATACTATTTTTGGGCGACATTCCCACGATACGTTATAAACAACAGTGGTTTATCACAACTGAACTTGCAAACATAAAACCTGTGAATTCACTCAACCTAGTTGTTGACTTTTACTATGTTTTTCAGGGAATTAGCTGCGCATGTAAGAACCGCCAACACATGGAGGATTAGGCGACCCGTGAAGCTTTAGGATGCCAACTTTTGGGAAAAATATGGATTTCTCTAGTATAACTGAAATTGTTTTGTCATATTCTAGAAATCCACTTTTGTAAACATATTACTTTTAACTTATACGATTCGATGAATCGTAATTCTTGTAATTAACATTTTGGCATCTTAATATATTATGTTCTGTTGTAATCATAAGCTCTGATACGTATGCACGCGTTATTATTGTGACACCCCAGTACTTAAACCAAATGCTTCCGCTAAACAAATTTGGGGGTGTTACAGATTGGTATCAGAGCCATTGGTTATAGCGAACTAGGAAACTTTAGGTGACTTAGCGACCTAGAGACCTAGACTATAGCCTTGGCTAGAACGTACATGCATGCATACATTTGCATACATCGAAACTATCGTTACGATAACTCGATACGCGTGAACTATTCACCACATTCGACTCGTTCGTTGTACTCAGATCTCATATGAACCTGATTGTATTAGACGGTTGATGAAAAGAAGTATGTATTTAGCATCATATAATGACGCCTGGCCAACGTGATTATATTATACTAAGTACATATGGGTGTTTCATAGTCGTAAGATACGTGATGGGGATTCAACAATTTTTCTTGATATTCGAAAGAAGGATCTCAATATGAGGCAACGTCGCTGGGTCGAGTTACTCACCGACTATGACTGCGAGATCAAGTACCATCCGGGCAAAGCAAATGTGGTTGCCGATGCCCTAAGTCGCAAAGAGCGCACAAAACCACTTCGAGTCCGAGCCCTTAGCATAACCGTCCATAATGATCTAATCATTCAAATTCTCACTGCTCAACTCGAAGCATTGAAACCTGAAAACATCAAGGAAGAGGCCTTGCGAAATATGGAGAATCAATTTGAAACCAAACCCAATGGGGTCAAATACTTCGCAAACCGAATTTGGTTACCCAAGTTTGGGAATCTTCGAGACTTGGTGATGGATGAAGCTCACAAGTCCAAATATTCTATACATCCTGGATCTGACAAGATGTATCATGGCATCAAGGGATCATACCGGTGGCCAAATATGAAAGCAGAGATTGCCACGTATGTCAGCAAGTGCCTCACATGTTCAAAAGTTAAAGCTGAATATCAGAAGCTCACCGGTTTGCTACAGCAACCGGACATTCCTCAGTGGAAATGGGAGCAAATTTCTATGGATTTCATCACTAAACCCCCGAAAACATCAAGTGGTTGTGATACTATATGGGTAATAGTTGATCGTCTAACCAAATCTGCTCACTTCCTTGCCATGAAGGAAACCGACAAAATGGAACGTCTCACACGAATCTATTTGAAGGAGATCGTATCCCGACACGGCGTTCCAATCTCAATTATCTCTGATAGAGACAGCCGATTCACATCTAACTTTTGGCAATCATTGCAAAAGTCATTGGGTACTCGTTTAGATATGAGTACAGCCTATCATCCACAAACCGATGGTCAAAGTGAAAGGACTATTCAAACACTGGAAGATATGTTACGCGCATGCGTAATTGACTTCGGTGCAAATTGGGAGCATCATTTGCCGTTGTGCGAATTCTCATACAACAACAGTTACCACACCAGCATCAAGGCTGCACCTTTCGAGGCACTGTACGGTCGTAAGTGCCGATCGCCTATTTGTTGGACCGAAGTTGGAGACAGTCAACTCACTGGTCCAGAAATCATTCATGAAACCACCGAGAAGATCGTTGGTATCCAACAACGGCTGAAGGCCGCACGTGATCGTCAGAAGAGTTATGCTGACGTGAGACGCAAGCATCTCGAGTTCCAAGTTGGAGATCGAGTTTTGCTCAAAGTATCACCTTGGAAAGGTGTCATCCGTTTTGGCAAACGTGGGAAGTTAAACCCTAGATACATCGGACCTTTTGAGATCCTTGAAAGGATTGGTCCAGTCGCCTATCGATTACAGCTACCTCCAGAGCTCAGTAGCGTGCATCCCACATTTCACATTTCTAATCTTAAGAAATGCCTGTCCGACGAGACACTCATCATTCCTCTCGAGGAAATTCAAGTAGACGACAAGCTTCATTTCGTCGAAACACCAGTGGAGATCATGGACCGTGAGGTCAAACAGCTTAAGCAAAGTCGTATCCCAATCGTCAAAGTTCGGTGGAATTCGCGGCGTGGTCCGGAATTCACCTGGGAATGGGAAGACCAGATGCGACTCAAATATCCCCATTTATTTTCAGACTCCACTCACGCGCCAACTCAAAGCTGAATTTCGAGACGAAATTCTCTTAACAAGGGGAGAATGTGACACCCGACCAATTAGGGCTGGAAATTTGCGCCTAATCATTTTGTAATACATGTAATTAGTTCCATGTTAGGCTAATTGTATGTATCATTACGTGTATTTTATAAATATACGCATTTACGCGATTTAATTTGAATCGTGCATCTTTAAATCGGCCAAATTCCGATTCATTTTATGGACGTTGGTGAACCTATATTATTAAATAATATGAATATATTTAATAAACACATTTGTTTCTAAATATTATTTTGATAATATTTCATAAGTATTTCGTATCGTATAAATAACGTCTACGCGACCAAAAATACATTTAAACGATCGGGTAAACAAACACGGATATAATACCAATTATTTGAGACAAAATATAACAAAATTCACCTCCTTTTTGACTTGGAAAAATCAGCCAAACAAGATCCATAAAACATGGATCTTGTTCTTGACTTTAAACCACCAACAACACCCACCAAACTTCTCATTCAATCATACACCTCCATCTCTCTACTTCCTCTCACTAAAACTCTCTCCCTCTTTCTCCTCCCCAACCTCACGGCACCATCATCATCACTATAATCTCTTCTCAAATCACCTTTGATCATCAAGACGATTGAAGCAAAAACGATCACGAGAACGAGAACTACGTTTCCACCTTTTCGGATTCTTCATTCGATCATCGTAAGAATCCCGACACTTTCGTAAAATACTTGTATTATGTTTATATATATGATATATTGTTCATACAACTTGATAATGTCCAAATCTAAACCTTAAAAACGTTTTTTTCATAAGTATGTATGTATGACAGATTCTGTCTCTCAAAAACAGTCCCACAAAATCGTTAATATCTCGAGCTCTAAGATGAGTTAGACAACCAATTTTTTTTTAAAAGTTGCGTATTGAAAAGAGCTACAACTTTCGTGTTTTACACTTTTTCCAGATCTGTACGGATTTAAGTATAGAAGCTGGTCTTTGAATGTTACTCATCTCCGAACATAATCTGACCACGTCTCATGTTTATTTTTGTTAATAATAGTAAACAAACTTATAAAATTACCATAAAGTGCAGATTTACACTAGACTCATAGGGGAACATGTGTGATTTTTGGTTAGACTTGGTTTGGACTAAAAAGTGTAGAAAACGAGAGGTTCGTCGAGCCAAAAATCAGCAGTAACTTATAACTATCAGCAGTAACTTATAACTATCAGTAGTAACTTATAACTATCAGTAGTTACTTATTACTATCAGTAGTAACTTATAACTATCAGTAGTAACTTATAACTATCAGTAGTAACTTATAACTATCAACAGTAACTTATAGCTATCAGCAGTAACTTATAGCTATCAGCAGTAACTTATAGCTATCAGCAGTAACTTATAGCTATCAGTAGTAACTTATAAATATCAGCAGTAACTTATAACTATCAGTAGTTACTATAATCATCAGTAGATACTTATACTATCAGTAGAAACTAATAAGTGTCGCCACTAGTGTCCCTGAAAATAAATTGTTGCAAACTCTTTTTATACTAAGTGTCAAGCTTGTAAACCTCAAACGCTTATACGATACGACTTTTAAAACACATTGGAACATTCCTTTTAAGTATAACACTTCAAAAATCATATTGATAATGTTGAGATTAATATGACAAACCATCACCAACGGGCCGTACATGTTTTCAAAACTCAAACATAATCAACAACCAAAGTATTTGGGCATAACTAGTTGAGGGAACAACTAGCATAGATGGTCCGTAGAGTCATCTAATCAATTAAATCTTGCGCATGTAATACGCCTGTAGGTTCAGTCGTTGTAACGACATCAAATCATTGTGAATCATCAAAAATTGTTGGCTAACAATTCATTAGGCTCAGGTGAGTCTCATAGCCCCTTTTTAAATATGTTTTCTCAGGGGTGTGATCCATTGCTTGTTTTGTTTTACAATATGAACGCAAGTACCATCAAATCAATTACTACATGAGTTATTTTCACTAATCATTTTAAAGCCCTCCATCAGCATAGTTTGGTAATACTTAGTAGCGTGAATATTAGTATATGATACCATATAGGTTTGACCAGCCTCATCCGGGTTAGCACGCACTAACTGGTAAAACGGATGTATTAATATTTGTGTAGACGAGTGTTGATTAGGCACTCGTAGGAGGCAACTCGATCAGGATACCTTAAATGTGGACCTGACATCTCGTGTTAAGCTCAGACTATGTGCTCATGGCTGTATGACTTTTATTTTGCTTAATTACATTTTAAATTCAATTATCATTAAATCTTGCGGTTCATACAAATATGTGTTGACATACAAACCTGTGAGCTCACCAGCGTTTTCGCTGACCCATTTTAGCATGTATCACAGGTACTCAGCAGTAGGTTGGACTGCCCATCAGGATACTGTAGCTCGAGTCGCATGCAAATAATATCATCAAGAGATTTAACTGCATTTCTATATTTTGTACAAATTAGATATGTATTGGAATCTCTCAAGTATCTTATGCGAACTCACCTTTTGGAAAACAATTATGTAATTTCTATTACATTAATGTATTTTATCAAACGACGCATGTAGTGGTCGTTCATTATGTAATCTTATGTGTTTTGTTATTGATTAGTCGCGCCCCGAACCGACCCGCTTCCGCATCATAATTTGGGGGTGCGACATTATCTATGACGCAAGGTTTGTAATGTTTTCACATTACCAATTGGTTAGGCATATTCATGTCTCAAATGGCTTGGCCTACGAATCAAACGGTTGTAATGTTTTCACATTACCAAATGGTTTGGCATTTACATGTCACGAAAATTGATTTATCAAAAGTTTTCTTAAGATTTGTAATGTTTTACACATTACCAAAATGTTTCTATTGGCGTAGGCCGTAAAAGATTCAAATGGTTGTAATATTATCATATTACCAAAATATTTTTTGGATTTAATCCAAAGATCATGATTGTTATAATGTTTTCACATTATTCAAAATTTGTGACATTTTCAAAAATAATTGCAATATTTTTTGCATTAAAAATCTTGACAACTTTTAAGCCATTCTTAAAGATAAATAAAAATCATAATGTTTTGACATTATGAGAATAACTGGAATGTTTTTATGTTATCAGAATCATATAACAATGTTATATATCAGGATCATTGGATTATCCCAAGAGAGATCCTGATATCTTCTTTGAACGTATCAAGATTTATTTCAGGATCTTGAGATACAGGAATCTTGAGCCAAAGATCATAAAAATGATTTAATATTTACAGGTTGTTCGAAAGACTTTGACACTATTGCGTCATCATAAAGTGTTAGTAATGTTTTCACGTTACTTTGGCAATCTTTGATGTTGTCATATTACAGGATTTAATCATCATCATTGATGGTTTTAAATATGCTTCTCAAGCTGAAGTATGTTTTAGGATCCTAAGAGATGGGAATCTTGAGTATGAAGTTATTTTAAGTTTTCTGAGGGAATCTCCTCGGAATCCTTGAGGTATAAGTAATATGAGCGTGTGATGGGGGAATCCTCCCATTATCTTGAAAGACCTACAGATATGATCGGAATAAACATATATTGGGGGAATCTCCCCAATATCATAAAAACATGTTACCTCTTGTACATCCTGAGGGAATCTCCTCAGGATCCTGGTCATAAGTATAAAACAGATACATACTGGGGGAATCTCTCCAGTATCTTGAAGACAGGGGTTATATAAATCCTAATTTTATTGGTAGCCTTGGTTTCTTTGGCTTCCTTCCTCTTTGAGTATCTTGAATAACTTTTCAAGATTCTGACATTACTTAGGAATTTTACGATTGAAAGTCTGTTCCAGGATCCTAGAATATTGGAATCTTGGGAACAGGATTATTTCAAATATATCTTGAGGGAATTTCCTCAGGATTCTGAGAGTATGGATGAAATAAACATATATTTGGGTAATCTCTCCAGTATCCTTGATATAGAAGATAAATAGAAGATGATAACACACATCAAATGAGAAGGCAGCCTTCCTGCTCCCTTTCTATCCATCGCCTTCATCCATGGTGAGTTTTGCTCACTACCATGAGCCTATATTTTCAGAGTGTTCAGCAAGATCATGAGGAGCCTCCATATGCTCTTTCTCTATATTCATCGTCCAAGTTTGAGCCTTGCTCATCACAAAAACTCATCTCCTTAGATGGTATCCATTCGATTCACACCACCCTTAGTGTCGTTCAATACACTCTAACGGGTTATCCACGTAAATTACGGAGTGTGACAAATCGAATCAAGCCAACCCACACTCAGGATTAGCTTATCCTGAATAAAAGTTCAACAAGTGGCCAACATAAACCACTTGAACAACACCATGGCCAACCGTATAAGGTTGAACTTACCCTGAATTATTGGCATAGCCCAAGTATGTATCTTGTTGACAGGAATGGGGGCATCCCTTTGGGATCCTGAAGATAGTTGATATTTTCAAAAGAAACGTCATGATCAAGGTCATGGAAATCCATGATGCTTTGGATAAACGAAAAAGCTACGCCAAGCCGTGAGTACAATTTGGGAGTAACATAGCTTGGTCACGGATTAAATACACAATTCAGGTATGAAATCTTTGTACTATTTTTCATTGAAACTTGACGAAGAACAGGTAGCCCAAGCCATTATGAAGTTTGAAGTCATGCAAATGAGGTATGAAAGGGTTTAAGTTTATCAAAAATTCAATCAACGTGGACATGGTTACCAATGCACGGTAATATCTTGCCTCATTTATTTAATGTTTATTTTTAGAAGTTGTGTCACCATCAGGGTCCTGAAGATAACACAACTTGGGGGCAATTGTTTGGGGCTAAATTTTATAGTTAGGATACAGGATCCTGAAGTCTCTAGTTACTATTGAAAATTATATTTAGGATTATGCATATGTTCAAGGTAAAGCTAAGACTAAGGATCCTGAGATTCTATGTTTATATGTTACAGGTTATTAAAATCCTGGATATATCGTTATTGTTTATCTTGCAGGATCCTGGTCAGGATATATTTATCTAATATGATTGTGCAGGATACTGAGTGTGGAGGATCCTTAACTGAGAATCCTAAGTTTATTCTGGAATACACATAGTTCAGGATCTTGAACCCGTATTAGTTCAGGATCACGAGCCGATTAACGTGTTTATTTTCTTTGAGTATTGACCAGGTCATACATGGAACGCGTTAATGAGATATGCTCCGGATTATGTGGCTAGGCTGTGATACGATTTGGAGAAGACGAAGTCTTATGCACGTGTGGAATAGAGTCAAAAGAGACATTGGGAGTCTTCATCATTCCTCGGAGGATCCCTGATATTTCGGAATTATTGTTAAACGCTCTTAGTATTTAAACGAGGCTTGGGTGATCGATTAGGTTAACGTTTACTCACTATTTTCACCGGAAAAACACACAAACACTCTGTTCTTTCTTTCTTTTACGATTATTTCACCAACACTTAGTTAAATTCACACGTATTCACTTAGCCGATCATCCTTGTGCTCTTAGTTTGTAATCAATTACTTTCATTTTTATAAGATGAACAAAGGCAAGGAACGATTGTTCCTTCCCGAGGTTTTATGCCGGCGATCAACCTTGATCAAGGGCTTTCCTCGTACATCCTTGTGTCGATCGCATTTATTTTGTATTTTCGTTGTTTAATTTGCATTCCATTGATCATTTGATCATATATTCTGCATTATCCTGATATTATCTTATATTTATCATAAAGATACGTATTTATCTTGTTTCTAATCATCTTTTTATCGCAATAATTGCATTATTATTCTGTTTCATGCATTTTAATTGATTGCGATCATATATTTATTGCATAACTTGCATTATCCTGAAAATACTTTACATTTTACTTAAACTTGTGGAATAATCTTATTTACAAACACTTGTTTTCACCGTTAAACTCATTTTTAACAAGGATCCACGAATCCAAGGATTCAAGGCATAATTTTCATTCAAAGTTGTCATTTACTCATATAGATAATCGTGTAAAAGCGTAATTATCTTAAAAGTAATTTATAGCACCCAACCTCACTTTTCTAAATTTGATCATTTAATTGCCAAGGGTAATTTTTGACCAAAACAATTATTATTGTTATTATTATTATTATTATTATTATTATTATTGTTGTTGTTATTATTATTATTATTATTATTATTATTATTATTATTATTATTATTATTATTATTATTATTATTATTATTATTATTATTATTATTATTATTATTATTATTATTTAACATCAAAACAACTAAGATATATTAAATCTTTACATGTTTGGAATGTTGCTCTAATTTCCAAACATGTATGGAACCTTGTCAATGGTAAAAATTCCATCTGGGTGAAGTGGGTAGAATCTGTTAGGTTAAAGGGTAAGAATTTTTGGAATTATAAATCCCCTGGTAATGAATGTTGGAGTTGGAGATGCATTATGGAATGCAGGAAGGAGATTAAAAACTTTATTGTATATAGGCTTGGTAATGGTGAGATTGCTTCTGCATGGTATGATAATTGGCATCCTTTGGGACCTCTTGGGAATGACATAACCAGTATGGATATATACAGATCTGAGCTAAATCTTAAATCAAAAGTTTCTGATCTTGTTGTGAATGGGGAATGGAATATTCCTGATGAATGGAGAGTTAGATATTCTGATTATTTTGATTTACCTCCACCATTGTTGATTCCTGGAAGAAGAGATAGATTGTTATGGAGAACATGTAAAGGTAAATCTGTACCTTTTTCTGTTAGTGTTGTATGGAATGATTTGGTGACTCAATATGATGATGTCAAATGGGCAAAGCTTGTTTGGTTCTCCCAATGTATCCCTAGGCATTCTTTCATTACTTGGGTTGCCATTAATCATAAGTTGAGAACACAAGACAGATTTATGGGTGAAGCTGGTCAGAATGAGGTGCAATGTGTTTTCTGTAAGAATGAAAAAGATAGTCATTCTCATTTATTCTTTGAATGTGAATGGCCCAGATGGTTGTGGATAAAATTGAAGGAAATGTCTAAGCTTGAGCATGCTCCAAATAGTTGGAATGAAATCATTGAATTCCTTCAAGATAGACCAATTAATAAATCTATATGGAGTATTGTTCAAAGGCTAGTGATGGGGGCTCTTGTTTACTTTATTTGGCAAGAAAGGAATCTCAGGTTATATCAATTTAAAGCAAGATCAAAGGAGCAGTTATTGGAGATCATCAAGAATGTGATTAGATGGAGGTTAATGGGGTTGAAGATCAGAAGTTCTAATCAGACCATGGCTGCTGCTTTAATCTGGGATTTGAAGTTGAATGATGGAAAGCAGGGGAATGATGATGGTATGTCTATTAATCCTGAATAAATGATACAATTCTATAATCTCAATGGGTGGCGGGGTTGGGATGGTGATATAAGGGGGAGTTGGGTAGTAGTGTTACCATGTTATAATTCTGTTATATTGTCCATGAGAGTTAAAAAAGTGAGGGTGGTTAGATGTTTTAAATTTTCTTATATATATGTTTATCACAATCACAGGGTAACACTTATAGGAATTTGGGTGTTGAGTTCTGTTATTATGCTGGAGTTTAGCATATTAGAATTTACCTTGGGTGTTATAAGGTGTGCTGTGTGCTTTTGTTTTCATATTTATTTTACCCTTTTTAAATCCCCTAAAACTTGCTTCATAGGATTAGTTAGGATTGCTAATGAGATAAGTTGTGCCTTGCTAAAACTGCTTGAAGTAAGGCGTAGATGTAGTGCCTTATGGCTGAAATGCAGACAAGGGTTGATGATGCATGGCATGGACTTGATCTATTGGCTTGCTGGTGAGGAGTGTTTTTGGGTTGGTGGGTCTATAGGTGATATAAGGTGGAGCTGGGTAGGTTTCATTTCTCTTGATTCATGGTTTTCTATTCATTATACTCATGTTTCTGTTAAAACCTTTAAGTTTGTATCTTTTCACAAGCTTAATTGTAAGTTTTGTGTCAAAATTACATGGCAAGAGATGTATAGGATTGGAGATGATGGGATAATGCAGGGGTATGGCATTCTACTCTTTTTTAAAGGTGTTATAAGGATGAAAATGGTTCACTTTTTCCTTTGGAAGACTGTTGTGCTTAAGCTTTCTTTTGGAGGTGAGATGGTGATGTATATGGTGAGTTTTTCTGTTAAAAGCAGTGTTTGGAGATGCTTTTTTATATTTGGTGATGAGCAGGGAACTATGAACCATATACATGTGCCATGCTACCATTTGTGTCTTGGCCATTCTCATTTTTGGAATGGTAACAGAACTGTATGTCAATTTTGCAGTTCTTCTTGTATAGGTATAGAGTTTGATGTCTATGTCTTGATACTTGATCATTGTTGGATTAAAGCTTACTAGTGGTGCTTGAAGAGTAATGTAACATCCTCAAATTGGGCCTAGGAGTAATAGGTATTTCCTGTAAATTTAAATGCTATTTAAATTTGTTATATGTATTGTGATAATTGAAAATAATAGGTCAAACAGTTATATGACTTTTTGTGAATAATAAAATATTACTCGTTTTAAACTTATTTAGTTGACGGTAAAATAAAATTGTATTTCCCCACAAATGGTTTTTAAGTTCCAGACAATAATAAATACGGGGAACGAAAACTAACACTTATATGCTATACTCTATGGAATAAATTGGTTTTTATCCCACATATGCATACATACGTACGTATACACACACCAACACCCATCTAACCCTAAATCATTATCAAAATCATTCTCAAAACATCAAATTGGAGCTTGTAAATTCGGATTCAAGCTTCCATAATCATCAAGAACAAGGTATGATCATATGTTCTTCATTTTCCATAACCTAAAATTTGGGGTTTTTGGGGTTTTTACTAATTAGTGAGTTAAATCCGAAATTAAGAGTTTGTTTTGTGAAATTGTTGTTAGTTAAACATGTTATTGTTGATTACTAACTAGATTCAAGCTTAAGATTATAGATTTATGGTGATTCTTAGGGTTTATGATGATTTTGATGGGTTAATGACTTTAATCCGAAATTAAAGTATGAAATTGGTTAAGGTGGTGTTAATAAGTGTTTATGAGATGGTTAGTAATATTAATTTAACCTAGAAATGAAGTAATCATGTTATACAAGTGGTAATCAAAATGGGTTTTTGGGTAATTGATGGAACTAGCATGATTAACTTGGAATTGAAGATTGAAATACTTGCATGATAGTTGGTTGATGTTTGTATGTGAATTATAATCTTAATCTTAGTTTAAAATTGAAGAACTTGAAGTATAATCACATGGTTAGTTATTGGTTTAGTTGAATATTCATGAATTGAAGCTTGTGGTTATGCTATTGTTGTAATTGGTGTTTAATTCATGAGAATAACTTAAGTCTAACTTAGAAGTGATGAAAATGATATATGTTCATGAAGAAAGTCTTGAGCTTATGTGCATTTTAAGGATGAAAGCCCTTAAGCTTGTGTTTGTGACACATAATTGATAATTGTTATTTATATGATTCTAAGTATTGAACCTAATTACTTGTGATATTGTATGGTAATTAATTACCACTTGATTATTGTTAATAATGATATTAAGTATTGAGGTAATGGGTAATCATACAATGAGTTGTTATAACTTTGTGACTATTTGTAGTTAGACATTATTAGATTAAATGAGTTATATGTTATGAATTAATTACTAACTCATTATTTATATTGTGTTCTTAGATATGGTGAAGACTCAATAATATTAGACCATTGAGTGGAGACGGTGATCGTCAAGGGTGAGTGGATCTTGGACTTTCTGTCTAAGTTAGTTGTAACAACATGGTTACAACGGGTAAACTTGGTTTATTGCAATGATTGCATTAATATTAGATTGGCATGTTGGCTAAACCTTTGATTGATTATTGGCGTCCATTGTGCTATGATAGTTGTGGACTATTTGATTTGGTGGGGGTCAACTAATGTGTTGGGTTTGGATACTATTACTAGGACTTCGCAAGTGACTTGTACATGTGTTGGACACTGAAATTGCGTCGTGTGTAGTAATAGTACCAAACTATCGGTTTAACCTCTGATTTGGCCGTCAGTTGGTTTTAAGTGTTACTTGGGGAACCATCCGCGGTATGAGGGTACCTCAAGGACCACCGATCCTTCTATGTTGCTTGTGCATTGCTTGGTTATAGGCATGTGTTAAGCTGAGTTAGATTGATAGCTTGGGATCTATTCACTTAGCTTCGTGCTAACCCCTCATTACTTCTTGCAGGTTTACTTCTGTATGTGGGTGGGCAAGAAGTACATATGGAATGGAATGTTTGACAGGCTCACTCTGAAATGGATAATACGTTAATGATTTAACAACACGTTGGGATTTCTATAACACCTAAACTTAATGTGTGTAATGATTAGAATAATCTAGTTTTAAAGGTTTGTATATAAGTGGATTGCTATTTGAAATGTATGTATGCAATCCACTGGTTTCTATTAATCATGCGCTTCCGATAAAAAAAAAAAAAAAAATGTCCTTGTATTTAGCGGGTGTTAGCTCAATTGGTGATACTAAGTGGTAAGACTTAGTATTAAAGGGATTCATGTTCGAATCCAACAACATACCTGAGATGTTCAGGAGATAGGTTGGGGTGCATTGGGCTGCAGACCTGGCCCAATGGCTTATATTAACATTCCTTCCTGGGCCTGAGGGCGATGGGGGAGGGTGTTACATAAAAAGTGCACTTTTTATGTAACACCCTCCCCCTGAGCCCACTGGGCTCACGCGGTCCACAGCTGGGCCTGAGGAGCAATGTTAATATAAACCCACTGGGACAGGTCTGCAGCCCAATGCACCCCAACCACATCACCTATGGATTTCTCCAATAGGTAGGTTGTTGAGTCTCGAACCTGAGACCCCTTTAATACTAAGTCTTACCACTTAGTATCACCAATTGAGCTGCAGCTCAATTGGTGATACTAAGTGGTAAGACTTAGTATTAAAGGGGTCTCAGGTTCGAGACTCAACAACCTACCTATTGGAGAAATCCATAGGTGATGTGGTTGGGGTGCATTGGGCTGCAGACCTGGCCCAGTGGGTTTATATTAACATTGCTCCTCAGGCCCAGCTGTGGACCGCGTGAGCCCAGTGGGCTCAGGGGGAGGGTGTTACAAGTAACATGTATTATGCTGCTTGGAATGTGTATGGTCAACTATTAGCATTGAGATGTGTTAAATGGTCTTCTTGTGGTACAGATAGAGTTGGGTTTGGATTTGTTAATGGAATGATTGATTATTGCAGATTGTTGGATCATTATTGGTATTGCTGTTATAATTGTCAGGCAGGTCAACAGTGCATTTGGTTTTCTGAAATGCAGTGGTTTAAAATTAATAGATACTTGCTGATGAATTCATTAGTGTATTGGATTCATATTTGCTGCTGTAAAAAGAGGTTAAGTGCAGTTAGTATAAGTGTGGATTTGTTAAGTTCAAAGTGGGAATGTCCTTATGTTTGTAGTTTGACTTTTTTAGGTCAAATAGTGAGTGGTCAGATTGACTTGGTATTATTGTTGGGTTTGTGGTATGGTCTGATTAATCAATTTTGGGATAAATTGGTTCATTACATTAAGGGTAATGGTTTATATGCTGTTGTTTTGACTTTTTTAGGTCAATTTAATAGTAGTCATGATAAATGGGTTGATGCAACGAAACTGATTGAAAGGCTGGATGTGGAATACAGTTTACATGGTCTTAATTTATTAAGAGTATTGATTGATTTGTTTTGGGATTTTGGTTGCAAGAATGGGCTGAAAAATTTTTTGGGAAGGGATCATGTTGATAAGTTGAGAAAAGTGAATTATAGGCAGCTGCATCAAGGTATAGAAATTGAAATTGAGGATTATGGCTTATGTACCTGTGTTGGTATGATGCTTGAAGTGGGATGGGCTAATATTTTTGGAGCAAGATGGCGAATGGGCCATGTAGTTAGTGGGTTACTATATGGATTACAGGAGCAGCAGATTAAGAGGGAGCAGAAGTATTCAAAATCAAAAGTTTTGTGGTATCAAATTGAAGATAGGAAGATGGAGGCGTTTGTTATTATAAGAGATCAATTTGTTTTTTTGAAATATATAGATAGTAAAAACAAAGTCGTAGTTGCATTAGTTATAGTATTTGCTTTAGTTTTATATGTATTGGTTTGGGATGTCCATTAAAAATCCCCGTTAGGTATGCCTAGCGTACATTTGTAAATAGTTTATTTTATTAATATAGCTTTTGTCGGGGGTACCGTTCCCTTTACCCAAAAAAAAAAAAAAACAACTAAGATATACTCCCTCCGTCCCAATTTTATTGTCACCAGACAAAAAGACACGCAGTTTAAGAAAATATAACTATCTCTCTCTTACTTTTTGATAAAATGACAGTTTTACCCTCTACTTTTTACCTATTTTTTTGTCTTATATATATACACTAGAGGTAAAAAAGAACTTTATTTCCTTAAACTTTCTATTTATGGAAGTGGACAATTAATTTGGTACACCTCAAAATGGAAATAATGGACAATAGAAATGGGACGGAGGGAGTATATGAAATGAAAGAACATATGTACACCAGATAAAATAATTCATACATTAAAATTGTACTATTGTAACTGTGTGTCGTATACTCGTATAGATCAATTTTCCTTGTATTTATCACCTATATGAAGTACTAGTTTAGAGCCCGCAAAACTTGCGGGACTCTTTAAAGTTTTACTGTCGTAATCGTGTTTAAAAAATATTCATGCACGGTTTAATCAACGTTAAGCGTGAGCAAGGGAAATATGAAACTAAACATAAGGGGTGAGCACAAAAACCGTTTAGCCGAACCATTATCAAATTAACTGCTAAATCAATCCATTCTAACTGATTAACCACACAAACCGACGGTCTGGTTATGTAAAATGAAATTAACCGCCTTTGGTGGTTTACTGTCCATATCCGATCCGCCATTAACCGACCCGCCTCAAATATTGTATTTATCTTTTTATTAGTGTATATTATTCTTATTCCTAAATCCTTTCGGCTAAAATTTTAAAAAATATATACAAGTTAATTCTTTTACCATTAATTTTGTACTTTTGTTATACGGAGTATTATTTTGTATCTTTGTAATGGACCAATATAATTTATGGACTTTTAACCAATATTTGAATTTTAACATCAATTCATATCTACATTTGCTTTTTTGGATCTAAAAAGTAAACTCATAATTTGTTTTATATACTATTTAATTTCAAAAGTAACTTATTTGTTTAACCGGTTTAACCGAAAGGATTAACCGATCCATCAAAGTTAACTATTTAACCGGTCTGCCAATTAACGAACCCAACGGTTATTAATAACAATTAACCGTCATATTCGGTTCGGTTACGGTTAGTGTCCATAACCGCCCCAAACCGAACCGTGCACACCCCTACTAAACATAGTAGATGCACATTGACACCAAAATGATAATGTTTGAATAAATGCATTATAAATAAATGAAAACCAACCATTCAGCCATTAACATAGCTAAAACATTTTGAAAATAGAAAGTATTTTTTTTTATTTCACAACTATAGCGTCGTATCTTCTAAATCTACAATTTGAAAATCGATAAAACTGTGAGTGTAACTTTCTAGGATAACGCATTCACCACCAACTAAATTATGGTAGGTGCAGAAAAATCCCACCGCACCGATTAGGGCTCCCATTTTTCGGTCAGTTGCAAAGGACACGTTCACATGACATTCAATATCCTCAATTCTTGCTGTTGTCATGTTCTCCTAACCGTCAAAAAGGTAGTGACGCACATACTCATAGCACGTCAGTTTCAGACTTTTGTTGGGAGGAGTCTAAGTGACACCATCACTTCAATTTTTGAACTCATATTTACCAATTATCTTTATTTCTATTTTAGGGATGTAATAAGTGTGTTTGTGTTTGTGGGATGATAATGATGTGCTTAACGAACTTAATAAGGTTCGTGTCCGCACTAACTCACTAAGTGAGTTTTTTTTTATTATTGTTTTCTTCTTTCAAAACGGTTAATCCTTGTAATTTGTAACACGCAGTTTCGTGGGACTATACAGGAAAAGACAACATTTTGTAAGATATTTTTCAAAGACGACTTGCATTCATATTTAAAGTATGTAAGTATACATCCAAATTGTTAGCTATACAATATGTTGTTCCCGGCAAACTCTTAGTGAAAATGTGCTTGAAAAAAATTGAATCACTCTTTTGTGGTCTGCAGGAAGTACAGTGTAAACATGCTATAAATTTTGTTTTTCTTCATGTATGTGGATCTTACAGTTTCTCAAATACATATAATATGTGTACAATTTACTATAACGCATTAGTATACCAACATACCACCGAGAGTAGTTGCCTTGATTATGTATCTTAGATTCGTTAGTAGTTGGCAAGCGCTACATCAAGAAGTTAACTTAGTTAAGTCAATGATTGTAAAGGCACATTAAGATGATACATACCTTTATAGCAGCTTTACGGATATCAGGTGGTACTCTTACATCATGAGTATTTCTAAGACATGTATGACCTGCAAGTTGCAAGCTCACAATATAATCAAATCAATACTATTAAAATGGGCTAATGGTATAAAAAAGGTAGCCAAATATAGTCTGATAGGAGTAACCAGCTTATTTTCTTTATATATAAGCAATCAAAATTTTAAAAAATTGATGCAAAGTAACTATACAAAAGGTACCAAACATGTATGCAGCCATGTCATCATTTCACCAATTACTACATCAAATCACCTTAAGTGAAAATTTTGAAACTAAAATGATTTTTCTGGCCTAAAAATAGATGTTAACCATAAAATAATAACTGGGAAGACATACAATTTCAACAATAAATGGGAAGACATACTCAAAGCTTGATCGATTGGCAATTTTTTCCATATAAGATACTGAGTTTGAACTCACTATCCCCCATGTCAGCTAAAGCCTTAATTGAATTTGTTGCAGCAACAACCACTTGTTCATCAATGAAGGCAAAAGGTTGATAGTTGATTTGAGGAATTTATTCCAGATTTGCTTCCAAAATAAGAACTATATTTAGATGAAACTAAAGGTCGAGATAGTTATGTTCTGACAAGCATGGTTAATAAGGAAAAATGATAATTTGGGAATGTACCCATCGGTGAGTCAAGTAAGCAAAAGCGGATAGACAACATCTAGCCTATTGGAATTCAAAAGTGGATACTTGTCATCATCTAGCCTATTGAGATACTTGTCATCATCTAGCCTATTGGAGAATCTTGACGGTAATACCGGGTTAGCATATTTAAAAGGTACCAACACGTATGTGGCCATGTAATCGTTTGACATGTATTATAGTCAATATTTTTCAATGGGCTAGATATCTGAGCATAATAAGGAAAATACGACACTTACTTTGGTCAAATAACTAACTATACGTCACACACGCATGGAAAGTAATTAGCTCTACGTATAACACCCCTTCCACAAAAAGGAACCCGAATGGATAAGGCATTTTAATAAGCAGAACAGGATAAATAGTTGATCATTATCAAAAAGATGTAAGAATAGAAGCAAATACCTCTTAGGATGTAGTTACCATGTTACACGACAATGCTCCAACTCTGAGAATATGCTTTCAGTCAAACCACATTGAACAACTGAACAAAAATAAAACGTATTACAACGTAAGATCAGTTGGGTGGTTCTTTAATATTACAAGGTAATTATATATAACTGTGCTTAGAAATGATGATTTCAACAGAGCAGTTGCCAATATTGCGTGCATTCTCCATCTTCTTCAATTTAAATCATAATTTATCTTTAAGGTGTGAAATTACTTGTAATTAAATGCTTACCTTAGAAAGATCAAAAAACTTTTAATATTAATATGTATACTTGTGTTGAATGCTTGCCCTTGATTATTGCATTTTGTCAGGATGAGCACACAGAGTAGCCTTTCAGTAAACTTTCTTTACAACAATACTGCTTATTACTTTGATCAGTATAGCCGCTTTCCAACCACTTTCTGGTCCAAGAATATGCAAGTTCTAGAATTTAAAAATATATTCACTTTATGTAGTTGTCAAACCTAATCACCGTAATAAGTATTACCACAAACATGCCTTTTTCTCATTTTATTTATAATTTTTTCTGCCTCCATACTTTCCATATTAATTGGGGCTCAAATGCACTTCATTCCGGTTCCTTTGGCACCTCTGCGTAATACAATACCGTGGAAAAGATATACGGGCCTCGGGAATCGTCTGAAAAACAAATTAAGAGAAGTATCTGTTAGGCTTTCCATTATGAGAAGACAACCAAAACGGTAATATATTAGATAATTGCAGTAAATATCACTTTCATATTTAACTTCCTCTGATTATTATAAATAATAATCATAATACAAGATATAAATAAGACAGTTTTGTTATATCATTTTCTAATTTAACTTCCTCTGATCAAGTGCACAACACTGTTTGACAGCTCACAGATACAAGTATCATAAGGGTCAGTCCCACTCATACAATGGGCTCTACAAAATGTAAAACAACATATTATAGCAGATATATCGTAAATCGTGATCAAAGGGATGATGCAAAGAGGATGCCAAACATTAGTATAACGCCACTTACAAGCATGCCAAACATTACTGTTGCTGCATCACTAAGATATGGTTGTCTTGCAAATAATGTTCACCTGATCCATTGAGAATGGTGACCATGTTACGAGCAGTTCCCCTAAATCCTAGGCGAAAATCTTTCTTTAGACCAATATGTTTTGCATATCCTAATTATGGCTAGCAGCCACTTTTGAGGTGTCTAATTTACTTATTTACCTCGCTGACAGGTACCCCATTGTCTGTTACAATAACACATGATTGCCAATTTCTTCACCAAATTCTCTCTTGAAAAGATCACCAGTGGTTTCCAACAACTGCACATTATTTAAAATGTTGCAGGTGAAATGGTGGTCTGTTTGGCAAAAGTGGATTAAGGTTAAGTTAGTCCTTTCAAAGCATCAGATTGCAGCAAATTTTAGCACCTCTATGACATGGGAGAAACCAAAGGGAAGAATTAATGCATCTCATAGAGTGTAAACCACTCAACCAATTGATTGTTTTCCTGCCACACACAATGCATGCTTATTGAAACAAAACACTTAGATATGTCATGTGACCTAAAATACAGAGAACAAACATTTAGCAAATTTATTTGCACCTTTACACCAACTTAAAATCTATCCATTGACAAAAAAAAAAAAAAAAACTCAGGGTTCTTTATTTTGTAATTTGAACATAAAAAACCATACAATTGTGCTATTCTTTTGTCATCAGGTCATACCTCTAAGTCATCTAAGTATTCTTTTTTCAATACTGTAGTCATGTTACAGTACTGCATTCATTAGACAAAGAAAATGTATTAGCCGGTTAGAGTATGATTTGACTGAAGACACACTAACAGATAACAAATTATGAATCACTAACCTGTTCCCAAAAAAGAACTGCTTCAAAAACATCATATTTATACTCAAATGGCTTATACGTCTTAAACTATGGGTCAACTGCAAGTGAGAACCAAATTCAGTGGTGAATTTATTAATGTATGACATAGAGATAAATATATTAAATTCTCCATATATGGTAAACATACCAAGGTGCTGCTAGTCCCTTTAGAAAATTTATCAATCACCTTGCAGGGGTCAACGATATGCTAAGGTAAGGCAAAATTCTCTGTTAGTCTACATCTACCTCAAGTTGACACACGATAACTCTTACAATTAGCATCATTATACGTCAAAAAAGAAAATGGTGCACTAACAGCACAACCTACAAAATCATGTTGACATGCTAACAATCATAAATGATACCCACCCATTATGGCACTTACATGTAACAGTAAATTTGGTTTCACAGTTCAAGCCAACACCATCTAAGTTTGAAACTTTTCAGTACACAAACAGACACTGATGAGGATGATTAATTGAATGTAGTCGGTTTTATTCCAACTCAAAATCTCAAAAAACTGTTCTTCACCAATCATAAATCAAAATGGTTTCACCCAAATTGACACATCAAACCGGATGAAGGTTTGTGAAACCAAAATTAATGACAACCAATTCTGTTAATCAAACCCGATTCAGTCCCATTCAAAAAAGTACTCGTTTTATTGTGTTACCAAGCCCACTCATGTTGCCACCTCTAGCCTTATGGTCTCTGCCAGTTCACACTAATGCATGAAAGCATTGGCCCTTTGATATTGTGCCCTATTCATAACCCAGAAGCAATATATTAGTTTATTGTATGACATGGTGTTGATGCACACGATCATCCCACAATGTCTTGAAGTAAATAGGTATTTAGACTATTTGATGTGCAATTTACATATCATCTTTAACATGACCATACGTAAAATCACATAAAAATAAACGTGTGTGTGAAATCGTATACCTGTCGATTATTCAATTACAACTGGAAACATATCTTCAATTCAATCCGCTCCATCCAAATTGAAGAAGCACATGTTGTACTGAGACATTTAGGAATTAGGGTTTGTATTACTACTTTCCAATCGTTTTTTCGCCTTTGAAAGATCAGGGGTCTCTTACTTTCGTTCGATTCGCTGTAGATATGCACCACTAGATTGAATACGTATGTTCGAATTAGGGTTTCAGATTGAAGATGAATTTGAATTTTAGTTTGGAATGGAGCAATTTCAAAATTATTTGATAGCGAAAGGAACCTAGAGTAAAGAGAATCAGGATGATGGTAATTAAATATGATTAAGGGTATTTTAGTAATTTATAACATAATAATTAGGGTTAATGATGTCATTACTTGATCTAATGGTTGGCTAATGAAGACTTATCTTTTAATCAAGGGTTGAAAATCTTTTAAGAGTTTTCTTATATTATATATATATATATATATATAATAATATATATATATAGTAATTTATAACACAATAATTAGGGTTAATGATGTCATTACTTGATCTAATGGTTGGCTAATGAAGACTTATCTTTTAATCAAGGGTTGAAAATCTTTTAAGAGTTTTCTTTTATATATATATATATATATATATATAGAGAGAGAGAGAGAGAGATTGAACACAAAATTAATTAAGACCCATAGCTTAATAACACCCGGTGTTATCGTTATTCCGTTTAATCAATTACTATATTTTTTAGTCCGTAACTAATTAGGACCAATAACTTAACACCAAGTTTTTGTTGCGGTATACTTCTGTCCCGGTAAAAATTTTTACTTTAAATCTATATACAGTTTTAAAAATTTCCACTAATTATACTTTTTATCAATCAAATATTATATATCTTTACCCACTAATTTTTTTTTCATTGTTAAACAGCTAAGTGAAAACGAAACAAACAAATATAGTAATTTGGACACTTTAAGTAGAACGGAGAGAATATTTTTTCCCCCCTTTTTTAGAGAGTATATATATTTGAGGTTTCAAGTTTCCACTCCCTCCATCCCACTTTTATTGACTTATAGACAATTTTGTTTAATTTAGGGTAATTACACTGCATATCCCTGTGGTTTTTCATGCATGCCCCTCCCAACTTTTTATTACAGTGCGTATCCTCGTGGTTGGTTTTTATGTCCCTTCTTCGTTAAATCTAACGGATGAATGGTTTAACCCGTAAAAAATGGCTAAAATTCCCTTTTTCTTTCTTTTTAATCAAGCATCTAATACTTTTCATCTTGCCACCAATAATTACTCGTATTAAGCAATAAGATCGTCAACTTAACAACAACAAAAGCCAATCTAGTTTTATCGTATTTAGATTTTTGTTTTCCATTTCCTTTTGGTTGAAGATCACTAATTTGTAATTTAGTCAAACATCCATCAATATTTCTTTTTAGTCAAGAATCATCTACAAATGGTGAAAGTGATAAAAGCATACCTACAGGAACATTGCTACCACCATCAATTCCTTTCCTTCATTTTTTTAATCATTGATGTGAGTTCAATTTTCATAATGGATTTGAGGATGTGAAAATCTATAAATGGCAATTTGCCCTAAATCAATTAACATTCTCTAGAATACATACACCAAATAGTTCTAGTACAAAAATCTACACCCACAAAACGTTCAATCGAGACACAGATTTAAACAAAACCCGTCGTCGAAACGGGAGGCCGGAATTAGAGTTCGGAGTGGTGGTATTTGCAAGAACATGGATCTAAATCGAAGTTGCAGGTGGTCGGATTCACGACTATAACTCCAGCGAAAGTAGATCAAATTACGGAAACTCCAAGTTCTCTTTGTGATATGGGGTTTGCATCGGGATCTGAAAATATTGTTATATAACGAAGGTCCAAATCGTCAAAAGCCACTCGAAACTGAAACTCTGAAAAGTAGGCAGACTCGCCGGTTCCGGCGGTCTGCAAAACCGCCGGAAACCACTCGACAACATAAACGTTCTTTGGTTTAAAACGGAGTCAACATTTCGATTAAGAGATGGTTGGGTTCTTTTCAATTTAGGGTTTTTGAATCTCCATATTTGTTATAATTATTGATTGAATGTTGTGTTTTAGGTTGTTGTGTTGGTTTCATATATATATTTGTTAATCTTGGTTGAAGGATGTGTTTCGGGTAGATTTTGTTTGATTCTTGTTTTTTTATATGATACTTAAGATGAAAATTGAAAAGAAGAAATAGATTTGCAGGTGGTGTTGTGAAGATGATGTTGCAGTTGTTTGTAATGTGTTTTTGGTTTATATTTCAATGACAGTGATGATTAGGGAAATCAGAAAGAAGGGCATTATAGTCATTTTATAAGAGTTAACTGTCCATCCGTTAAATTTAACGAAGAAGGGACAAACTTGGGATAAAAAACCAACCACGAGGATATGCAATGTAATAAAAAGTTGGGAGGGGCATGCACTGATAAAATGAAAAACCACAGGGATACACAGTGTAATTTACCCTTTAATTTAAAATAGATTGATGAATGTCAATTTTGTTATTATATTCGAAATAAGTTTGACTAAAAAGTGAGGGAAAATTAGGAAGTTTATTGATTTTTAAAAATAACTTTTTGTAAATAGATAATCTTTTTGAAAAAAAAATAGTAACGTAGACTACGAAAATGAGACGGGGAATATTAATTATTACCATTATCATCATATTAACCATAGCATTCCTCTTGTACTAATTGTCTAATTGTATGAGTGCAATGATGGCTTCTTGTTCTACACGAGCTAGCAATTAATTAATTTCATTTAGTTCTTTACATAAGCTTTAACTTTCTCCTTTTCTATAAAAAATATAGATACTCGATCGCATGTTGTTCTTTTCTTTTCATCTTCTTTATTATGTTCTAAAACAATATCATCCTTGACAATTATATTCCCAAGATTCAATTCTGATATGCTTTACGTAGTTTACGATAAAGTTTCTTATAAAAAAGAAGAAAATATATAATAGAGAAAAGTTTAAGGAAGTACAATAATTTTTGGAAGTATGGAAGAACCAATGATAATACTCCACATGTACAAAGAGAATGTCTCACATGTACAAAACCCATTTACTCCCAACATCAATTATCTCACAAACGGCAAATCGAAAAATTATGAAAATTGCACCATAAAATTCAGCGTTTTCTCCTCTTCGATTTGACGTCCTTCAAGGCATACTTTCGATGATTTTTCTTCTTTTTTTGGTTGGTTTTATAAATTATTAACACATGTTTTGTGCTTGGTTGTACATTTAATTTAGGGTTAGGGTTTATGGTTTAGAAGGGTTTGGGGTTTGGGGTTTATGGTTTGGGGTTTAGGGTTTAGGCAAAAAACCCTAAATCCCAAACCCTAAACCCTAAACCCCAAACCCTAAACCATAAACCTTAAACGCAACATGAATAGAGAAGAAAAAAAACTCGTCGAAGGTATGCCTTGAGGGATGGCAAATCGAAGAGGAGAAAACGCTGAATTTTATGGTGCAATTTTCATTATATTTTGATTTGTCGTTTGTGAGATAATTGATGTTGGAGGTGTTGTGGGTGAATTTTTATCTAACATTGCAGGATCTTGGATTACATAATAATTGCTCTTAGCAGGTATGAAAGGTTTTACCTTCTATATTTGTTTGGCAGGATAATCACGGTTTATGAGTATGATTTTAGGATCACGGTTATAATTAAGGATCTTGGAGTGGTTTTAATTATTTGTCTTATAGGATCTCTGTTAAGATATATTTATCTAATACAATTATGCAGGATCTAGGATTAAGGATATGATTGATCAAGGATCTTAAACTTGTTCTAGGTTATGCATTGTTCAAGATCTTGGACCTGTGCTAGTTTAGGATCATACGCTATTTAATGTGTTTCCTTTACTTAAGTTTGACCAGGTCATGAGAGGAGCGCGTTATGTGAGATAGGCTCCGAATTGCTTGGCAAGGACTTGATTCGAACACTTGAAGAAGAGGTCAAGTGCACGTGTGGAAAAGGAGTCAAAAGGGATGTTGGAAGTCTTCACCATATATCGGAGGATCCCGAGATTCTCGGATTATTTGTTATATGCTTTTAGAATATAAATGAGGCATGGGTGATCGAATAGGCTAACAGACAATTACTAATTTCATCCGTTTACACTTACATTTTGCTCTCATTTACACTATTCTTGCTTCTTCATTGAAACTCTCAATCATTTTCATTAAATCATACAAACACGAACACTTAGTCGATCATCCTTGCGCTCTTAACTTGTAATTGATTACTTTTATTTTAATAAGATCAACAAAGGCAACGATCATTTGATCATTCCCGAGGTTTTGTGCCGGCGATCAACCTTGATCAAAGGCCTTCCTCGTATATCATTGTGTCGATCATATTTACTTTGCTTTTACTTTGTTTAATCAACATTTTTATCATATAATCTTTATTATTCATAATCTGTCTTTGTGTTTCACTTGAAGCATCGCATCAATCTTGTTTACAAACACTTGTTTTCATTATTAATCATCTATTTAGCAAGGATCAACGTTTACAAAAATACAAACTATATTTTCCATCTAAAATAATTATTTACTCATATAGATAATCGTGTTTCTACGTAATTATGTTGGAAGTAACTACAAGCACTATACCTCACTAATTAGATTTGATCACTAAATTAACTTAGGTAATTTTTGGTCAAAACATGGGGTAAATAGGTTTTGTACATGTTTAGCATTCTCTTTATACACATGATACAATATCATTGGTACTCCCATTCTTTAGAAAACTATTGTACTCTAATGATCTCATCTTATATATAATAATAATAATAATAATAATAATAATAATAATAATAATAATAATAATAATAATAATAATAATAATAATAATAATAATAATAATAATAATAATAATAAACTACTCCTAGCTAGCATGTATATATAATGTTAATTTGCGATTAATAAATTTTGTTATTCATGTACGTGATGCAAATTGAAAAAGTTGAAAACATGTTAAGGGGTGAATATTCTTATCGAAAATTGAAAAAGTTGAAAACATTCTTTTCGAAAAATGAAAAAGGTATCAAGATTCTTCTTGAAAAATGCATTTCTCATTTTCCGAGAAGAATATTCTTGTCTTAACATATGCCCTTACGGCACACGTTAGACAAACCCAAAAAAAAAATTTAATTACTTGCTGTTTAATTAATGATAAAAATTGGAAATTGGTATGCTGGTAACATGCGGATGATGAGGGAATACGATTATTAATTATTAATAATTAATTCATGATTCCTTAAATAATGAATTAAAAGAGAAGAGACGTTTATAGGATCATGATTGATACTACTACATTCATGTAATATACCACTGTCCATGAAGGCAAGTTATTCCCTTTGCCCCCGCAGCTCCTTCTTTCTTAACAACGTTTGCTTTTCCTTAATTTTATAATTAAACTTAATCAATTAATTGTTGGAGTACTCATTAATGGAATGATAATATTCATTCCTGCATGTTAAGTCCTTTTTTTTTTTTTTTCTTTTTTAAGTGTCATCAAATCAACTGAAAAGAGATTTCCTTTATGCAATGACCCCATCCTCCACTATGTTGAGGATCGATAATAACCAAATAATAATATTGAAAGAATAAACACGAATTAAACTGAAAATCTCAATGGATTATGGATCCTATTAATTTGATAATCAAAGTCTAAAAACGTGAATGAATAAAGCCCTAACTAAAGGTGATTATAGGAGTTTAAAAGACCTTCCTAGGAATGAAAGCAACATCTCCTAAAAAGGATAAACACTTAATAAAAGGGAACTAAATAAGTAAATATGGGATAATAATCTCTCTAGTTGAACTTCACAAATGGTTTTGTGTTGTTAACATTAAATTAGGGACCGTTTGTGTAATTATGAAAAAATTGAAAGTTAAAAGTGTAAATTGTAAAAAAAAATTTAGCATTGTGATTGGTCAACAGCACAAATACTTTGTGCTGTCAGCACACTACAGATTATAAGTCCATTAAATATAAAAGTCTAAAATTGAACCTTAAATATAGAAAAACGTCATTTTCGACCCCTAAACAACCCCGGAAAATCAAAAACTGTAGGACTTATAGAAGAGCGAAGAGCCATGGGACCATGTCCGTTGGGCCATTTCTTAGGGAACAAGCAAATTTTGACCCAACACAACACTGAAATCAAATTCGGCAAAATAATCACCAAAGATATTTAGATGTTGAATTGTTCATTAAATATCTAAATATGGTACTAGCATAAAATAGTACAACAAAATATACACTTTCCACTATTTTATTTCCCTCCAATCTTGAAATCTACTTTCCCCCATTCTAAAACCCTACGTTTCCTCCATTTCTCCCTATTTTTCCATGGATGCCACTAACTTAAAATGAAACTACAAATGTATGCCACTACTACTCAAAATGTATATCATGACAGGTGACATTCGACTTCACTGGAAGTTGAAGTTATAGTGATACAATTATATTTTTTAAAGCAACTTGCGAACTAGCTAGTTACACACTTATATATATATATAGGTAGTTTATAGTTTTGTTAAGTTGCACTTGACTAAAAATCACATTAATTTGTGTAAATGTGATAGATAATTTCACAAACACTATGTATGGTAAAAATGATATGTATTAATTTTGAACCTATACAACTCAGACTTGGTATCATTCATTTTGTATATTCTTGTTATAATATCTAACATATTTTTAACATATACTAGCTCCGTCTCATTACAAGTGTCAACATTTGACTTTTTGATATTATAATCCATTTGGATTCGTGCAAAGGCGGATCTAGTGTTGTATAATATGGGTCACTTGACCCACCTTGGGAATGAATTTCTTTTATTAAGCAGTGGATAATTTTATTAATGAACTAGGTTAAAAGATCAATATGACTTATCTTATTAAACTAACCCATTACAAATGTATAATTGGGCCGATTAAAACCCACCACCTACACAATTTTACATCTACCTTTAAAAGTTTCCCATAAATCTTAACACAACCTATCTAAATTAAAATACTCCTAAAGCCAGAAAGATCAAAAGAAATATTTTAAGGCCTGAAATCACGTCGGGATCAATTGTAACAACTTTCATCTTATAATATATTTTAATATCTTCGTGTACTCGTATTAACGACCCGATCCAAATTACCCGTTGATCCGTTTAATTTGTCATAGTCCTCGAGTCTCTGTGGCGAATTAACCATGTTATTTTATGTGCTAGATCCGCCACTGGTTCATGTATACGGATTGGTTTTGAACCGATCCATCTATTGAACACCCCTAGATGCAACAAAAGTAGGCCGGAGTATAGATATAGGTATAGGTAACATTGCTTTTTGGATATAAAATGAAGGTTAACAATGAGATATGAAAAATATTAGAATTTAATTAAATACACATGTCATGTTCTAAAGAGATGATGTATCCTCATTATAATGAAATGGTTCTTTTTATATACTCCCTCCGTCTCATCCAAAGTGTCATGTTTTGACTTTTCAAAGTCTTTCTTTTTCAACGTTGACCTTAAATATTTTTGTTTGTGTTATATAATACATGATGAAAATTATACCAATGAAAATTATAACTCAACTCATTAATATATTTTGCATCAAGTATTGTATAACACAAACAAAGATATTTAAGGTCAAAGTTTAAACTTCAAAAAGTCAAAACATGACACTTTGAGTGGGACGGAGGTAGTATATGTTAAAGATTATAGCTTTGTCAAATGTCATCAATATATTATATATCTTTTTATACACATACTTATGACGTTCAGTATTCCCTTCGTCAAGATGTATATTTAGAGGAAAAGAAGTTTAATTAAGAGGCATATATAAAAAGAAAATATTTTATTATTAAAAACATGAAGGGGACAAAAGCTGAGAGGCTACACATCACATGGTGTTTGTTGGGAATTCACAGCATCATTTAGTTTTTCACAAATCACAAGCCTGACAGCATCTTCTTGTTAAATGGGAGCTGATTTTGGCAAGTACGTTTTTACTTGTCACAAGGAAGCAGTACAACTGTTTATGCCTATAGTACAACTGATTAATGCACTGTTTCCTTGTAACAAGTAAAAGTTTACTTGCCAAAATCAGCTCCCTTGTTAAATACTACCATCTTATCTTAATTACAGTATTTATGTTCAAAGGTATAACATGTGAACCTAGAATACTATGATTCATGTATTATCAAAATAAATAGCATCTACAGGACCATTAAAATATCAATATGGAAGATGTTGAAAAATAATAAGAACATAAAAGATTATAAAAAGATATCTTTATTTATAGAATTTGAATTAATACAGGGACACTTCGTTTCTATACAAGGGTTGTTTTCTTCTATATATGATTAGCTTGGCTGAACTATAGGAGATATACATATATTAAAATCTAGAGTTTTTGAACATTGTGATGTGGATAATTTTACAGAGGGTTTTGGTTTCATAGAAAATTTTTCGATGCTCTTCCTTTTTCAAATCTTCTTTCTTTATAGATAAATTTGCCGGTCATCAAATTTTTTCTAACTGACATCTTTCGGTAAACTTTGATTGATCTATTCTTCTTTCTGATTTTCTCTTGTCGGCCATAAACTTTGATTTTATAAAGTACTTTGTATTCTTCTTCTTTTCTTGAATAATGGAACTAGCTTTCATAAAGTCTTTTGTCTTCTTTCTTCAATAATGTAAAACTTAGTCAAAAGTTTGCTTTTCATAAAGTCTCTTTGTCTTCTTTCTTCAATTATATAGAACTTGTCGGAATAAGGATTTCAATCTGCAATAATGTTAGCTAACCTTTTGTCTTGTTCATTAGGATGGAATAATATCTTTTAATAATATATAATTGTGTGAACACATATTCTGGTTAATAATAACACTTTCTTTAATATAAACTCACACTGAGATGTTATTTTCTTTAATATAGACTCTCATTGGGACTTTCTAGAATATAGACTCTTTTGTCAAAGTAGAATTACATCTTCATAAGGGTCTTGAGAATCTTGATATAAATCTTCACTTGGAGTTGGGGACCCTTTAATCTCATTTATAATTTTCTGAATTTCTTCTTGAGACGAACATTCTTGTAAACGCTTTATAAAGTCTTTGTCTTGAATAACTGGAGTAACAGGAGTAGAGCTGCTTTCTTTATTAGAAATATACCTTTGATAATAATTGTTGATAGCTTTAATATCTGCCTGACTATCTTCAATTCTTTTCCACCATTTGACACTAAATTGTCGATATAATAATGGAGGAGAAGTATCTTGAGATTCTTGTTTTTTATATGTGAATAGTACAATCCATGGCAACTTGAATATAATAGAAAATTGAAGAGTATATTCAGAAGGGGAAATATGATCTTCCATGAAATAATCTTTATATTTATGAAAACCTTCTAGAACTTTTGGTGGGAAGGTGGCTGGGATATTGCCAAAGTATCTGAACCATTTTATAAACCATCTTGGATAGATGCTTGAGAATTTCTCAGCAAAATAGAAGAACCAGGTATGATTAAAACTTCTTAGAAGAAAGGCATAGAACCAAGCTTCTTGGTAGTCATAATAATTATAAATTGGATAACTAGGATAACTAGAAAGAGTTTTGTGATTATAGGGTTTTAGAGACCATTCTTCTGGAGTAATAACTTTTAGAATCTTGACTTTGCTGCAATCAATATAATCCGGGTTTTTATGGTTTAGAGTATGATCTATAATAACCGAACCACTATCGACAAGAATTGTTTGATAGTACTCTCTGGTTTTAAAATCATCAACATAAAAATGAGAATTTTTTGGATATAAATATTCAATCAAGGTTTGAAAATTCTGGCTTAACTTTTGTTCTTCAAATGGCTCAAGAATTTTTATAATTTGTTTGTTGGGGTTTATAGAATATTCTAGAGTGATGGATGGAGTAGAGGAATTTCTTGATGGTATAGTTTGTGCTAGTTTAGAGGGTGAAAACTGGCTTATAACTGGTTTTGTTGGAATAGATTGTGCAAGAACTGAGTATGGTGGTCTTGGTCTGGGAGCTATAGGACCAAATCTGTTAGGATGTATAGGTAATGCTGGGAAATTTCTTTGATTAGAAGAGGATGATGATGACTGGTTGATAGATTGTTAGGTGAGAACGATCTTCCTGTTAGACTCACTCATTTTCCCTGTAAAAATTCTCTTAATAAAAAATCGGGCAAAGAATTGTCTTTTCCTTTTATAAATTCGATTGTAAAATCAAAATTTCCTAAAATAGCTTGCCATCTAGCAAAAACTTGTTTAGAAATTAAATTTTTAACATCCTTTTCTAAAATATATTTAGCAGATAAACAATCAATTCTTAATAAAAAAAGGTTTCATATACAAATCATCTTCAAATTTTTTAATATTTAGAACAATACTTAAAATTTCTTTTTTAATAGTAGAATAATTCTTTTGGGTTTCATTCCAGGAACCAGAATAGAATCTTACTAATTTTTCTTCTTCATTATTTAATTTTTGTTTTAGAATTCCTCCAAATCCTAAGTCACTAGCATCAGTTTCTACAATAAGACTAGCATTAGGGTGAGGAATGTTTAAACATGGAAGAATTTTTACCTTTTCTTTGATTTGTCTTATAATCTTTGTATGTTCTTCAGTCCATGGTTTAGGATTCTTTTTTAATCTCTCATATAAGGGTTTACATATAATTCCTAAATCTTTAAAGAAATCATGAATATAATTTAAACATCCTAAGAATCTTTGTAATTGTGTTTTATCTTTAATTTCATCAGGGAATTTATTGGTAAATTCAAGACTTCTTTCAATGGGTTTTATAGTTCCTTGAATAATATTATGACCTAAAAATCTTACATCTGTTTGAAATAATAACATTTTTGTGGGTGAAACAGCTAATCCATTTTTATAAATAGTATCATAAAATATATTTAAGTGTTTAAAATGTTGATCAATATTTTTTGAAAATGTTAAAACATCATCAATATAAACGATTACAAAGTTTCCAATTGGTAGAATGATATCATTCATAATATTTTGAAATTCGGATGGAGCGTTTTTTAATCCAAAGGGCATGACGTTCCATTCAAAGTGTCCAAAAGGGACATTAAATCCTGTTTTATACTTATCTTCCTCTTTTATTTGGATTTGCCAAAATCCAGATTTCATGTCAAATTTTGAAAATATTTTTGAGTCATATAATTTTTTTAATAAATCTCTCTTATTAGGTATAGGATATCTAATCCACTCTAATACTTTATTTAAGGGTTTATAATTTATAACTAATCTTGGGATACCTCTTTCAATTTCGGCATTATTAATTACATAAAAGGCTGAACATGACCATGGTGACTTAGAGGGTCTAATAAGTCTTTTTTCTAATAGTTCTTTGATTTCTTTTTTACAATTTAGTTCTAATTCGATAGACATGTGTATAGATTTTGCTTTAGTAGGTATATTCTTTTCATTGAATTCTTTAATATAAGGTAATCCTACAGTGTGTTGCTTTCTTTTCCAGAAAGCACTGGGTATAGTTGAACACACATTATTTTTAATTTTTTCTTCAATAAATTTTACTTTATTCTGTATATTTTTGTCTAGCAATTGATTATATATTCTTTTATCATTTATTTCATTAATTAAAAATTCAGCTTGTTTTCTTTTATTTTTGATTAAATGTAATTCATGGGTAACAATAGGTGTAGTAAATTCGAAAATTATTTCTTTATTTAATACTTTCGTGATAATACCTCTTTCATCTACACTTATAGGATATAATTGTATTATAAAGGGTAATCCTAATATAATTTGAGAGGTTAAATTTTTTACTAATATAAGATGAGTTTTAAAACAATAATTTTCTTTACATATATGGACATCGGATAATTTATAGCCTATACTAAGTCTAGATCCACTGGCTGTGGATAATCTCTGAGTAGATTTTTCAAAATATTTAGTTGGAATTAAACCTTCCTGTATACAATTTAAATCTGCTCCAGAGTCAACTAAAGCAATTAAGGTTATTTTAAATTCTCCGTTTATCATTATATTTACTTTTGTATGCCATCTTTGATATTTAGTATATTGGATTGCATTAATTATAGGTTCAATTAAGGGTTTATCTTCTGAGGTTATATTTTGTTCATTTTTATTTTCCTCTATAGTCTTAACCTTTTCTTTTAAAATTCTTATCTCTGTTTTAACCATATTAAGTTCTTCTTGTAAATCTTGTATTGTTATAGGTTTGTTTTTATTAAATCTTTTGCATATTTTATTAAAATTATATATGGTATAATCTTCTTCTATATTACTTTGATCTTTTAATTTTCCTTCTAATTGTTTTATACATAAATCTTTTATTTCTTTATTATCAACTTTACTTATCATATCAATTAATAAATGTAATTCATCATTATTAGTAATAATATTAATTTCTTTATAGTTACAATTGCATGTTCCTATACATTCACAATCTTCAGAGTTGCTACTATTTTTAGATGATTCTTCTTCAATTTTATTTAAATCATTTTCACTATAATCAGATATATTTGATTCATTATCTTTGATTAATTCACTAATTTTTTGTCTAAGATCTTCTATATCAATTTCATTAATTTTAGTTTTTGAATAACAATCTTTTGACATATGTCCGGGTCTACCACATTTATAACAAATAATAATATCTTGATTGTTCTGTTTTTTATTTTCTCTTCTATATTTGTTATTATATTTTTTGTATGATACTTTCTTTTTTCTTTTATAATCTTTATTTTGATAATATTCTTGATTATTTTTTATAGGTTTTTTATTATATCTTTTATATTTTATTTTCTTAGAACTAGAAGGGGGCAATATTAGAGGTTCATAACCATATTGTTCACAAAAATTTCCTAGTTCATGTCTTCCACCTATTCCTTCCTTTTTAATTTTTGCTTTTAGTTTTAGATCAGAACATATAGCTAATCCTTCTTTATTAACATAGTTTATGATTTCTCCATAAGTTAATTCTTTATAAGGAATTTCATTATTATAATCATTACTTAATTTATTTCTAATTCTTTCAGCAAATAATTTTGGTAATCCGGCAATAAATCTTTCTTTCCAATAGGATTCTCTACAATCTGGTCTAGTCATAACTTTTGCTAAGAAAACATCTTTATACCATCTAAAATCTTATAATTTTCTACATGTTAAGTTTAATAATATAGTTGAATTTCTTTCTTGATATTCTGCTGGGTTTCCTACATAATTTTTTATAATAGAATAAACTAGAGTATTTAAAGAATCATCAATCTGTGTTTGAACAGCTGATCCATTTTCTGTTTTTATAATTAATTTTTTTGAATTTAATATATGATTTTTTTCATCTTGAGTTACATAACTATCCCACCATCCTTTTAATACTCCTGTAAATCCTGATATTATCATTTGTGTTATTTTATTATCTGGATTTTTATGAGCTTTATAAGAAGTTGCTGCCATAGTCATTTCTTGTAATAAGTTTAAAATTTGATATTCTGTTTGACCATCTATATTCCATTCATATATTGAATTACCATCGTATCTGGATTGTACAATTTTATCTCTTTCTTCATATTGTAAATCTGGTGGTGTTGGTCTATAATAATAATTTCTTGTTTCTGGTCGGGGTGTATAAGTTTTATTTGATGTATAAGGATTATATTTTATTTTTTCTATAGCATTAAATTGTTCTTCTATGTCCGATATATTAGAGGTTTCATCTTCATTTATAACATTTACTTTATGATTTGATATACTAAAATTAGAAAGTTTTTCTTCAATTTCTTTTAATAGTTTATTTTGTCCTCCTAGGTTTATAGGTGTTTCTATATTGTAAGGTATAAATATAGGGTTTTCTTCTACTTGTATATTAGTTGAAGTACTTGCTTCTTCATTTTTATTTTCTATTCTATCTAATTGTTGTCCTATAGTGTTTAACATTTCATTAGTATGATTATTTTGATATACAATATTTTTTAATATTTTATCAGTATCTGGTTTATCAGCTTTTGAAAAGGGGATTCCTATATATTCCTTTTCTTCCTTTTTTATAATTATATCTTTACAAGGTGGCTTAATACTTATAATTTCTTCATTATTTGTTAAATCAGTATAGGATCTATTTATATTAGTTGTTGTTTCAATCTTGGCTTTATAAGGAAATTCTATATTTTCTTCTATACAATATAATTCAAACCATGTAAAAAACGGTATATTTTCTTTATTGTCTTGCATATAAAGGATCCATTTTAATTCATGAAACATCTTTTTATCTTTAAAATTAAAATCATACCATGTAAATTTTTCTTTATTATAGTTATTTAGTCTTTCGTTCAATAAATATTCGAAATCTTTTATATTCATTGTTTTAACAAATTGTTAATTTAGATCTTGTTGTTTTTATTTTATTTGCATTTTTTTTAATAGTATATTTATTGTATCTATATGTTTTGATGTAATATTTTTTATTTGTTTTATTTGATCTTTACTTAACCATTTATAATTTCTATCTCTTTTTATTCTAAATTCTTCTATCTGTTGAATTAATTGTTTTCTTTCTTCATATAAAAACATTAAATAAACTGATATAAACTTATTATGATCATTATTCATTTGTATTTTACTCATAATTGTTCTTCTCTATAATAATCTACTTCAGATATAGTAGGGTTATAAGAGTTACTAAAATCTTCACTTATATTGTCATCTTCATATAGTGGTTTAGGTATAGATCTATTAAAATCAACTCCTTTAACTCTCATTGACTGTGATCTTCTTAATAAAGGTTTACTAGATTTTGAACTAGAGGTTTCAGGAATATATGTAGAGTATCTAGGTGGTTCTTTTCCAAAATCTATTTCTATACTTCCGTCAGTATGTTCTGTAATATCTGATATTTTGCTAATAGTTTCTAAGGGTTTAGGTGAACTTATATCTTCTAATTTCCAATTTTGGTTTTGAGTAATTTCATTCCATTTTAATCTTTTAGGTATATTAACCCTAGAATTTCTAGTATTAGCTTCAAATATTATAGTTTCATCTTTTGGTGACATAATTTTTGATCTTGGTTCTACAGTAGTGGTCATTGTTTTATATAAAACTCTATATATAACAAGTATAGGGTCTGTTCCTTGTTTAATATCTAATTTTTTTGTTTTAATTGTTAAAGTTAAAGTATCTAATATATTTTTATCAAATAAAGATATAGTGAAATTAGGATAACAATTAAAATATATAGGGCCATTACATATATTGGATTCTGCCATAGCTAATAAAGAATTTCTAAAATTTAAATGTCTAGCATCTCTTAATATAACTAAAGTAGGTACATCTAATCCTATTCTAGTCAAGGGTTTAATAGCTATCTGTATTAATCCTATGTGTAGAAATTTATAGTTTTTCATATGATCTTTAATAGTATTTCTGGAAAAAAGTTGTATACTTTGATTATTTTGTAGAAGAGGTAAAGTTTTTTCTGTTTGCTTTATAGAATATCCCTGGAAATAATCAAAAGAACCAATCTTATAAACATTACTAATCTTTTGTTTAGGTATACTCCAATCTTTCAAATTGTTTTCAATGTTTGAAATAGAAACTTCCATAGAATTTGTATGATCATGTTCTTCTTCGATTTCAGAAGTAGAACTACCTTTTTGATTTGATAGTAATCTTGCGACTCTATTCATATTTAATTATTAACTATTTGATTTAAACTTTGTTTTCTGAAAACTTTAACTTATAATGTTGATTGAAAATACATTCTCCGGGAACACCCCCATATCGCCGTGGTACGGTCGTCTTACTGTCCGTCTGCGACTAATTCCAACCGGCTGATCGACAGGGCTTACCAACGCAGATGTATATTTTCTCAACATATATAAATTAATTTTTTCTTTCAACAATGATGAAATCAAACAATTCATAATTTTCATAAGAATATATATATATATATATATATATATATATTGAACAAAAGGTCGAAGCCTAAAATTTTATTTATCACAGTAATCACTCCTCAAAATAGAAAACATAATATCAATCCACGGATTACAATAGTAGTTACAACTCCAAAATGACAATAAAAGATAAACATACAAAACGTATAAAATTAACTCAAACTGCCGCCGAGAAGTTGAAATCATATCCAAGGAACTCCAAAGATAGGAAGCTCTTGCACAAATGTGGATGACTCTATTACCCTAGCCATCACATGAAGAACAAACACACACCAAAATATCACTTTAATAACGCGGGGGGAATTCGCATAAGTGAATCGTGCAATTGTTGAACTCCATTGTGAAAGGGAATTTGAAGATGCCATTGAAGATAATACTCAAACCAAACCCTTTTCTTTTGAAAGATCCAGATCTGGTTGCAAGAAAACCTTGAGATAAATATTAATAAATTAAGTAGGTACCTCGTATAGATGATTCCAGGATCCCAAACTTTGAACTCGTAACTAGTCTTTTCCGTAGATTTGACGGAAAGAAAAGTCACGAATCTTTCAGATAAAAGAAGAATAATACTCACAAAGGAGAGGAGAACCGACATATGCGGTAGTTCATCTCTACCATAGATGGAGAGAAAAAATATCACAACGAAGACGACATGAAAATTAGGGTTTTTCGAGTCGTCAAGGCGTGATGTAAGGGTGAGTATGGTATGGAACCTGTACTGAACCGTTTGGTACCGGTTATTTTTTTGGCCCTAAAGTGAGTACCGAATACCGGACCGTTTAAAGCGGTACGATACCGGTACGGTTCTAGTACCGGTACGGGTTAAAGTGGTACTATACCGCTTTGGTACCAAAAAATAGTATAATATATAATAAGTAAACCTATCTACGTATTTTGTATTCGATAAAATTCAAAAAAGATAAATATTAATGAATCTCAAATAAATAAAAGCATCATTGTCACACCCTCAATTTCATGCTTTGCGGAAGCGATTGTTTTTTGGCGTGACTAATCAAATATCAAACACAAAGATTAAGCAAACGACTTTAAATGAGACGTTTTTGAAAATACATTACATTACAAAAGTAGTACAAAGTTTTAAGTCATAAGTATATATCATTAGCGAGTTCGCAAAATGATTCTGAAGATTTTAAATACATAATCAAAGTACAAAAGATAATGCAAGTAAAATCTTCATAAGTGTGTATGCATGCGACTCGTACTATCTTAGCATATCCTGCGGGCCATTCCTACTGTTGCTGTGTACCTGAGAATGCATCACTAAAAGCGTCAACAAAAAGGTTGGTGAATCTCACAGGTTTGTAGTAAATAGTATAGAAAGTTTAGCACAATTCAGTAAGTAATTCAGGTCAAGAGTATGTATAGCAGTAAGCCACAATTACACAATGTAATAGGGTAAGTAAGTAACAATTACACAACGGTAATTTAGTAAGTATGTTCTGCCTTGAGCCATCATAGTCGAAGCTTAACAAGTCTGTAATTTGCCCCCGTGAGTGCTAATCCAAAAACACTCATATGAAACGAGTAGAAAACGCCCGTTTATACGAGTACGGTTCGTGGTAGTGCGTGCTACCCCGGGCGGGGATTGTCAGTCCCATATGGATCCATATACTAAAAATCGCGCTTATCCCATAACTAACAACTATGATTCAGAGGACTTCATTGGATTAAAACGTAACTCATGCAATTTAGTAAGTCTGTAGGTCTGTAAGTCGGTATAGTTTATAAAATGGTAAATTTGTAAGTCGGTCATGCAGTAAATATATAAGTTGGTAAAACAGTAAGTATACAAGTCGATAAGACAGTAAGTTTGTAGAGTAGCAAGTCAATAAAGTCTGTAAAGTAGTATTCCAGTAAAACAGTAAGTTTGTAAGTAGTAAAGCCAGTCAATAAGTCGGTATGTTTGTAAAGTAGCAAGTTTGTAAAGTAGTATGTCTATCAAGTAGTAAATTTACAAGTCGGTAAAACCATACATACATATATATATACAAGTAAAACAAGCAACGCATCTCCCCCAAAGTAAAAACAGTAAAAAGGGGCCGTGAGACTCACCTGAGTCACCGAGCAATTGAATATCCTAAAGTAAGCTTATGTCTGTGCCGAATCTCCTAGTGTCCTAAACATGCAAGATTTATAATGAGTGAATGGATGTCAAAATGTATCATCCTTAATAGTATTTATCTGCTAAATTATGTCCGAGTGTTCAAAATGTATTTCTGTTTAAAGTTTAATATTTGTCGTGTCTAATTTATAGTATTACCAAATAATTATTTGTATAAAATAATGTCCCGCGATCGTGTACACTTTTTAGTACCAAATTTAGTATCGTAAGGTTTTTGTAACAGTATTACTTGGACAATAATTTTATGTTGTATATTCGTTAATACTTTTATACCATTTAATATCGTAACATTTGAGTTTGGCTAAAAATACGACGCGATCTGTTCGGGTATCAAACTGCAAAGTCGTTCGGCTCAAACAACCATAGCCGTACGGCTAAGTTGAGTGAGCCGTTCGGCTCAAGCTAGCTAGCCGATCTGTTCTCTGTCTCTAGCCGATCGGCTTGTTTTCCTCACCTGATCGGCTCTTTTGAGCCAGCCATTCGGGTATCGTTATTTCAGTTTGATGCTCTGTTCGTGGTTCAGTTTTTAGTCAGAATTTAATACAAGTTTTTGTTATAATTCTAGTTGTATCTTCTTACATACGTTTATGAACATCATCACACAACAACTAAATATATCATAATCATAATACCAAAGTCATAAATCAAAGATTCTATAAAAAAAAAAAAAGTTGAAATGAAAGTTTCCTTACCAATTTTTAAAGATGATGATGATGTTCGATGATGAGAATGATGATTGATGATGTGGATGGAGATGATTATGTTACTGGATCTAGTTGTTGTTAATGTTATTGTTGTTGTTGGAGTCGAGAGAGAAAAGAGCCGAGAGTGATCCAGATGTTATGTGCGTGTGTGTGTGAATTATTGGGGGTTGGTTGTTATAACCGACCCCAATAATTGATGTTAGGTAATATATTTACTCCGTGTTCGTGTACCCGATCGTAAAGTAGTATAATGTTTTTAAACGATAAATTTCTAAATATGAAGTCGTATATATTTTTATTTGAAATATTTTATAAAAATACTTTTAATATGCTATAAAATTATGTCTTTGTTTTACTTTGAACTTACGGATAGTTTTCTGTGTTCTGTCAGATTCGTATATACATGATTATTAAATAATCGTTTAGAGTTATATATATAATACTTGAGTATTAACACATATATAATACGCGACTTAAAAGTTTAAATTTGGACCAAATTTTTGGGTCATTTTTGACTGGGTGTCACATTCTCCCCTTGTTAGAAGAATTTCGTCCCGAAATTTGTTCGTAGTAATTATCGGTATATCGAAATAATGGTCTGTGCATCTCTTAAGAAAGTGTGGAAGTGACACAATACTTATCTAGCGTTGTCTTCCTCCCCTTGTTGGACTAAGGCCCTACCGACGACTAAAAGAATTTGAAAGGTAAGTTTTGAGGTGTGTTGACCATTATGTCTGCATGACAAGGTCAGTCGGCCACTAGAGGGTAGCTACAATGTGTACTAGTATCCTAAAGTAACTATGTAAGTTCTATTGTATTCGTAAAGTTTGTGATAGTCGGTAGGGTTGTAGAGTAAACTAAACTATATCAGTATCGTGTAGTAATTAAGTTGTCGTTTTCCTAATTCTATCAAGTACTTAGAATCTAAGGAAAACATAGAAATTATTAAGCAGCAAGTAAGATCTACCAAAGTAAATAGTATAAAGGCAGTCGGGTTATCTGTAAATGATCATACCCGTGTTGAGTAAGTCAATAAGTCTAGGGTCCTGGTGGTTACCTTCAGTGTTAAGCACATAGAACCTGCCCTTAGCGGTGTTGCTGTTTTTGTCCTTCAGCTTTGGGCAATCCTTCCTGAAGTGTCCAGTACCGTTGCACTCATAGCAGGTTTTGGGTGCAGAGGTGTTGGTACCAGTTATGACTGTTTTGCAATCTTTAGCCACATGCCCGAATCGCTTGCATTTGGTGCAAGGACACGAACCATCATGATGAAGGCTGCACTTAGAGCAATAAGGCATGCTTCCTTTATACCCTATCTTGTCATCAGATTCAGAAGCGTTGGCCTTAGCAGTTGCAGGCTTTTTGTTGGCTTGGCTCTGGTTTCCAGGATTTCCATCCGCTTTCCTTTTGTTATCTCCAGATCTGTTACTAGTGTTTTTGTTAACAACGGTTCCTTGGCGAACCATTTATGCCATTAACTTGTGTGCCATACGCACAGTGCCATTAAAGGTAGGAGAGTTCGATGAAGTAACCATCCCTTGAATTTGTGGGGGAAGTCCCCAGAGATAGCGCTCAATACGCTTGGATTCCTGATCAACCATAGATGGGCAAAGGTGTGCCAACTGATTGAATCGAGAGGTGTAGCCGGTAATGTCATTCCCTTGAGTGGTGAGATTCCAGAATTCCGCCTCGAGCTGTTGGATTTCATCCCTAGGACAATACTCGTCTTTGAGCATTTTCTTCAATTCGTCCCAAGGAGTTTTGAGAGCAATGTCTAGGCCCACAGAGTCAACATAAGTGTTCCACCATGTCAGAGCATCATCCATAAAAGTGTAGGTGGAGAACTTGACCTTACACTACTCAGTGCAGTTGTAGATGCGAAAGACTGACTCTGTCTTTTCCAGCCATCGTAACAACCCAATGGCACCTTCAGTGCCGTTGAAGTTCAGAGGCTTGCAGCTAAGGAAGTCTTTGTAGGTGCAAGGTTTTACCACAGTGGTACTTGGTGGTGTTTCAGCACTTTCGGATCGTCGTCGCTCAGCAATTAGTGCGTCAGCAACCAGTTGATCAACCTGAGCTTGAGTGTACTTTTGGCGTCGTGGAGGCATGTTCCTTCAATGAAAATAAGGGACATGTCAGAGTTTCGTATAAGAATATGATTGTGTAGAATAATAATAGTTGTAATCATTTAACTTGCGAGTTCAAATGATTACGAGGATTAAGGTTTACAAAAGTGTTGGGGGTATTACATCCGGACGGATATTGATTGTTATACAAAATGTGATAGGGAGGCGAGAAAGGATTTTAGCCCTTAGGTGTATGTCGATCCTGATTATCAATCAGTCTGTACCGAATAAAATGTCGAAGTTCTTAACTCTACCAGGATAAGCCTATTTCGAAGAGATGACCGTCGAAGCCAGGGCACATCCCGGTACTATTTTCCTGACTCGATTAACTTACCGTTGGCGAGTTCTAAGGCGTATTTGAATAATGAGTGTGTTATTAAGTATCTGAGGATATTAATAGGCCTAACAATATATGTATAACCCATATATACATATTATCCACCTAGTTGTGTCTAGCACAAAACAAATAGAAGTCCCGGTTCTCTCGTGGTCAGAGTCAACTAGTGCATTCCTGTTCAACATAACTACTTTCAAATCTTACATCATCCTCATTTAATTGTACATAGTTGATCAGGCTATGTTAAATTAAATTCGTATAATATAATCCCTGAACCAGTCATATCTAATAAGGAATACTGCCGAACAGTCATAGTCTAGGCCCACTAAATGCAACATAATTCACTATAACCTTAGGCTCTGATATCAATCTGTCACACCCCCAATTTCATGCTTTGCGGAAGCGATTGTTTTTGGGCGTGACTAATCAAATATCAAGCACAAAGATTAAGCAAACGACTCTAAATGAGACGTTTTTGAAAATACATTACATTACAAAAGTAGTATAAAGTTTTAAGTCATAAGTATACATCATTAGCGAGTTCGCAAAATGATTCTGAAGATTTTAAATACATAATCAAAGTACAAAAGATAATGCAAGTAAAATCTTCATAAGTGTGTATGCATGCGACTCGTACTAGCTTAGCATATCCTGCGGGCCATTCCTACTGTTGCTGTGTACCTGAGAATGCATAACTAAAAGCGTCAACCAAAAGGTTGGTGAATCTCACAGGTTTGTAGTAAATAGTATAGAAAGTTTAGCACAATTCAGTAAGTAATTCAGGTCACGAGTATGTATAGCACTAAGCCACAATTACACAATGTAATAGGGTAAGTAAGTAACAATTACACAACGGTAATTTAGTAAGTATGTTCTGCCATGAGCCATCATAATCGAAGCTTAACAAGTCTGTAAGTTACCACGTACTATTAATTATATATGCTATCAGCTTAATAATAATACAATAAATACAATAATGAGTGGGTGGTACAGATAACATGCAACCACATTACCTAGCCATCTTTAAATGCAAATGTTACGTATTTCTAATTCAGATTGGGATATTCCATCTCATTATTATTAATATTATTATTATTATTATTATTATTATTATTATTATTATTAATTATTAATTATTAATTATTATTATTAATTATTAATTATTATTATTACATGCAATTTAATATTATATGGGATATATGGATGAATATATATGTGTGTGTGTGTGGTGAGTTTTAATTAAGTAACAAAAATGAATTGAGTGAATCGACAACTTACAATCTAAACAACAACAATGTGGGGTGGGGTGGGGTGGGGTGGGAGCAAAACATGGAACCTTACTTTATACTTAGATCAGATTAGATTATAAGATTTGCATATTTAACATCGAGTAAATGCATTGGCTACTTCTCTCAAAGTACATACTCGCATTATGTAGCATCCTCAATTCACTTCCTAATCTAAGAAAAATTGAAAATGACAACCTTTAAATTAAAGGTGTTAATATAATGCATTTGTCAAACATGAAGTTTCTTTTGTAATCAAAGATTTTGGGTGTGTTTGAATGAGGGGCTTCTACGAGATTTTGGGGGCTTGAGCTTCTATTTTTTATAAGCTCAGCTATAAGCCTTGTTTGGCAACATAAAAAAAAGGGCCTTCTTGAAAAAATAAGCCCCCAGAAGCCCTTAAAAAGAAGCTTTTTGAATTGGCTTTTGAATAGAAGCTCAAGCCCCAGCTTCAGCTCCAGCTCCAGCCCGTTATTGCCAACACACCCTTTGATTAATTAATACATTACAAATAAAAGAAAAGTTTAAATGCACATTTTTCAACTTTATTAGTTACAATTTTAATAAATAATGAAACTTTAGATTAATAAATACATTATTATATTTTCTTACATAGAACCGTAGTTAACTGTTACCAATTATTCATTCCCATGAACAAAACAAAATGAAAATGAAAATGAAGATATATTATTATAAAAGTAGAGTAAGGTTCAAATGAGTACACCAACTTTGAGTGAGAATGAGGGAACCAACAGATTTCTCTATTATGTGTCACTTTATTCTTTCTCCTCCACATTTTTAAAAATTAAATATCACACAAACGGTAAGTCAAAAAATCATGAAAATTGCACCATAAAATTCAACGTTTTCTCCTCTTCAATTTGCCGTCCCTCAAGGCATACTTTCAACAACTTTTTTTTTTCTTCCATTTTTTTGTGGGTTTTACAAATTAGTAACACATGTGTTAGTGATTGGTTATACATTTAATTTGTGGTTAATGTTAGGGTTTAGGGTTAGGGTTTAGTAGGGTTTATGGTTTAGGGTTTAGTAGGGTTTAGAATTTAGTAGGGTTTAAGGTTTAGGATTTAGAGTTTTGTAAAGCGTTTAGGGTTTAGAGTTTGGGGTTTAGGGTGAGGGGTTTGAGGTTTGGGGTTTCTCCCGAAAACCCAAACCTCCCGAAACCCCAAACCTCAAACCCTAAACCCAAACCCTAAACGCAACACTAACACATGTGTTACTAATTTGTAAAACCCACAAAAAAATGAAAAAAAAAAAAAAATTGTCAAAAGTATGCCTTGAAGGACGGCAAATCGAAGAGGAGAAAACGTTGAATTTAATGGTGCAATTTTTATAATTTTTCGATTTGTCATTTATTAATTGATGTTGAAGTTAAATGGGTTTTATACATGTAGAACATTCTCTTTGTACACATAACATAGTATCATTGTTCCCTCGTTCTCACACAAATTCATATTTTCATTTTAACCCCAACCTACTTATAGTAAGTAAAACCCTCCTCCTCCTTCTTGTTATTGACTCTCTCTGTCTTAATGTCTCCGTACTCCCCTTGATTCCTGCGCACTTTCCCTTTCTTCATCTTCATCTTCATATCATATTATATCATATCATAGTCGAAACCTTAAAATTAGAAAGAAACTTATTTGCCTTTTATTCTTGTTAGTTAGTTTGTTTGTTTGTTGTTGGTTGTACAGTAGTTACTAGTTTACTACTACACTGCTACTTGATTTGGTAGCTAGCTATATGATCGATCGATCGATCTTCTTCATCATATTCTTACAGTAGTACAATTGGCCGGATTCAGAATAATATTAATAATGAAAGCCCCTCCTCTAAACGGTTATCAACCACCCCCAACTTCAGCTTCAGCTGCTGCTGCGGGAGATCATCAAGGTACCAGTACTACCTCCCTCTATCATTCAATTCAATTCCATTCAATTAATTATAATTACTTTATTTATCAACATTTCTAATTTGTTTTTAGACTAGAACTAGAATTAGAATTAGAATTAGAATTAGAATTAGAATTAGATACTACGTACAATAATATATATATATATATATATATATATATATATATATATTCATCAACATCAATCTTCTGTTTGTTTCTAATTCATCATTTCATGGAGTATATATATACGTACGTACTCCAAAATAATCAGTAACTACTTTCATTACCATTACCATTACCATTACCATTACCCTCAGCTGACATGGGTTCAATTTCATACTGTATATTGTTACTCCAATCCACACTTCCTTAATTACCTACCTACCTCACTCAGATTATGTTTGATCAATCAACAAACATCATATCATATCTTTCCAAATTTATGTAATAAATATACCAAAGACAAAACAGGAAACATCATTATTGGTTCAATTCCTTATCACAACGGATATGACTTGTCAAGCTCAACTTGAATTTATTTATCTAAATAAATTCAAGACAAAAAAACAGGGGAGCTTCACCGTTAAAATACAGTTCCAATGTATGATAGTGTGCTCCCATTTGATTGAAATTAGGCTTCTTACATACATATTATGTTGTCACCACTGGCCTCACACTAGCCTTCTTCTTCTTCTTCATAATAATATTATGCTTGGGTTACGTATGTGTGTGTATATATATATCTGTGCATGAAATTTGAAGATGAGTAACTTAATTTCTAGTATATTCGAGTGAGCATCGAATGTCTTGGAGCTAATGTGTGGATGTAATAAGGTTATAAATACATCAGGTAGTGGTGCTTGATGTGGTACCTTAAATAATGCTTGCTCCATTAGATAATAGTTAATAGATGTGTGGATTGGTGTTTTCATTGTAAATAGGTGTGGATCTTTGAGGTGTATGTGTACTTTTATTGATTTGAATATATAAAATTTCTTTTTCTACAAAAAATATTAATATCATGCTTGACCCTACCTTGCCAACTAATTGACAACTATATATGTCTCAGCAAGTTACTTGTTTCAATTTCCGAACCTTGATTTATGTTCAAGTTGAGTGTTTTGAGAACTTTATAATTTATGATGCTATTATCAGGTGCAAGGAAGGTAATGAATTCAGAGTTATGGCATGCTTGTGCTGGCCCAATGGTCTCATTGCCTCCTGTTGGAAGTCTGGTTGTCTACTTTCCACAAGGTCACAGCGAGCAAGTAAGCCTTATTTTTAGTCATATGTTCCAGGTCCTTCTCATGTCCGTTTTTACTAACCATTTTATATTAATTTTGTTGGGACTTTACTTCAAGGTTGCAGCATCTATGCAGAAGGATACAGAAAACATACCTAGCTATCCCAATCTTCCTTCTAAGCTTATCTGCATGCTTCATAATGTCACATTACATGTATGTTGTGATTCTTTTCTATTCCATTAGCCTTGTCTTGTTAATCAAGTTATCATTAGACATGACCACTTAATGGATGGTTATGCCTTAAATTTTTTTATGGGATTAGGCAGATGCTGAAACTGATGAGGTGTATGCACAGATGACTCTTCAACCTGTAAATAAAGTAGGTCAGCTGGATTATCTGAAGTTTAGCAACATATCGATGTTTAGTTTTCTTTTTGCAGTATTACATGAAGTTGTTTATCCAACATGATTGTGCAGTATGACCAGGAAGCATTGCTTATTTCTGATATGGGTTTGAAGCAAAACAAGCAGCCTGCCGAGTTCTTCTGCAAAACTCTTACAGCTAGTGACACAAGCACCCATGGTGGATTCTCGGTACCTCGTAGAGCTGCTGAAAAGATCTTTCCACCTCTGGTATGTCCTGTGTATCATTAAATGTGTTTATGTGACTCTACATTTGACGTCCATCACTCTAAAATAAATATGTTCTGTAGGATTTCTCAATGCAACCTCCGGCTCAGGAGCTGGTAGCTAGAGATTTGCATGATCAGTCTTGGACATTCAGACACATTTATCGAGGTTTGTTGGATTTGTTTTTTCATCAATTTGTGTATCTGTATGTTTCATAGGTTATTTGATTTTGAAGTAGAGGTTTGCTTCTTGTAAATTGTAATCTTGTTCCTTTGTAGCTTGTGCACAAGCTCATACCAATTAATTCTAAATCATCGAATCTGAATCCACGGAGATTAGCAATCATATGACATTTATCTACCCAACGTGGAGTGTGTTAACACCCAAAGACTTACTTTTCATTAAGACCCATCATCGTCATGAATTTCAGGCCAACCCAAAAGGCATCTACTAACCACAGGTTGGAGCATTTATGTGAGTTTTAAAAGGCTCTTTGCTGGTGACGCTGTCCTTTTCGTAAGGTATTGCTAGAAATATTATTACTTTGGCTATATACATTTTTATCGTGGTCACCTAACTAATAGTGATGACTGTAGAGATGAGAAATCACAGCTTATGTTGGGAATTAGACGCGCTAACAGACAGCAGTCTGCTCTCTCCTCATCAGTTATATCCAGTGACAGCATGCACATTGGAATCCTTGCTGCCGCTGCTCATGCTGCTGCAAACAACAGCCCTTTCACCATTTTTTACAACCCTAGGTAACTTTTCTATATGTAAATTATAATGAAATGGTGGCAATTGATTTGATTTATAATTATCAAGTGTGGGAATGTGAGAATCTGAAATTTGACAGGGCGAGTCCTGCTGAGTTTGTGATACCGCTAGCCAAGTACAATAAAGCAATGTATGGTCAAGTATCATTGGGCATGCGGTTCAGAATGATGTTCGAGACTGAGGAGTCAGGAGTGCGCAGATACATGGGAACTGTAACCGGTATTAGTGATATGGATCCTGTCCGCTGGAAGAGTTCACAATGGCGTAGTCTTCAGGTATACTTGGAATCTCGTTTTCTGACATTCCTGATATACTCTTACTTTCCGAGCTTGAATAGGACGTCTAGGCGGCTTTTTTTTGGGCAGCAAGAGCCTTTAATAGTAATTTTTGTCTGACCAATTCTAAATTTTATATTGTTAGATTTTCTTTATGGTGCATTGATTCAGTAGTAAATTAGCGAAGGGTAAGTAAACATTAAACCTCAGATATGCACTTACTGGTGGTTTCACCCTAAACGTTTAGTTCCACATCTTTTAACCCCTTAAGTTTGTGTGACTTAACAAACCATCATGACATATAATTGTAGGTTAATATTAACAAAAACCATTTTAACCCTATATTTTGTCTTCATAATGATTCTCCCTTCAACTATTATATCAACAAATATCTTCGTGGTTAAACACACAATTGAAGGGGATGAAACCACCAACTGAAAGAAAGTTGCAGTTTATTAACTGTGAATATATGGTGCTTGCATGTGAGTCTATATGTTTCACTACAACGTGTCAAAGATATTGTTTAAACAATAAAGTTATGTCAAATTATGATATTGATATCATATATGGTGGTTTATACGGTCGAAGCTTACAAAATGCAGGTCGGATGGGATGAATCAGCAGCTGGTGAGCGTCCTAGTAGGGTTTCAATATGGGAAATTGAGCCTGTTGTGACTCCCTTTTACATGTGTCCACCTCCATTTTTCCGACAAAAATTCCCTCAACAAGGAATGCCAGGTAATTTCTCTGTTTTGTGACCTTGATGTGTAAGGGAGATATAGAGTTTGCAACTTATTTGTCGTGCATTTGACCAGATGTTGATACCGAGATAGAGAAAGCTTATAAAAGAGGGATGACCATGCCCTGGCTTGAAGATGCAAGTATGAAGGATGGGTCGAACTCGATCTTCCCTGGGTTGAGTTTGGTCCAGTGGATGAGCATGCAACAACAGAATCATGGGTTCCCACCTTCCGTAAATAATAATCTCAGCTTTGAAGATCCCTCAAAGTTATTAAGCTTTCAATCCCCAAATTCAAGCGAACCAAACCAAATGAACCAAGTTTTGAATCCCCTGCAACAACTATCTCCTTCATGGCACCAACACCAACAACTCTTACATCCCACTAACATCAATCAACAACATCAGCTACAGCAGCAACAACAACATCAATCTCAAGAACATCAACAACAACTACATTATCAACAACAGAGTTCTATATACACTCAGCTACAGCAGCAACAAAATCCACAACACCACCAACAAATTCAACATCAACAACAACAACAAAACCATCATCTACAGCAACAACAACAGAAACCTCAACCGCACCGCATTTCAGGGAACACCCAAACCACTGGTTCAACCAATAGGACTTTATTGCAGCCTCGATCCATGTCCCAACATCAAAATGAGCAACATCAATCGTCATCACAGTTGCTACAACATAATTTGTCTCTGAGGCAACAGAGCCTATCAGAGCAGCAGCAAACAATGCATATACTTCAGACATTGCAACAACAACAACAAATCTTGTTCTCACCAATAAGTCATGTAGAGCCTCAGTCGCCTCTACACAATCAGGTGTTGCCGCAAATTCAGCAACTCAAACAGCATCAACAACTTAGCAGTAAAAGCTTGTCGACATCAACACTTGTGCAATCACCACACTTTCCTTCAAACCAACAACAAAGTCAATACAAACCAATAAGAGTTCATCCTGGTCTTACTGATGTGGATCCTCCCTCGTGCTCAACATCTCCTTCAACAAATAACTGCCAACTAACTCCATCAAACTTCGTCATCAAACAACCACCATCTGTCATGTTTGGGGATATACAAAATCAAAGTAAATTGGATGCCAGAGTAAAACAAGAGTTATCCAACTTAAAAGTACCAGATCAACTGAAAGAGAAAGTCGTTGCTACTGAACCTACCACATCTGTAACATCATACTCCTTAGATGCTGCTGGCCTTCCACACAACTTTTCCGTCCCCAATTTATGTCTGGAGGGTGACGTTGTTCACTCACAAACCAGAAGTGATCTCTCTTTTGGGGCTAATATTGGCAGCCTGCCACCTGATGCTTTGTTGTCTAGGGGTTTTGATTCTCAAAACATGATGTCTGATTACCTTGGCGGCCCTAGAGATATTGACACCGAGTTGTCGGCTGCCGAGGTAAGTCCACAATTGTTTGGAATGCCACCCGATATGTCTTTCGAACCAGGTTGTTCAAATAGCATTCATGCGAAGGATGCCGGTGTTTTAGGAAATGGGCTTTGGGGTAATCAGACTCAGCAGCGAATGAGAACATACACAAAGGTGACATATGCCACTCTTTTAAATTTCTTGTTGCATCTTATAGCACTTTTATTTATTGTTGACATCTGGTACATATATGTATGTCTCTCTTTTTTATGGCTTTAGGTCCAGAAACGTGGGTCGGTAGGAAGAACGATTGATGTGACACGTTACAAGGGGTATGAAGAGCTGAGGCATGATCTGGCTCGCATGTTTGGTATTGAAGGTCAACTAGAGGATGCACAAATGATGGAGTGGAAACTTGTTTATGTTGATCATGAGAATGACATATTGCTAGTTGGTGATGACCCTTGGGAGTAAGCGTCTTTTTTAACCAAAACAACATTCTGGAGTTTTCTCTGATTAACTTATATATAGTTATTTTTCCTCACTTTGAATTTGAGAATATTTTTCAGGGAATTTGTGAGCTGTGTGCAAAGCATAAAGATACTGTCATATTCCGAAGTACAGAAGATGAGTTTAGATGGTGATTTAGGCAACGTACCCGTACCCAATCAAGCGTCTAGTGGTACTGATAGTGGGAACCCATGGAGAGCACAATACGATGAGAATTCAGCTCAATCCTTTAACAGGTGAATAAAAAACGACATGATGCTTCTTGGCATATATAGCAAAACTTACAATTGTAAAAGAAACGTAGATCGAGAAGTACATGAGAATAATTGTTGTTGCATGATGATGATGATGATGATGATGATGATATATGGAGGTGATATTAATTAACTAGAGTATTTGTAAATGTTGTAATCATTGAGAAATCAGAAAGGTAGGGGTAAGAGGGGTTAATATATACAGTAGTTATTACCATGTTGTATGTATGTATGTATGTATGTATGTATGTATGTATGTATGTATGTATGTATGTATGTATGTATGTATGTATCTTCAAGCTTAGCTTTTTTGAAAGAAGATTTCAGCATTCAAAGCGGGTGTAGAAATCGTGTACTAGCAGTGTGTTGACATTCCTCTTCAATGGGTTAATATAATAAAGATTATTGAAACATTTAGTTGACCTTCGTTTTTCTTCTTATTATTGTATTGTTATGTTATTGTTATTAAATGTTAATAATAAATTAATTATTAAAAGTCTAAACATGTGAATCAATTATTTAGTCAATATTCGTGGGTCAATAACAACCATGCATTCTCTTTCAAGTCTTTTAATAGCGGGTAGGGCACCCTACCCAACAAACTTCCATTCTAACTAAACAATATCAAATATTATAAGTTGGTTGGTAAGTTGGTTGACAAATATTTTCATTCTATTCTATTCCGTGTTTTAAAAACCGGTTTTTTTTAGTGAATCGGTTTTTCAACCGATCCCGGTTTTAATCCGGTTGAACCGGGGCCTGTCTGTCGAACCGGAAAATTTACACTATATACATTGAACCGGAAAGCTTGCCGATTCCGGTTTAACCGGTACGACCGGCCAAGTTATACCGGTTTTTAAAACATTGATTCTATTAGAGTATTAGTTAATGACACGTCTAGAAAAGTTATAAAAGATTGTCCCCTTCTCACAATATATATGTTTGTGTTGATATCAAAATAACTAATTTTATCATTTAAAGTTTTAATGATCATACTTTGTTTAAAAATTTTAGTATGTTGTTTTTATTTATTTAATCTACTCAAATAATAAAAATATTTAAATAAAAGTGGCTAAAATGAAACATTAAAGACTTGGTGCAGTATCTAGTGTTGCACCAAATTTGATACAAAATCGTTAAAACAATGAATAACAGTAATAATAAAAAAAAATTGATGTACACCACACATATGATGAGTTGGTTGAAGAAGTATCTTCAAACTAAAACACTAAATTTTACACTTTGATGCTTACATTAAAGATGGTCTTATAGGGTTCAAAACTTCAAATTATGGAATACCTTTCTAACACAGTTTCTAGTATACACACATATGTTTGAGAGTATGTGAAAAGGTAATTTTTGTTAGAATTGTGCAACATAGTGTAATGATAATCTTGACGAATTTTTTGAGTTGTGTAGAATCACTTTCACAATAAATCATTTCTGACCAATAATGCCTAGGTTTCACAAAATCCTTATTGGTATAATTCAAGATATCACTTAATATCTTGACAAAGAATTTCGAACGTAATAAAGAGATTATGTTGTGTTTACGTTTGTCCATGAGAACCAAAGAATTATGTTTTAGTTCTATTATACAGAAAATTGTTTTGACGGCTAAATGAATGAACAAACACAACCCCTCACAAAAAGGTGTGACTTTTAACGAACAGACTCATCCGTATGTTATACATGTTTGTTTATTGGCGAGAAATCTGAACATTAGGGTCGATGTATAAATAATCTAGTGAACAAGGCTCGTCCCCCTTGAACCCCGCTTTTCGTGGCGGTGTCCAAGTTAGTTTAACCAAGTGTGAATTCCACCCTTTTCAACTCGTTTCATAATTCAACTTGAATTACCTTTTGGTTGTTGAATAATAAAACCCCGTCGTCTGTGACTTATTATTATTCAACAATATATAGAGCACGATATACATCTTAACCCTAGCAACTCTCGACCCACAAATGGGCCGGGCTATGCTAATCTAACTAGCCCAATACTTTAATATTGGTATCAAGTAAGTTCAAATTACACTAGAATAATAAAGAATTTTTAAGTAATTTGTATCATGTATGCATTTAGGTTTATCTAACTTGAATTATTTTTAAGCACTTGCACTGCAATTAAAGGTAATACCAATTTATCATAACTGTTATTAAATCTACTAGAGTAATTATATTAATTGTTATCTTTTTTTTAAGGAAAAAAAAAATTAATTGTAGGTTAGTTTTAAGATCGAGTAGGGAATGGAGAAGTGAAGTATGAAAATAGAGTAATGGGAATTTAGGTGGAGCAGTGCACGTGAATTAAATAAAAACAAACGTGGTGGGGTGGGGTGTGGGTTTTATTTGATTAAATAAATAACTTAATATTAATATAATTATAATTATATATTATATATATTATATTATAGTAGTGAATATTATATTATAGTAGTGAAATGAAATGAAATGTAATGTAATGATATCACCGCGTAATCCCAAAAGATAAATTTAATTAATGAGTGCCATCTGGCATTGTATAATAATTATGATATGATTTATTTCTAGATGTATTGACAAAATTAATCAACGTACGCGCCCGGTTGACTTCTTATTGGATCAGCCGCAAAATTCGATTGAAACTATAAATATGTGATGGAACACAATTACAAACAATAATAAAACCAACACAAATTACAGCTTAACTACTATACTGCCTACTGATACTGATCCGATCCGGCTATACATATATAGATCTTGTTTTTTATATATTAATTAATTGATATATATGATATGATGATGAACTCAAAAAGAGTAGTAGTAGTAGTAGAGGAAAAGCAAGAAGAAGAAGAAAAGATGAGGCCTAGGGGGATTAATAATATGGAGGAGGAGGAGGAGGATCAGGATGCAGCAAAAGCTTTAAAATCAGCAAAATACAGAGGAGTTAGAAAGAGGAAATGGGGGAAATGGGTCTCAGAGATAAGGCTCCCAAACAGCCGTGAACGGATCTGGTTGGGTTCTTATGATTCTCCTGAAAAGGCTGCTCGTGCTTTTGATGCTGCTCTTTTATGTTTAAGAGGCAATTTGGCTAACTTCAATTTCCCTCATCAACCTCCTAATATTCCTGGTGCTACTCATCTTCATCCTTCACAGATACAACAAGTCGCTGCTCATTACGCATCCTCATCATCCTCATCATCAGCCTCTTCCTCTCATCATGATCAACTCCAGGCAACTAATCCCATGGATGTCATTTCATCATCATCATCATGCACCTTTCTCGTAGATGATCATCATGATAACAGCAACTTTAATAACATTCCAGATTTTGGGATATTTCCAGGATTCGATGATTATTTCATGCCCCTTCACCCGACCTCATTCACTACAACTGATGATGATCATTACGTTGCATACGATTCACAAGATCCCTGCCACCTTTGGAACTTTTAATTAATTAACTACTCGTAATAATATATATACCTATACCTATACCTATACCCAGTACCTAGTATAATTATAATGAAACTAAATATAATTAAAGAGAAGAGATGCATGATATTAATGAAGGTACGTATACGTACTATACTATACGTAGGTGGAGGAGAACTGGAAGGAGGTGAACTGAAGTTGCGCATGGAGATGACGCTAGCCAGATAATTACTGCATGCTACGCCCATTCCCGTTTTTTGCTTCATTCCACTGTACCATATATATGTACGTATATATGCATGTTTTTGTTTGTTTGCCTCCTTTATTCATTCGCTCTCACTCTATATATATCTTTCAATAATGATAATTATATATTCTAGATAGCTTGGTAGATTTACATACTATATATACGGAGTACTATGTAAATTATGTTTCTGTATCTCGGTAAAAATGATTGTCTACATCTTATCTCTCAATACCATTTGTATCCCCGATAATTATATATTCTAGATAGCTTGGTAGAATTGTAGTGTTGTTGTACTATGTACATTATTTTTAACAGCACATATAACTAAAATTAATAATCACTGGATACTATCGATTGGGATGCTTCGACAATGATATGATAAGGTGTTCAAAAATTTACTATTGTATATATACGATTTATATATATATTAGTTAATATTAAATTCTACACTTTAGTCGTATATATTTTGTGACCTATAGTTTTCATATATATATATATATATGTATATATATATATATGTATATATATATATATATATATATATATATATATATATATATATATATATATATGCCACGCGCGTAACATTTGGAAGGTATTTTATGAAAGATAAAAGAAGGTATAGCTAAAGAGTACACTACTAAAGGTCCGGTCAACATTTGAATTGAAGATGAAATAAGGAATGTGGTTGTGTGTTTCCTTTGATCTATCTATTCTAAAGTATATAATCACTAATTAATTATTGCTCATAACATGTGGTTTAATTATAATTATTTATATTTATTTATGAGATGAGATGAGAAATTAATATTAAATTAATATAATAAACATGTTGACGTAGTCAATGAAAAGGTAACCACCACCTACCTACGATCTCTCAATGGCCCTAAAAACACATAGCATTATTGATTAACAAACAGAAGAAATCATAACTAACTACGAGTAGTTAATTCCTTAATTATTCAATTATGCTATGCCATTGTTTTAATTTGTCCAACATCAGTACCATGTCCTAACACCATTCAAATCCATCATCCTCAACAAACTACTTTTCGTCTCCTTTTTCCTAATAATCAATAATAATCCAGATCAAGAACAGCGGCCGTTTGATCGTCTTCTGCTTCTCTTCCGGCCATTGTCGTGATGGCCGTTGTTCGTAGCTGCCATCATCATTGTCATCATATAATATTATTCCTACCTCTTCTCTTCTTGAATATATCCCTACACTCTTTCTCCCAGAACGTATCATCCACCGCCCTCTTGAATTTCAAAAACTATTTATCCAAATCTGATTCATTAACTAATTGGAAAGAAGGGAATTCATCCCCATGTGATCCTAATAATATATGGGTTGGAATTGTTTGTAACATGGACACAGTTAGCAGTATCAACCTTGCCAGCATGGGTCTCCAAGGACGACCCAATGTTGCTGCTTTTGCCCCACTTGAAGATCTCGAAGCCATCAGCCTCCAAAACAATTCCCTCGTTGGTCCTATACCAGCGTTTAATCTTGTCCCAACTTTAAAATCTATTTACGCTTCCAACAACCAGTTTTCGGGGGTCATACCTCCTAAATTTTTCCAACCATTGGGGTCCCTGAAAAGACTGTGGCTATCCCATAACAAGTTTTCGGGGCCCATTCCCAACTCACTAGGAGACTTGTCATATCTCAAGGAGCTTCATTTAGAAAACAATGAATTCTCAGGACCCATTCCCGACGAATTTTCCGGATTGGAAGTCTTGAATGTTCTTGATCTCTCCAACAACAGACTAGATGGACCCATTCCTACACCTTTAAACAGATTTGATAAGGAAGCTTTTGAGAACAACCCCGACCTCTGTGGTCTAAAAGCATCCAAGAGCTGCCCAACAACATATGCTGATTCACAATCAAATTTGACCAAGAAGCTCATCATTGCAGCTGTAGTCGTGACTTTGTTACTATTGATCATGTCGTTAAAAGATAAAAGAAAAGAAGAAAACATGAGAATTTTATGCAAAGAAAACTATGATCATGAAGCTGTGGTTACCATCCCACACATGTCCAGAAAGAGTAGCAGCAGCAGCAGCTCGAGCCGAAAAGGGTATACCAGCCTCAAAAACAAGATGAGGACTCGGTCATCTCCTAAAAAAGGAGGAGGAGGGCCGGTGGGTGAACTTGTGATGGTGAATGACGAAAAGGGTGCTAGTGTTTTTGGGTCAAATGACTTAATGAAGGCTTCAGCTGAGGTTCTTGGAAATGGGGGGTTAGGGTCGGCTTATAAGGCAACACTGGGGAATGGTGTATCGGTTGTACTCAAAAAAATGAAAGAGATGAACCACCCAATGACTAAACATGTGTTTGATACAGAGATGAGGAAGTTAGGGAGGCTCAAACATGACAACATATTGACGCCATTGGCTTATCATTTCAGGAAAGATGACAAGTTTTTGGTATCTGAATATGTTCCCAAAGGCAGCCTGCACAACGCTTTGCATGGTACGTACGTACCAATATACTTATATATATATATATATATATATATATATATATATATATATATATATATTTATAAAAAATAATCATTTTTAATGAATTACTATCACTTACAGGAGGAGACGGTGAGATGAAACGCTCAGAATTAAGCTGGTCAAATAGATTAAAGATGATAAAAGGAGTTGCTAGAGGAATGGGTTATCTTCATTCGGAGCTTGCATCAAATGAGTTGCCCCATGGAAATCTCAAGTCATCCAATATACTCATCGGACAAAATTATGAACCACTTCTTAATGATTATGCGCTTCACCCCTTGATCAATAGCACACCCACGGCACAATTTATGTTTGCATACACATCTCCAGAAGCAATACATGATCACCAACAACTACTTACCCACAAAACCGATGTGTATTGTCTTGGAATCATTATTCTTGAAATGGTTACAGGGAAATATCCATCTCAGTATCTAATGAATATTAACAATAATTATTATAACCAAAAGGGGGAGAGTGGAACAGATGTGGTTCAATGGTTGCGTTCCGCTCTTGATGAAAACAGGGAAGGTGAGTTGATCGACCCAGATCTACTACCAAATCATTGTGTGCCTCAGATACAGAACCTTCTGCACATTGGAGCTGCTTGTACCGAAACCGATGTTGATACAAGAATCCACATGAAGGAAGCCATAACAAGGATAGAGGATTTATGAATTAAAATCTTGTTAACATAATCGAATTGACTAATACCTAGCTAGGCTATTTATTTTATATATAATGAACTTGAATGTAGCTGCCTTATTAATTTATAATTTAATTAAGGGTTAACTGTTTGTAAATATATATAACTATGCGTTGACTTCTTTAGTCTGTACATAACTAAATTGACCACTATTGTATGTACGTAACTCGTATTTTTTCCCATTGTAAGTATAGGGTGACTTATACAACCCTTAACCGGTAATTGTTATTAAATTTATTTTTCAGTAATTGTTATTAAATTAATTTTTTTTAACATGACATGTCATGCTGAATGGATAAATACGATTACGTAGAATGCTGATAAGTTCATAATTCATACAATTCATACAGTAATTTAGGCCACTCCCAACCCTAAATCAAAGTGACCAAAACTGACCGAGCCACGTCAGCGCCACATCAGCTTTTTCACAAAACTGATCAAAACTGACTGACCACTTCCATCCCTACTCCGTCACTTTAATTTTTAGGTCCCGCATTTACCAATTTACCTTTCATTTTATACACACAAAGCAAAAAAAAAAAGAAAAAAAAAGAAACCGACCTCGTCGGATTTCCGAAGAGGTGTAAACCGACCAAGAAGTGACAACTTGATGCCATCCGGGTCACTTCGTCGGTTGGGAACCAACCACAACCGAACCATAGCGTTGGGAGCAGACTTATTCGTCAAAGGGAAATCTACATAAGTTCATAATTCATACGCTATATAAGTTACAATTTGTTGTGCTTAAGGTACAAGTTAATTGTAACATCCACTCCTCGGGTCTAGTTGTATTTTAATATTTTCTGACTTTTAATATTTAATTCGTGTGTCAGAAAATAGTTCGGTGTTATTATTTGAAAATAATTGGTTAAAAAGTCACATAATTTATTGTGACTAGTAAATTGTTAATTGTTTTAAATTAACCTAGTTGATGGTAAAATAAAATAATGTTTCCCCGCAAATGGTTTTTAAGTTCCAGACAATGATAAGTACGGGGGACAAAACTAGTACACATATTTCTAATATATGTGTGTAATACGTACTAAACTTCACAAAAATTCCAGTATCATCGATTGAGAGCTAGAGAAAGATTGAAACCCTAAACTTAAACCATAATCATCAATCTTTTGCAAAAATCAATTCATGTTCTTCTTGATATATCACTCTGGCCGTACGTATACACCACAGGACTACTTGTAATCTTGAAAACAAGCTGTGAGTTGAAATTGAAGCCTTAAAACTTTGATTCAAGTTGCAATAACGTGATTTGATCATCCTCTCATCCTTATAAACACTTTGTAAGTATTAATCTTTGAATTTCATAAACCCTAGAAATTGGGTTTTTGGGTATTTGATTGAATTAGGATGAGTAATGTTAAATTGAAGCTTGTAATGATGAAATAATGGTTAGTTGATGCCTAATTCATGATTTGTAATTGAAAACCTAACTTAGAAATGATATAAATGAATGATGATCATGAATTAAGTTATGGTTTAGTTGATTACTCATGAATTAAAGCTTGTAATCATGTTATACTGGTTAGTTGATAATGTAATCGTGATTATAGTTAAGCTTTAACCTAGAAATGATGAAGTTGAAATATGATCATTAATAAAGTTTAAGGGTTTAGTTGATTATGCTATGATCAAAGCTTTTAAGGTTGTGTTATTAGTACATAAGTGGATAAGTGTTGCTAATGATCATATTATGATTGATTAAAGATGATTGTGATTAACGATTTTTGAAGTTAATGATCTTGTAATGGTTTAATCATACCACTTGGTGATAAGTAAAGTGATTAAAGTGATATTGTGATCATAACTTGATAAATGATCGTGATTGGTAAACTATGAAGATTATAGTTACTAAGTGTGTTAAACATTAATAATGAGTTTGAAACAGAGATATTGATATAATATAATGATTCAAGTAATAACTCATTGAGATTTCGATTATGAACCATGTGATGTGATATTAACATGAGTTGATTACTATGAATGAGTTACTAACTCATTTTGTTTAATTGTAATTCCAGATAAACAGAAGACTCAGTGACATTAGACTACTGAGTGGACAACTGGGGTATTCGGTGAGTGGATCTATAACCTCAGTGTGATTTAGTTGTAACAGGTTTGGTTACAACAAGTAACATATTATTACTGTTTTTGTTTTCCATTATGATTATGGTTAGTAGTAATAATACTGTTGATAGACTATTTAGTCTGATATGTTGACCTAATTGAATATGTGATCACATGCTATATTTGGCCTTCGGGCATCAGTATTGAGGTCAACGCGATAGTTGGGTTTGGTTACTATTGAAATATGACAGGAATTTCCTTGTACTTATCGTTAATAGGAAATTAGGTCGTATGTGATTAGTACCAAACTATCGGTCTATTCTGTATTGGCCTTACAGATTGTGGTAAGTGCTCTTGATGAATCCCCGGGTATTATGATATCTCCAGAGCCACCGATCCTCATTGACATGTTATTGTATTGAGATGTTATCTCATTGAAATAGAACTGTATGTTCTTAGATGAAGGTTTCCCTAAGAACTCTAGATACTCTGTGATATTGTGTATTTACGATACTTTGATGTAAACAGAGTTGTTATGCTAAGTTGGGCTGTTGTTTATTATTCACTCACTTAGCGTTGAGCTAATCCCCCACATTAACCCTTCTTGCAGGTTATAGATTGGATATTAGTTGGGCAAGAAGTCGGGCTGGATGGAATGTTTGGTGACAAAGCTTTACTCTGATATCTGATTTGTATAAATTAGTGTTGTCTTTTAATTTCATATAACACCCAGTTTAATGTATTTTGGTTGTAATTCATAAGACTAGTTTAAATCTGGTTTTGAATTATCAGATTTTAAAGATGTTAATATTATAAGTTAAAATGTTGAAATTTGGACTGACGCTTCCGATGTAATAAATAATACGATAGTAAATGAGGTGTGTTATAAGTTGGTATCAGAGCCTAGGTTTGGGTGAATTGGACATTGGTAATGTTCAATCCCAAATCTATCGTTGTGTTAAGTCAAACATTCCAATGAGTGTGGGATTAGTTGTGGTATGAGAATTAGTTAGTGTGATATGGACAAATGCTTAACAACTTGTGAGATTGTCGTTTTGAATACAGAGACGGTAACACATAAGTACTAACTGGTACTCTCGGCAATTCGGCTATATCAGGTAATCCTCGATAAGCTTAATTGGATTTACCTTAATTGGAATTGCTTGCTTTACAATGATGATTAGTAGTAAAGTGATTGAGTCAGACTGATATGATTCCCCGGTTATGAGTTATTGGTGATTATTACTTGTTAATGTGATGCTAGGAATATTAGTTGAGATGTTTAGCATCATGAGTAGTTCAAAATGAACTAGAAATGGATTGTGTAGACACATTGTTGAATGAAGTGTAATAGTTGCATTATTTGGATTAAAGTGTGTCTACGATAGGAAAATAAAATATAAATCATTGTGTGATTATGATTTGATAAATGCAAGGTGATTATAAATCCTTGTCAAGGCATTATGTGATAGTTGTCTAAAGTATAGTTGCTCCTTCGGGAGAATACTTGAAAATGTGGCTAAATGCTTATGTGTTGTGCCTTGATCATGATCGTGGTTGAATTATGATCTAGGTATTAAAAGTGGTAAAGTAGAAAGTCAAAGTGGTCAACGAGTCTTGATATGCGTTGACAAGTTTGTAAAAGAAGTAAAAGTTGAAGAATTGTTGTAATTGGTCTAAACATGATGATTTTAAGGTGAAAATTGGTGTTTCAGAGCTACAATGTGACACCAATAGTGAAAATGATTTTGTTTGACTTGGAATAGTCAAAGAAGTGTAAATTGGTTGTTATAATAGTGATCATGTGGGCGGAAACCCAAATAGGTTGTAAAAGTGCCCAAATGGGTTACTTATTGGTTAAATGGTTAAAATGAGTGGTGATTCGAGTATAACGAATGTTAAAGTGACTTTATGTCATAAATATAATAGCAAAGTGCATTGAAAGAGCTAGTGTAGTCATTTTGGTTAAAATTGATAAAAGTGCACATTTGGACCCTTAAACGGGTCGACTAGTTAAAACATGATAGAACAAGTATATGAGGGTGATGAAAGTGCCCACACGTCACAAATATATGTATAAACATGTTGGCAAAGGGTTGAAATCAGAAAGTAAACCAATTGGAATATGGCGTGTCACCAAAATGAGCTAAAATGGTCAAAAATAAGTCGTACGTCCGTTTTCTCGTAAAACGTGTAAATTGGAAAAGTGTAAAAAGGGAAAGTTTCATTTTGATCATATGAAAGTGCCTGCAAAATTTTAGACCTTAATTCTTTACGGTTTGAGAGATATTCACGTTTAAATTTCGTATTTTTGCAACTAAAGTTGCAGGTCTGAAAATTCCTTAGGAACGCGATCCTAGCATGATTATCCGGATTGCGTTAGCATGTTGATTTCGGTGACAGAATGTTTTCTAAAGGTGAACGCGATCCAGCCCTCTCATTCCGGATCGCGTTTGCATGAAAAATTTCGAAGGATTTTGCAAATTTTGAAAATGCATAAGTATTTTCACGGTCACGGTTTAGTGACGAATTTCACTAACTCAGAATGAGTTGAAATTCGCATGGTCACTCGGAAATGGCCCAATGATCAAAGCTATGTTTATAGCCTAGTCAGTTTTTGGCCATTCGGGGCCATCTAGGGGTCGAAAATGGCATTTTACTGTTTTTTAAGCCCTTATTTCGGACTTTTAGCTTACGTTTTGTATTGGGCTTTTTTTTTTTTTAAGCCCAGGGATCATTCCTATGACTATGTGCAATATTAGAACTTGTTTTAAGAGGTCCACATGTGTTATTGTGTATGAGTTATTCTTAGACGGTTTATTTAATTGCAAAATGTACCAGTAAATGGTATTGTTGATTGTTGCTAACTACGATTAGTAAACATTGATTATGGAATTATGTGGATTATATCATGTGAATTAGTTGAACATGATGGAATACTTGAATCATGTAGAACATTAAAATTTGTTTAAATTGAGCATTTTAAGAATTTGTAAGTTAAGTGCATGAGCTTGTAGTTATGTGATAATTGGACATGAAATGCTCAATTGTAATTAAATTAAAGGTATTGATTGGTGCAGTTGTGTTAGGCATTACATCTAAGTTAATGAGATAATGAAAATGATGTAAATGTCTGTGTTGATTATACCTATCTGATTATATGGGTAATTACATCTTCCAAGGGATACATGGAATTGGTAGCAAGTTGATAATTGACTATATATCTGCTGTAAAAGTGTTATCATATATGTGTAAGAATGTGATATCACTGTTAATGATATATGTGAAAGTAAAGATTAATTACTTTGGAAAGTAAATGGTATACAGTTGCCTGAGAATGAAGTGTAACTGACATAATATGACAACGTCTGGCCAACGTATTTATATTATGTCATTTCACATGGAATTGTTGAGGCTACTAAGTACCAGATAAAGTTAAGTGTTTTGAAATAACAGGTGTGATATGTTGACCTGTAATTGAGAAATAGTCACTGATTGACTGAAATAAAAGAGTACTAGACCACTAATCTGTTGTTTTACTATGGTACCTATGGTACAAGAAATGTGTATGTGGTTAATTGCAACTAGTATGAATTAAAATAAGAGCTAAGCAAAGTGGAGGTCAGTTGATTGTGAATAACAATGTGTTGAATATGTGACTAAAGACAGCACCTTATGTTGTTGAAAGATTGATGCTAATGCAGCATGGTATCAACTGGTGCTGATTTAGCATCCAACTGGATATGGTAGGATGCTAATTGATTATGTGATAATAGTTTTACCTATTGAATTTGACCTCTACATATTGCTTATTCTTATGTGTTTAAGGTTATATGACTTCGAATTTCTTTCAGATAAAGAATTTCATATAACCTAGTGGTTGTGTATTAATACAAGTTGTAAATCAGTAAAGAATTAGTTGCGAAAGTAAAGATTCTAGCAATGTGTTAGCTAAAGAAATACATAGTTATCAGCTAAATTGCTAGTTGTGAATTGAATATAACTTTTTATTGTTAATGTGTATATTGTGGTATTTATTACCACTAGTGTTGTTGACATAACAATGGAAAGTTCATATGACTATGTGATTCACTTATGTCAAGTGATTGTGTTGTATACTTGGCTAGTTATAAATGATCATGTAAGTGATCAGTTAACTGTTTAGAGACAGGTTATATGCACAGTATATGTGCAGGGGGAAAAGATAGAAACGTGTACATTTGGTTATGTGCATGTGAAAAGAATTCAATATATGTATATATATTTATAAGTTACTCAAGGGAGTAACGTATGATATGTGTATATTGTGATAAAATAGTTGATTATGTTACACTTTATGCTGGATATTGCATTGGTGATAGCTATTGGAATAGAGTATAATGTATGTACAATTTGTGTTTGCAGGGATAAAGATATGCATAATGATAATATGCATAAACAATTTAAAATGTTACACACATTTTATGTACATATAGTAAATGAGCGAATATGTGATTCTATTAAATAGATTGGATAAGTATGATCAGATTTCGAGGACGAAATCTCTTTAAGGGGGAGAGATTTGTAACATCCACTCCTCAGGCCTAGTTGTATTTTAATATTTTCTGACTTTTAATATTTAATTCGTGTGTCAGAAAATAGTTCGGTGTTATTATTTAAAAATAATTGGTTAAAAAGTCACATAATTTATTGTGACTAGTAAATTGTTAATTATTTTAAATTAACCTAGTTGACGGTAAAATAAAATAATGTTTCCCCGCAAATGGTTTTTAAGTTCCAGACAATGATAAGTACGGGGGACAAAACTAGTACACATATTTCTAATATATGTGTGTAATACGTACTAAACTTCACAAAAATTCCAGTATCATCGATTGAGAGCTAGAGAAAGATTGAAACCCTAAACTTAAACCATAATCATCAATCTTTTGCAAAAATCAATTCATGTTCTTCTTGATATATCACTCTAGCCGTACGTATACACCACAGAACTACTTGTAATCTTGAAAACAAGCTGTGAGTTGAAATTGAAGCCTTAAAACTTTGATTCAAGTTGCAATAACGTGATTTGATCATCCTCTCATCCTTATAAACACTTTGTAAGTATTAATCTTTGAATTTCATAAACCCTAGAAATTGGGTTTTTGGGTATTTGATTGAATTAGGATGAGTAATGTTAAATTGAAGCTTGTAATGATGAAATAATGGTTAGTTGATGCCTAATTCATGATTTGTAATTGAAAACCTAACTTAGAAATGATATAAATGAATGATGATCATGAATTAAGTTATGGTTTAGTTGATTACTCATGAGTTAAAGCTTGTAATCATGTTATACTGGTTAGTTGATAATGTAATCGTGATTATAGTTAAGCTTTAACCTAGAAATGATGAAGTTGAAATATGATCATTAATAAAGTTTAAGGGTTTAGTTGATTATGCTATGATCAAAGCTTTTAAGCTTGTGTTATTAGTACATAAGTGGATAAGTGTTGCTAATGATCATATTATGATTGATTAAAGATGATTATGATTAACTGTAACACCCGCCAAATTAGGACTAGTACTTAGTACCTAATCATATGTTAATACATGTAATTAGTTATGTATTAGGCTAATTAATGTATCGAATTATATATATTGTTGAATATATACGAAAATGCGATTTGATTAAATCGTACACAATTTAAATCGAATGTATTTCGGTTCTATAGATACGGACGTTGGTGACACAATTTATATTTAATTATAAAACATTTTCTGAAAACATTACTGGGTCCAAACTACTATTTAAATTTTATTCCCAAAGTTGTCCGCTTCGTTCAATTTAAACTTACCTAATTAACAACAAAATACGTAAATTATTTATGTCACATTTTAAATCTTTAAATTTGTTAAATAATTGGTAAAATAAATTAATTAAATCACTAAACAAAAATTCGTATTTTAAAATGGTAATTAATACGCAAAATATTTATTAAAACGTTAAAAGACGGAGAAAACGAACACCACGCGGAACGCGGGGCGAAGACTGAAAAGTGGAGGATAACCTCCACCTTTCTTTCTCTTTTCCATCATTTTTCTTACATCCCTCTCTCTCTCTTCTTTTTCTCTTTCATTTCTCTCTAAATACTAAACCACCACCACCATCATAAATCGTCAATTAACACAACGAAACGCGCTCGGATCATCAATATTTTTAGAGATTCACGACCACCTCGCAACGATCTACACTTCTATCTTTCCGGATTTTCATTTCGGCAATTTGTAAGTTTTCGACAAAATCCCGAAACCTTTCGATTCTTAGTATTTTCACTTGTTAGTGTTTATATAACTTATATATGTCAATTACAAAGAGTAGAACACGGCTTTATAGCTTAAAAACGGGTTTGAATTGGGTTTTTGGCCTGAAAAATCTCGACAGTCGGACTTTCTGGGCTGATGTTCTTCCATGCGACACAAGCCTTGTGTCGCATGTTGTGTCGTATTTTGCCTATTATGTCGTATCTTGTGTCGTATGAAACCGGTTATGTCGTATCCTGTGCGACACAATATTGTGTCGTACCTTATGTCGCAAACACCATGCGACACTACCCTTATGTCGCTGTTGAATCAGCATCTCAAATCTATGCGACACAACCCTTGTGTCGTATAGACATTGTGTCGCATTTCTATGCGACACAACCCTTGTGTCGCATGACAAACTTTTGTGTCGCATATTGTGTCGCAAAACACAGAAAACTCAGATTTTTACTAAGTGTCGAGACTCGAAATTTATTACTCCATTTTACCCGAATTCAGATCCCAGATGCGTTTTTTGTCAAAGCAATATAGTAGAAATAAAAATTTTCCAAGCTGACCTGGCAGCTCGACCCCAGCCAGGGGCTCTGCCCCTTGGACCCCGCCAGGGGCTGCCGCCCCTTGGACCCCGCTACTAGGGGCGCTGCCCCCGGACCCCCGTACTTAGATTTCGTAGACATATTTCACACCAAACATCAAACTTGTATAACACTTTGAAACTAACAAAATAACGTCAAGATCATTATTACCAATAATCACCAACGGGCCGTACACGTTTTCAAACACTTAACAAATCAACCAAATCGTAGTAATTTGAACATATATATAGTTGTGTAACAACTACAAGGGTGATCTTTTGAGATACCCAATCATGTGTATAACCATCGCGTGTCGTGGACACCCTCAGGTTACAAGTCTTTGGACTTCATCACTCGGCTAATCAACTTACGTTTATTTAAACGCTTTCAGACTCAGGTGAGTCTCATGGCCCCTCTTTTTACTGTTTTACTCAGGGGTGTGATATACTGCTCATTTTTAACATGTGAACGCAAGTACAAACATTTCATATACTACATGAGTTTTTCACAACTAATCATTTAAAGTCCTCCGTCAGCATAGTTGTTAATACATTGTAGCGTGAATATTAGTATATGGTACCATATAGGATTGACCCTCCTCGTTCGGGTTAGCAAGCACTAACCGGGTAAACGGACGTACTAATATTTGGGAAGACGAATGTTGATTAGGCATTCGTGGAGGCACCTCGCCCGGAATTCTCTATAGGGGACCCGACCCTCGAGTTAAGCTCAACTATGTGCTCATGGCTGTATACATATACATTATCAATTGCTGGATGCAATTCAATCATTATTAAATCTTGCGGTTCATACTATGTTACTTGATTTCAAACCTGTGAGCTCACCAGCTTTAGCTGACCCATTTAGCATGTATCGCAGGTACCAAGCAGTAGGTTGTTTCTGCTTCAGGATTTCTAGCTCGAGTCAGCATACAGACGTTGAGATTTTCTTGCATTAGTATATTTTGTACAAGTACTTATGTACTGAAATCTCATTTTATTTAAACTCGAGCTATGTAAAGCTATAAATGTTGTAAACATTTCAATATTAATATATTTTGTCAAAACGACGCATATAGAGTCGTTTACTATTTATCTTTGTGCTTTGTTATTGATTAGTAACACCCAAATCGTGCTTCCGCAAATCATTAAATTTGGGGGTGTTACATTAACGATTTTTGAAGTTAATGATCTTGTAATGGTTTAATCATACCACTTGGTGATAAGTAAAGTGATTAAAGTGATATTGTGATCATAACTTGATAAATGATCGTGATTGGTAAACTATGAAGATTATAGTTACTAAGTGTGTTAAACATTAATAATGAGTTTGAAACAGAGATATTGATATAATATAATGATTCAAGTAATAACTCATTGAGATTTGGATTATGAACCATGTGATGTGATATTAACATGAGTTGATTACTATGAATGAGTTACTAACTCATTTTGTTTAATTGTAATTCCAGATAAACAGAAGACTCAGTGACATTAGACTACTGAGTGGACAACTGGGGTATTCGGTGAGTGGATCTATAACCTCAGTGATGATCCCAGCTAGAGATCTTAGTATGTATTACTTTGATTGATTATTAATAAGCTCGCGGAATAGTTTATTAATAACTTGAAGAACAAACTTGTATATAACAGAATGTCTAACCAAAAGCTTCAATATTATTAACAATAATACGAACACACAATTTGTGTTAGGGTTTACAACCTTGAAGCTAATAACTAGAATGAATTCATCGTACTCTAGGGTTTTACAGGATCTCTATTTATAACATATAGAGTCCTTTACAGAATCAAACTATTATGGAAATCCTATCTATTCCATAATTATCTCTAACCGACTAACCAACAGTGGTTGAGTATATAACTAACAGGGGTAGTACTCATATAACATTAACAGTGGTTGAGTACTTAATACAAAACGCTTTACATATACCAACAGTGGCCCTGTTAGACAAATGTACTAACAGCGGTTGTCTTCTTCTAACAGTGGTTGACTTCTACTAACAGTGGTTGAAGTCTTATACCAACAGCGGCATGATACTTGTATTCTGAGCAGATATGACAGTGTCTCAGTTCTCAACACTCAGTGTGATTTAGTTGTAACAGGTTTGGTTACAACAAGTAACGTATTATTAATGTTTTTGTTTTCCATTATGATTATGGTTAGTAGTAATAATACTGTTGATAGACTGTTTAGTCTGATATGTTGACCTAATTGAATATGTGATCACATGCTATATTTGGCCTTCGGGCATCAGTATTGAGGTCAACGCGATAGTTGGGTTTGGTTACTATTGAAATATGACAGGAATTTCCTTGTACTTATCGTTAATAGGAAATTAGGTCGTATGTGATTAGTACCAAACTATCGGTCTATTCTGTATTGGCCCTACAGATTGTGGTAAGTGCTCTTGGTGAATCCCCGGGTATTATGATATCTCCAGAGCCACCGATCCTCATTGACATGTTATTGTATTGAGATGTTATCTCATTGAAATAGAACTGTATGTTCTTAGCTGAAGGTTTCCCTAAGAACTCTAGATACTCTGTGATATTGTGTATTTACGATACTTTGATGTAAACAGAGTTGTTATGCTAAGTTGGGTTGTTGTTTATTATTCACTCACTTAGCGTTGAGCTAATCCCCCACATTAACCCTTCTTGCAGGTTATAGATTGGATATTAGTTGGGCAAGAAGTCGGGCTGGATGGAATGTTTGGTGACAAAGCTTTACTCTGATATCTGATTTGTATAAATCAGTGTTGTCTTTTAATTTCATATAACACCCAGTTTAATGTATTTTGGTTGTAATTCATAAGACTAGTTTAAATCTGGTTTTGAATTATCAGATTTTAAAGATGTTAATATTATAAGTTAAAATGTTGAAATTTGGACTGACGCTTCCGATGTAATAAATAATACGATAGTAAATGAGGGGTGTTATATTAATGGTCATCATCATCCACGGAAACAAGCAGTTAACATCACAATGACGGATCCGTTTTCCGACCACACTCACCAGAACCCTAATTAAGCCGCCATCACGCGCCGGAACCCTAATTAAGCCACCATCACTCGCCGGAAACCTAATTTCGCGGCCATCACAGTCCTTGTATCTCTTTTTCGAGCGCCGTTTTCGAACTTTATACATCGTCGGACGATAAATCGACCGGAAAAAAAAACAATCGAGACTGAAGTTCACGGTGTAATCATGATTGAAGAAGCTAGGGTTTGACGGAGCGAATGATCTGTTAGAGCTTGAAACGAAGACGAATTGATTGGGGCGTCGATTGATGGTTATTCGGGATAGCGGCGTCGATTGGTGGCGGGTTGACTGGTGGCAGCTGGTGGCGTTATATTATCGGTGTCTTGTGGTATTTAGGGTTAGGCAATGTTAGGGATGGAGTGTTTGTGTAATATACAAATATAGGGTAGGGTTCAAATGAGAATAGGAATTTGTGTGAGAATGGGGGAACCAATGATATCAAGCCATGTGTACAAAGAGAATGTTCCACATGTACCAAAACCCATTTACCCCCAACGTCTCACAAACGACAAATCGAAAAATTATGAAAATTGCACCATTAAATTCAGCGTTTTCTCCTCTTCGATTTGCCGTCCCTCAAGGCATACTTTCGACGAGTTTTTTTTTTCTTCATTTTTTTGGTGGGTTTCACATTTACTAACACATGTGTTAAAGTGTTGCATTTAGGGTTTAGGGTTTGAGGATTATGGGTTAGGGTTTAGGGTTTAGAGTTTAGAGTTTGAGGTTTGGGGTTTCTCCCCGAAACCCCAAACCTCAAACCATAAACCCTAACCCCTAAACCCCAAACCCTAAACGCTTTATAAAACTCTAAACCTTAAATCATACTAAACCCTACTAAACCCTAAACCCTACTAAACCCTAAACCCTACTAAACCCTAACCCTAAACCCTAACCTTAACCACAAATTAAATGTACAACCAATCACTAACACATGTGTTACTAATTTGTAAAACCCACCAAAAAATGGAAGAAAAAAAAAGTTGACAAAAGTATGCCTTGAGAGACGGCAAATCGAAGAGGAGAAAACGCTGAATTTTATGGTGCAATTTTCATGATTTTTCGACTTACCGTTTGTGAGATATTTAATTTTTATAAATGTGGAGGAGAGAGAATAAAGTGACACATAGCAGAAATCTGTTGGTTCCCTCGTTCTCACTCAAAGTTGGTGTACTCATTTGAACCTTACTCTACCAATATAATAAAAAAGGAATAATAAAAAGTTTAAAGTAAGTATGTCATTCGTAAGGAGAAACCATGAAGGGGAGGACTAAATGTAACACCCCAAGTTTCAGGTTTTAAAATCGTATGCGGATATATTTTTATTATGAAATATTATTATGTAGATAACGAGATATAGTGAAAAACGTAAACGGTTTTATCAGTTCCAGACAATAGGGTTTAAAGGAGATAAAATAAATACAGAGGAATATAGATAAGTACGTACAAATACATGTTTATCCATTATTTATTTTGTAAGCCTCCAGAACCTTTCCAGACACAAAACAAAATCGCAGGAACCTTCATGTATGGTTAAATTCTTCAATTCAAATCATGAATCAAGATTATTAGGGTTTAATTCATCCTCCTTTCATCATCTTCAAGTTGTTTTGTAAGTGATTTCTCTTATGTTTTAATCTAGGGTTTGTGTTCATAAGGGTTTTAATATGGTGATGGTTTTAACCCGAAATTAAAGATGGAAATTGATTAAATTGGTGTTAATAAGTGTATAAGTGATGGATTCTAACAAAGATTCAAGTTGTAAGTGATTAAATTGAGTTATATAATTAGTGTTCAAAGTGGGTTTTTATTGAAGTTTATGAAATTAATGGTTTTCAAATGAATTTAAGTATGAAATATGTTGAAAGGATGTTTATTAGTATTGTAGAGCTTATTGTTAATCAATTAACATGTTGAAAAGGATGAAATCATGAATTGGTGTTTATGAGTAATTATGGGGTTTTATCAAAAGTGTATGAATATGTATAAATAAGCTTAAAGATGTAATTGATGATGTAATTAGAGTATGATTATATAGGTGAAACATGAATTTAATTAGTGAAAGCTTAAAAGTGATCATGTGATGTGGTTTTAGTGTGGGTGATTAAAGAACTAAAACAAGTGAAATCAAAGTGGGGGATGAGTTTATGTGATTCGAAGATTTATGATTGTTAGTATCTAAAAGTGTCGTTATATATTATGTATGAATTATGTAGGTGTTAAAGAAGTGGATGCTTATGAGGATCTATATGGTGAAATCATCTAAGAGATTGTGGTGAGTGATACGGGGGTTAAACAGGTGATGTGATTGTGGGGTACCGTTTAGCTTGCGGGCTAGAGGTTTACACAATCAAAGAATAAGTTATTTGTTATGTTTGTTTAATTATGTTTATTGCTTAATTAAGTTTTTGTGTTAAATTACTTGTTATTCTTAATTGTTATGTGATTAAATGTTATTTGATAAGAAAAGTAGTGATTTCCTCATTTGCTTGATGTTAGCTAAGTAATGAGTAAGTCACTAGCTTAAAGGTAAAGGAAAAAAATTGTGAAGAATAGTATATGATTCGATTGTGTTGGATCCGGATTGCTTTCGAGAAAGAGGCTACACAATCGGGTGGAAGATGACTTGTTGATATATGTAGATTAAATAGTGATTATGTGGTGAACCATGTATGAATTAGTTGTATGTGTTTTCGGATAGCTTCCGAGCTAGAGGATCATACAATCAAGTGAGAGTTGCTTGTTATATGTTTTGTTTCTTATGTGTGTGTGTTTAAGATTATATTAAAAGGTGTTGTTGATGAGTGACTTGATTATTGTTGGTTAATGATTATGTGTAATGATTCAGTAGTGATCAGAGAGGTAACTGCGGTTAACACAGTGTTCAGTGTTTAGTGTTCAGTGTTCAGAGCCCAGTGAATTTGTGCTTATGTATTGTATTGATATATGTTAAGTGTTATGTGTGGATTGCTTGTTTAATTGCCTGTGTACTCACTAAGCAGTGGTGCTTACCCGTTTCAGTGTTTATGTTGTAGGTTGATGTTTGGCTAGCGATATGTGGATAGAAGGGTTATGAGAAGCTAGTGACATGGATATGGAGCATGCTTACGGTTAGAATATGCTTCTTTCTTTTGAATTGTTGTTTTGATGCCCAATTGTGTAAATCGCCCAAACAAAGAGTTTTCGAATTAAAAATGTGGTCAATATATAGTAGTTGACTTTGAAAGTCAAACTGAAATATGGTGTCTTGTGTATGTGGTTATCAAGTGTATGAAGTCATATGATTGGTTTGATTTGGGTCAAAGTGGTGAAAAGTGATTTAGTGTCAAATGTGATTGGTTAGTCAAATGTGAAGTTGACATATAGTCAACAGGGTTATAATAGTCAAACATATATGGTTTTGGGTAGAGTTGTGGTGGTATATGGTTGTTTTGGTGAAACGGGTTAAATGGGGTCAAAATAGGTTGAAACTAGTCATAAGAGGATATTTAAATGGGTTAGTGTTAGGAGTTGTTTGTTGTATGCTTGAAGTATGTTTTGGTGAGTCAAACGAGTGTGCAAAAAGTCAGATTATGATTGTGTGTGGTTTGTGATTTGAAGTGTAGTCCAAAAGTGGTTAAAATGGTCGAAAAGAGGTTATACGTCCATTTTCTCGTAAAACGTGTATTTTGGTAAATTGTAAAAAGGGAAAGTTTCGTATTATCATTTTGGAGGTGCATGTAAATTTTTAGGGTCTAACTCCTTACGGTTTAGGAGTTATGCGTGTTTGAATTTGGTCAAAAATTTGAGTCTGTTACCACTAGAACAGGCTTGTTCTAGTCTAAAACAAGCTTGTTCTAGCTAAAACAAGGTTGTTTTACCTACCTGTACTACATGGTTGGTAATTTGCATACCCCGTTGTCTTGTGTTGGGTCAAAATGTAAAGATGAGAATACGGTATCAAATATACGAGATGTGGGACCAATAGAGAGTGTTTTTAGAGTATGTATTAAAAAAAAATGGTTATGTTTTCGAGGCGTTTCACTAAAAATGCAATTACCTCTTTTATGAGTTAATTAATATTACACATCATTACCTAGTGGATTAAAAAGATAAAAGAAAAATACAATAACCGGTTACACATGGAAGGATACCCTGTTATAGCCCGTTTTATGCATACAATGAAAAAAGAATAACAGTTACGTACATACAATGACGGTCAATTTAGTTGTGTACACATTAAAAAAGTCAACGCATAGTTATATACATTTACAAACACTTAACCCTTTAATTAATATCTTGAATGGGGTGACGATATTTGTGACATGAAGATGAATATTCAGAGTAATTTTAGTATTGAATGCATACGGTAGCAACTTTAAATTTAGAACATAACTTCAGTGGTCATTCACATCCTCAATCTGATGGAGTGATGGACACACGGCAAACAAAAGTACAAGGTTGAATGCAGACGCTATATTCTCAGCCAAACATTGCATCTCTGATCAAGCATCTTGATCCAATAAATACATAAAACTTGACGGAAACAAAAATAAAAAGAATGAAAAGGTTAATAGAAGGGGTGATCTCTTTTCTTACCAAAGATACTATGACCGTATGTTGAACTCATTACGGTTGCTATAAGTGGAAACTGCAAGGTCACAAAAGAAGTAATTGGTAGACATGTCAATGCAACTACGGGAGCAAGAATCCAAGAGTTTCTTTGGCCAAACACAATGTACAAGGTTGCACCAAAAGCTACGATCATGGCTGTTGTGGATATGAACCACGTTGTCAGACCAATTATCAACTTTGTAGGCAACTTATACAGAAAGTCTTGTGCAGCAAAACGCATGGTGAGGATTGACAAGAACAACAATGCTGTCACAGAGGTGAACAATGATATTGCATCTGCTATCGCAAATATTGTGAATGGAGGGTCATCCGTAAAAACAAGGATGCCATCCTGATTGTTTCCTCTTGGAACCGTAATAGCCGCTGCAAACACAATACTACAATAGTAATGATTAATACAGCTGTAATTGTGTACGACTCTACAGTTGCTTTTCTCCCTCAATCACCAACTCCTCGTGCTCTCTTGTAAATACCATCTCAGGTGTTTCTTCAAAAGAGTTCTTTTGTATGATGTTTAGAGGGCATACAAATCCTTCCACTTCCTGCCAACATAAACTACAGGTACGTACCTACTTTATTAGAATTTTGACTTAAATATAGCTAGCTAGATCTAATTAGCAAATTACTAGAGTAAATATTCCTACCTTGAACCATTGTAATTCACGTTGTATCGGCAACGCTTCACCTGAAATAGGATTCAGTTTGTTGGGAGATGCCAATCTTGCAGCCAAATGCAAAAAGGTCATTTCCAAAAGGTTCTTTGATTGTTTTATAAACAATTCTATGTTCACTCATTTGATATAGTAAGTTATAAACCTCTTCTGAACGGTTAATCACGGCATATTGAATCATGTTATGACCTTCCTCGTTTGCACTACAAATTGCATCAGGGAAAAAAGTTACAGTCATATCTGCAACCTCGTATGCATTTTGTCTCGTAGCTTCAAGAACCGGATTGGTGTAATATAAATGGTGAGGGCTGGAATCATTGGAATCTTTTACCAATTTACACGTCGATAGTAATAGTTTTGTAGCATCATGATGCATTCGAGCCCTCTTCTCAACAAACTTACGAGAAGCACATCACTAGTCTCTATCTTAGTAGCGGGAGGTTTTAACAAATATAGATAAGTATCGATCAGTATGCATATCAGAAAGAGCTGTAGCTAGCTAGTGGTGTGTGACCAATGCTTTTAAAATCGAAAATCGAATCGAACCGGAAAGGGCTCTGGTTCCGGTAGGACCGGTCCGGTCGAACCGCCCCAAAATCGGCCAAAACTCGATTTTAAAAAAAAATCAAAAATTCGGATAAACCGTCCGGTTTTGACCGAACCGTCCGGTTCGTTGACCGGTCAAACCTTGGTAAAAACCGATTTCGTACCGGCCGACCGATTTCGTACCGGCCAAAAGTGCTCCGGTTCCCGGTCGAACCGATCCGGTTTGACCGGTTTTCAAAACATTGTGTGTGACCCTCATTGTCCTTGGCATCCAACAAAGCTTGGTTTTTTTTCAACCAAGATCTTAGCAGCAGCAGCATCCAGCTGGTTGCCAACAAATTCTTTATTCTTTGTAGTATGTACTGCTACACGAAGTGCCGTGTTTCCATTCATGGTTATTTTGTCTTTCACGGTTACTGTAACTTCCCCATTAATTCTCAAAACAGAAATCCACTTTTTCATATAAACTTTGGTGAACCTTTTTACTTGTTGTTCTGCTTCTCTTTCATTGTTTTACTTTATTCTTTTCTCATTGATCGATCTTTCTTGTGCTTTTTTTTCTCTTTTCTTCTTATGATCTTCTCCATATACTTCTTCTTATTCTTCAGATATTGAATTCAAATATTGTGTTATTGTTTCTTTTTCATCATCCAGATCTGCATATAATTATTAATCGAGATTAATAATGGTTAATTATTGATAAAACTTGTATACTATGATCTATCTTGTGTTAATTAGTTATGACTAGTCATGTAAACATCCAAGATCCAATTAATGAAAACTATTTCAACAAAATCAAAGGATGGATATTGAGAAATATGATATATATTTTAGAGTTAATTATATCAATCATCTATGTGTTTTGCACGAAATTACACCGTTCATCCTTATCTTTTGAAAATTACACCGATCATCCTTGAACGATAAGAAAATGCACGGTGATGGTCCCTCCCCTAACGCTCGTTAAATATGTCCGTTAAGTTTGATCATGTGACATGCACATGAGGGTATATACGTAATTTTGACTTCTTATTTCCAAAAACTCACCAACCCTGAAGATCCATTTCTTTTTCATCACCATTTTTCTAACTTCCCCAAATCTCTTTTCCATAAAAAAAAAAAAAAAAAAAAAACCTTTACCATTACAAAACATAAGAGCACAGGGTGTGCGCACCATTTTTTCAATGTTTTCCGACGAGAACGCCGTTCCCATTGGCGTTCACCGGGACGGCCAGCATCTCAATTTAGAGCACCGGGACGGCGTTCTCGTCGCCGTTCCCATTGGCGTTCACCGGCCAGCATCTCAATTTAGACGTTGTTTCAAGCGACGTTTTCTTTTTTTTTTTCTTTTATTTCGAAAATAGCAAGCAATATTGGTGTGTGTATGGTGTGTGTTGTAGGTGTGTGGAGGAAGAAGCTGAAGGAAGAAGGTAACGATTTAGGTTTTTTGACTAATAATATTGGGCCAAACTATTATATATGTAAATGGGCTAATAAAAATGACCTAATACTACCTCCGTCCCATTTAAAATGTCCACTTTGACTTTGCACGTAGTTTTAGGATTCTCCACTAACTACACTTTTCATCAATCAAATATTAAATCTATCTACTAAAGTCTTTTTTGATTGGTTGAATATCAAAGTGGACACTTATAATGGGACATCCCAAAATAGTAACGTTGGCATTTCAAATGGGACGGAGGGAGTATATTTTAACCCATTAAATTATCAAAATAGGCTAATTGTTTTTTGGTTGATATATAGTAATTATTAATAAATGTTTTTGTTATATATTTTATAAATTAAAAAATTAAATGTTGTTTATTTAATTTATTTGTTTTTTATATATTAATTTATACAATTATCTTTATTAAAAAATCAAATAAAATAAATAATAAAAAACTTCAGAACACTGTCCAGAACACTGTGAAATCAGTTTCATCACACCACAAAATCCTCACTTTCAACATTCTCCAGAACGATGTCCAGAACATTGTGGACCACATCCTTTTACTCTAACTAAAAAAAGCAAATACAAACTCACTTTTTTGTTTGTGACCAATCAACAATTCTAATTTCTGAACACAATTATCACCAAAATACCACCACCAAACACCACCACCGAAATCACAATCGAAGCAGCAGCAAGATGCGGCTATGGTGATGTCGTAGTTACACTCGTACCTCAACCACCGCAAGTACAATTGCGGGAGCAGCAGCCGGAGGTAGCGGTCAAATTCCGACAACAACTCCTCCCATTGTCATTTTAATCGATAAGTTCAGGACATCCGCCGCACCTCATCTTCTAATGATTTAAATCCACCATCCGCTGCGGAGTTCTCCAGATTTGGTACAATTTTGAACTTACGAATCGGAACCCACTTCAATTGGTGATTTGTTATGATGAATGTTTGGTTACAATTATAAACTTACGAATCAAAACCAACTTTAAATGGTGATTTGTTATGGTGGTTAGAGGTGGCGGTGGCAAGAGTTGGTTGATGGTTTTAATATGTAATCGATATTAGTATTCCTTTGTTTGTGGTTTATATAGATCTTACTTTGTGGTTCCATTAGATTTAGACGGTGAGTTTAATTTTTAGGACCTAATTTGAGTGCTTGAATACGAGTAATGCTTTCTGTGAGTATAGTGAGACCAAGTGGGGGATGGTGCCATACTGCCATGGTGGTAAAAGTAACATGTGGGTTTTGAGAATGAAGAAAGTAAAATTACGAATATACCCTCATGTGCGTTTCACATGATCTAACTTGATGAATATATTAAACGGGCGTTAGTGAGAGGGACCATCACCGTGCATTTTCTTATCATTCAGGGATGATCGATGTAATTTTTAAGAGATAATCGGTATAATTTTGTGCAAAGCATAGGGATGATACATATACTTTTCTCTATATTTTAGAACAGCAAACCTATATTCCTATTGTCTCATTCTTATTGCTTCCTAACGAGCCTTGAACCTACAACCTCTTGATTTGATGACTACTTATGTCTCCTAATAAGACTTGAACCTACATCCTCTTGATTTGATGACTACTTACATAGTGCTACCTAAAGACCCTTATCTAATCATTTTAGAATGCTTATCTAACATCCATTAGGGCAAAATCGTCTTAGGTAAAAACAATGAAAAAGGTAAAGCGAATTTCTTTATTTTAATAAGTTACTAAATTTATGTTAGCTGAAGTAAAAATATATGATTGATGTGTATGTGGTAAATGAATGAATTAGTAATTGGAATGGTGGATGTGCTTTTTAGCTATAATAAGTGAAATTTCTACGGAGTACATGATAAGCACAAGTTAAAATACTCATACTCAGATTACATATGACCACATTTTAGCTTTTTAGTATAAAACTCGTTCAGTAACTTACATATCACATACTACCCATCCCGCAATGGTTCTACTTCCCTCTTGGCAAGTCAAAAACCGAAGAACCATCTAAATGTGTAAAAGTACAAAACCATATGGAATCTATGATGTATCAATCCCTTGTCTACTATGTCCGCAGTTCAGATTTGTGAAAAAAGGAGTTCGTTCCACGTATCGGGAATGCCAGGTAAGCACCAATGTAAACAATCTTGCATCCCTGGAGTGGCTCGGATGCTGTATCTTGATATGTGACCTTCCTCTCTTACCTGTGATAGTCCCGTTATATCCAGAAGCTTCACATTTGTTCCCTTCACTGCCCCTGATGCAATCGAATCGCTAGACTCATCTTGTACAACTTCTAGTGCCCCAGGGGTTGTGCTGTCACATGTACCTCCACTGTTCCAATCTCCGTTGAAGAAGTGTCTGGGTGATATCGTCCTGTAAAACACCTTCAACCCGGGGTACTTTGGTAGTTCACCATTCACCCACTTGATAATGCTGTAAATTGTTAAGTTCTTTGCATTTCCTATTTCCGATATCTTTCTGTTTGTGTTAGGCTTCCCACCCACATACATAACCCACCGATTTGCGTTAATTTTCCCTCTGTTCCAGTGATGCCCCGTGTTGAGAACAACCACATTGAATCTACTGATAAAACGTTGCAAAAAAGCCGGTGGGCGATCAAGGTGCATTGCAGTAGAGGTTGTACCGTTTAAGGGGTCCAACTCACATAGACTGGCAGACCAATAATAGAGGATTGTAGTGTTGGTGACTGGGAAACGGAAAGCCCAACCATCAGGCCGCACTGACCCAGCAGCTTTGCCTAGACCGTATTCCTCACCAACATCTTCAACATCATGCATCTCTTCACCACCTGTGATCATGCACATCAATGATTGGAACTGCTGGCGGCCCAAGGAATCCCCAATAAAAGCTAGTGTTTTGTCTTGCATTCTGAAATAAATCTCAAACAATCAGCAAAAATGGTAACTAGTAACTTGTGTGTGGACATGACCAAATTGTTTAAATAGTTCAACCGCCAGACCTTTTAAGGAATTCTGGCCCTGTAAAATTATCCATGTTGCAATCTTTCGGCTGCCACTTTAGCTTCTCATATCCAAAATCTGTTCGTTGGGTCAAGCGGCAAGCCCACGTCCCTGACAGCCACTGTTTACAACCAAATCCCGAATACAGAGGCCGACTCTCATCAGTCACCCACCTCCCTTTACCAAAGTTGCAGGCTGGGATACAAATTTTGAAATAAAATGAATAAACAAATTGAAAAAGAAGCATGTATCTGGAAATGAGCAATGAAAGTTAACACGCTAAACTACTATATAAAGAAAATGAAATATAACTCTATGCTCCAATCGATAGTATGGATAAATTTATAGGCCTGCCTTTCAACCTCTGCACTCATGTCACTTATCAGTTGGTGATTACAGACGAGAAATGTTAATGACTAATGACTAATGAGTAATGAGTAATGAAAGTTAACAACCTAAACCACTACTGTTTAGAAAATGAAATATGACACTCTGCTCCACTTGATAATCTGGGGTTCTTATATGTGCGCCTTTCAACTTCTGCACTCATGTCACTTTTCTGTTACTGATTACAGTTGAGAGATTTACTAGTTATGTGTGTTGACCATGTTTTGAATTAAAAGATATAATTCAGGTAAAAGAGTAAAACACACCTTGGTTTGCAACAATAAAACCTACTTTTCCCACAGCTGAATCTATTATCTTAGATGCCATTGGTTCATCTAACTGCTGTTTAGGTGGTTTTGAGTCACTGTATACTTCACTGGAAATAGATTTTCCAACAATGTCCGCGGAATCTTCTGCACCAACATAAGTAAAATAAGTGTGAAGCATATAAAATGCAAGATAAAATGCATAATTATATAGAAAGTACAATAAGAAGTGAGAACGGCTAGATATGGCAGATCTTACACAAGCTCACTTTCCTTACATCACTATCTCATATAGAGTATATATTTATAGGAATTGGATAAAGAGAGAACTTTGAATTTAAAGAACCAGGGAACCTCAAAAATTATATGGAGTACTGAACATTCATCAATGAATATTGGTATATGAGGATATTCATCGATGAATATTGATAAACCAATATTCAGTGATGAATATTAAGTGTAACTTAGGGAGGTTCTCTGGTTCCCTCTGGATCTTTCAAATATGGATATATAAACAAAATGAAAGCAAATCAAAAATTCGATTAAAATGTACTGTCTTCAAGTTTTATTTGTAATTCTTGATTATTCCATAATAATCACCAGGTAAAAGTGAAATGACTAAACATACTAGAAAATTTCTACCATGGAGCTTTTCCTGAGCAGTTCTTAAATATGCATCCCCTCGAATTAATGGTGAAACCAAATCTACAACTCCCTCATCTCCCCGAGTGTTCAAATAGGGTGTTTTTATGGAGCTTGATGGAGATAATACATTCACAAGTCCTTCAGGTTCTCTTATATTATCTTTTGATGATTGAGTAACATGCTTCACTTTTACTTGCCCAGCTGCCATCACAATGAAGTTAAACAATTAGGTAATGAAGAAGAGGTTTCAGAACCCATTGCAATGCATACAAAGTAGTTGTTATGACAAAGAAACAGTCTTAATGCAGGAGCATCTTGAACGATGTTAGTCATTGTAAATGCTACCCTACAGTGTTAGACTATCAAATGCATGTCGTAGAATTAAACTTATCTACACTATCATTCATTCATAATTAAAATGAAAGAAAACATAGAAATGAATCACGCATACATGATTGTTTATGAAATGCATGTGATACTTGTCCTAGTTATCCTTGCTTTTACGTAGATTCTGACGATTTGTGAAAGAAACTTGGTGTTCAGAGGGATCATCTGTACTATGAGACCCCTCAGAAAATGAAGACATTACAAAGCAAATATCAGTATTTAATTCGGGCCATAGATTCAAGGGGCAGACTAGCTAGTTTTGGCCATAGAGTCCCTCCCAGTTTTTGTCTGTCAATGGTAGTACCCGATTTAATAAATGTTAGTCTGGTAAAAGGTTGCAGAGGTGAGGCAGTATCTTATGTTAGATATATGATATGAGCAACTATACATGAATCAAGGCGTGACTTGCAATTGTATGGGCAGAAAAGGTGTACAAATAGTAGGCTGATAGCAACAGCAGTAAAGTAAAAGTAAAAGAAAGATGAGGTGGTATATTGAAGAGAAAAGAAGAAACCTGGAAAAAGGTACAAGAGTTGAGCATGAGATGTAGTGAGAAGGGAGGTCTTTTCCCAAGAACAAATAAGAATGGTGGTAATAACAAGAGCGATGAACAACACAGATAGGTGCTTGGTTCTGCGTTCATAAAAGTAGCCTCCTTTAATCGTTTCCTTGTACACACGCCGACAAGCGTTGTAGTTGTTTGTCAATGACATTGGGTTCAGATCAATCAATCAATCAATGATACATATATGTATCTGCAAAACCATGAAGAAAATTAAAAAAACAAAAACTAGAGTATATAGGCATTGTAAGCATCTACATCTACAATTGAATAAAATTGAAATTCTAATAAGTGGAATTATAGAATATAATCGAAGTGGGTAAATAAGTAGTAACCTATAGCAGTTAATTAAAGTGCTGCTACATATGAATGAATGAATGAATGAAGATGAAGAAGAAGAAGAAGTGATAACAGAGTAGCATTCCTTTTCCTTCCTCCTTTAATTTAAATTAAATAATAAATAAAATAAAATCCTAGAGTTAATCTTCTTCTGTGCATAATACTGTAATAGGTATTCAGCAACAAGAACGAACGTAGCAGATGCATCAAATCAAATCACATTTGAAATTATTACATACCAGAAATGGAAACAGATCTCAAATCTCTATTTTTCTTGCCTTTTCTTTTGAGAGGAGAAATTAAATAAAATAAAAACTGGATGGATTTTTTATTATTTGACACACAGATCGCCCCTCAAAATTCAATTTTTGACTCCCTGGAGAACGATCTTGATTTCGGGGTATTTTTTTACAAAATCTGTTATTTCAAAAAAAAAAAAGATTAAAGTAAAAAAGAAAAGGCTACTGCTACTACTAATAAATTAAAAAATATTTTCTATCTTCAATTCTAATTCTAATTCTATTAATATGGAGTAATAATTAATCCGTACTACGAGTAGTATTAATTAAAAATTCTTAAAATACGCTACCATTCTCCAATTTATTTATCAGATCATATCATTTCGATAAGTTATATGTTAGATTTCTTTTTATAGTATGTAAAAAAAAAAATTGTTGATTGTTATGTAAAAAAAAAAAATTGTTGATTGTTATGTAAAAAAAAAAAATTGTTGATTGTTCTCCGTGTGGTGCTTAGCTTTTATCACTAATACATTTTCTCTTGCCAATTTGGTTACTCTTGATGGTGTTTAAGTACTTTATCCTTGATTCAGCCATATTGTTAAGCTTAGTGGTGACAACTTTATACAAGTCATATTCTTGTTACCATTTCTTAAATACTTACGGAGTATTAAATATGTCTACGCATACAAAATACTATTTTTTGGTGATTAAGAAGAATAAAATTAGAGCTAAACCCTCATGTATGAATACAATTGTAATTTCTTAGTAGTCTAGCTAGTACACTTAGCCACACAAACAAATCACGTTTTTAGCACCCTAGTTAAATCTAATTACAAACATATTATTTGTTAATATAAAGCTAAGGATCGTGATTTGTATATTATCAACTCACTTAACATAGTACAAAGTGCAACGTTGTTGCATATATATGTTTTTCTTCATCACTATCCATCTGTGTCACTTAATAATTAATTTTTTTAATTGAGATTCATTGATATTTACCTTCTTTTTATCGAGTACAAAATACGTAGATATGTTTACTTATTATTCTATTATATTTTCGAGTTTGTGGCTTAACCTGTTGAACCCAACTAATGCGCGCAAAACATGCCCAAGAAATTAAAATGGTTGACAGTTTTTGAGTTAATGGGTTCAGATTTGCGGGTTAATAATTCTCAACCTAAACTCGAACTATGGTGAATGGGCTAACTGATTAATATTAAGTAATATGGCACGACCACATAACCTATTTAGAGAAACAATTGCTTTTTCATTATGAAAGTAAAAAAGTTCGAGTTCTAGGTCGCACGTTAACCAAAACTTTAACCCAAACTCAACCCCAAATGTTGAAGAATTTTTTAACCAACTCATTATGTTTTGAAAATATAAGGGGTTAATATCTAGGAATGCATCTAACTTGTGTTCGATGTCTATTGTGTGTACCCAACTTACGTTTGCTATTTTAATGCATCTGACTTCCAAAAATGGTGTTTTAATGTATTTTGTTAATGTGTTACTTGTTTAAGGTGCCACGTGGCATCCGGAGAGTTTGACACATCATCAAAACTTGACCAAAATACACTAAATCACACTATTTGAAAGTTGGTTGCATTAAAAATAGCAAACGTAAGTTGGGTACACACAATAGACATCAAATATAAGTTAAATGCATTCCCAGACACTAACTCCAAAATATAATTACCAAATCACTATGGCTTAAAACAAAATTACTAGTCAATCGTGATTCTTCTATTTTATTACTAACCAATTTATATATATATATATGGGATTCTGTGAAAACAAATGGATAAAAAAAATGGTGAAAACAGATCTTAGTCATTGATCAAATCTAGATTATATATATATGTGAAAGGGGTGGGGATAAAAAAAACGGTGAAGACGAAAAAAAAGGTTCATATTTGATAATTTATGTGAACTAAAAAAAAAATAAAGGTTCACACAAAAAAAAATATTTTTTATGATAAAAAAAAAGTAAAATTCGTAAACCAAAACAAAAAAATTAAGGTTCACAATTGAAAAACTTAAAAGCTTTCTGTGAACCCAAAAAAAAAAAAAAAACTCACAATTGAAAATGTCAAAAACTTTCTATGAACCCAAAAAATTAAGGTTCACATTTGAAAACGTTAAAAACTTTTCGTGAACCCAAAAAAAATTAAGGTTCGCAATTAAAAAGGTAAAAAAATTTATGTGAACCAAATTTTTTTTCAAGGTTCACAATTAAAAAAGTTGTAAATATTATGTGAACCTAAACAAAAAATTTAAGCTTCACTTTTATAAAAGTAAAAACGATTTTGTGAACTAAAAAAAAAGCTTCATAGTTAGAAATTTTAAAAATTTTATGTGAAAAAAAAAATTAAGGTTCACAAGAAAAAAACTTAAAAAAGTTTTGTGAGAAAAAATTAAGCTTCAAAATTTATGTGAAAAAATAAGGTTCACGATTAAAAAGGTTAAAAACTTTGTGTGAAGCGAAAAGAAATTAAGATTCATGATGAAAATTTATGTGAAATAAAAAAAACATAAGGGTTCACAATTAAAAACAAATGTGAAGCGAAAAAAAAAAAGTTCACAACTTAAAAAAATTGTGAAGCAAAAAGTGTTTTCACCGGGTTTTTTTATCTCCACCCCGTTTACATATATATATATATATATATATATATATATAAAAGTTAGATTAGATCAAGGGATGATATTTGTTTTCTCCGGTTTTTTTTTATCTCCTGTTTTCACAAGAACCCATTCATATATATATATATATATATATATATATATATATATATATATATATATATATATACATATATATATATATATATACATATATATATATATATATACATATATATATATATATATACATATATATATATATATATACATATATATATATATATATATATATATATATATATATATATATATATAGTCTCAGGTTCAAATGAGAAGGCTAATTTTCATGAGAACGTGAGAAATACTTTAAAAATCACTTTTTAACTATCCAAAACACGTTATTTTACAAAATTTTATTCGTAGCTTCTTTTTTAAATAACTTTTAGAAGTTATTTTTTCAATAAAAAAATTTTCGACGTTTTATTATTTTTTTTATTAAATTTTTTATTCATAATAATCACATTTTATAACTTGATAATCACATGAATAATATGTGATTATCATGCCATATTTTGTGATTATCTCGAACACATGATAATCACATTATATTAGAGAATAATCACATGTGATTATCATGTTATTTTTTGTGATTATCTTAAATAATCACAACAATCACGACTGTAAAACAAGTTCGGAAAAAAGTTAATATTTTTTATTTATGTTTATATCATAGCTTCCAAAAGTTATTTTAATAGTAATCATTGAAAAAGTTTTATAGGAAAGTGTGTTTCGAATGGTTAAAAAGTAATTTTGAAGTGTTTCTCATGTACTCACGAAAATTAACCTTTTCATTTTAATCCACCTATATATATATATATATATATATTGGGAGCGTTCAAGAGGGAAACACTTTTTTTGGAGAAAGCGGAAACTGTAATATTCATTACGGATAATCTTAACTTTGCCAATACAAATGTAAAAAAAATAATTATTCTTACAAGTAAATAGTAATCAAAATCAATGCTATAAATAATATATTTTATATATGAAATTCATTTTAACTCATAATATTAGTTGGTGAATATTTACTTAATAAATTGTTAACATTCATCGTGATGAATGTTAACTTAATATTCTTCACAATGAATGTTCAAAAATAACATTTTGACAAGTATTTTTTATTTTAACATTCATCATAATGAATTTTAACTAACATTCACCACGATGAATATAATGATTTTGAATATAATAGTCATCAATTTATGTTATAAACTACAAAAATAACTTATTAATGAAGGTTAATGTAACACCCCAAATTTCGTAAATATTCTTTTATTAATTAGGTGTGAGTTAAAATGTCTGTTTCATAATATTTATATCATAAGTTTAAGTTAGACTAATAAGTTAGTCAAGTTAGTTAAGTTTATTAAATTGTAAGTATTAATTGTGTAGAGGGACTAAATTTGTCAAGTTAGAAAAGTAGAGGGATGAAAAGCAAAAATACTTTAATTAATTAATCTCTTCATGAAAAATCTGGAACAAAACACATAGTGGAAGGTGTACTCTGTGTGTGTGTGTGTGTGTGTGCGTGTGTGTCATTTTAACAGGAGAAAAAGGAGGAGGAAGAACAATAACGAATTTCACCAAATTGAAGCCTTAATCCTTGTGTTTTCAAACTTCTACTTCCGTTTCTATCATTCTTAAGGTAAGTAATATCCCCTACTACCTTCAATTTGTAGTTTTGTTGAGTTTTGTATAAACCCTAAAATGGGTAATTAAGAAATTTGATTTGTTATTTTGAAGTAAAGATGTTAGATGATGATTGTTAGATGTGAAAGAGTTTGTGTAAGTGCTAAATAATGAGTTTCATTGTAGTTTTCGGATTTTGATGATGTTGGTGAATTAGCTAAGTTTTGTTGATGAGATTAATGATTGAAAATCTTGTATTATTGAGTTATTAATGATAAATTATAACTAACTAGATATGTGCATGCTTGAATCAATAAATAAAGAATTCTTGCTAATTGTGAATGTTGGTAAATTGACTTTGGGTAAGTGTTATAAACTTGATTAGAGAGTAGACATGTGAAAGTTAATATGGTTGTAGTGTTACAAGAAGTTTAATATACTTGAGTTTGATTAGAGAATGAGTTAACATATAAATGTTGTGTATACTGAGTTGTAGTATAATTGTGTGTTTATGTGATATTTATGATTAGGTGAATCAAGAGTTAATTGGGAAGTGTTGAGCTTAACTAGAACACACATCCATTTTTAGTGACAAAGGTAAGTAATAGCTAACATGTGATAAGGAAGTTATTTGTAAAGCTATGTGTAACTAAGTATGCGAGCATACCATTCATACAGATTGTAAGGATGTTAAGTATGACAACGAGGCTTGAGAAATCTCGTTGATCATCTCTTACTATCATGTTAGTGTTCATTCGAGAAGGAACAAGGTAGTGGAAAGATGAGGATCCTCAATTGTAAGATGATAAGTCAATGGAAAAGGTTATGTATTAGGTGGTTCATATGAGTATGAACACCTAGTGGTAAGTGGAAGATAGAACATACGACTATACGAGTATGTTTCATAATCAGGAGTAAGTTATTATATGTGTATGTTAAATTCGTAGTAGTTTGTAGTTGTATGTAATGTTTCCTATTACTTACTAAGCAAGTTGTGCTTATCCCGTTGTTGTATGGTTGATGTGTAGGTGTTGACAGGTAAAGGGTCTATTTGGACAAGAAAGACGAGGATCGACTAGCGGTGGACTTACTAACGAGTAGTAAGTTAAATCCCTTATTTTGTAAAGAATCATGCTCTTGGTAGAACTATGAAAGCCTCATTTGTATAAAGTGATGTTTTGAGTATGCAATTGTAGTAATGAATGTTTTGACCCGTTTGTAGTTTTCGTACAAAATAGTCGTTTCGGGGTCGACCTGGTAGTCATAAATCTTTTGAGAAGTCAAGAATCTTTTATGTATGATGACATGTAAATGGTGTTAGTGTTAGAATTTAAAGTGGAGTAGTAGTGGAATTATGTATGTTTGTGAAGTTGTAAAAGATTTCTAAAACCTTGATAACAAGTTTGAAGTAAGTTGTTATGTTGGAAGCTTTGGTCATTTAAAGGTGTAGATTTGTTATTGAAAGTTGGTATTGCAGTTTATTAAAGTATAGATATTATCTTGGTTAAAGGTTTGGGTCAAAACTGAGTTATTGATGAGTTTTCGGGTTTTTAGTGTAGTTACGCAATCCCAGGTAAGGTCCGGGATCGCGTAATAATGAAGGATTTGGTTACAGTCAGATTTTAGTGTTATTACGCGATCCCAAACTAGTGTCAGGATCGCGTAACCAAGAAGGAAACAAACACAGTGTGATTTTGTTTGTATTTATGCGATCCCAGATTTCTTATTGGATCGCGTATTATAACTGGGTTTTTCTGCAAATTTCAGAAATGCATAAGTGTTAGTAGTACCTTTAGTGACCAAAATATTTCACAGTTTTTTGTTGCTTTGTTTCGATTCCAATATTAACTACAAGATATGTTTTAAACTTTATGAAGTTATGTATGGTCAGTGTGACATTTATGAAAGTGTTTTGAGTGTATAAAAAAAAAGAAAATCGGGGCGTTTCAGTTAACATTCATATCATCGATTCTGATCAACATTTATTGATTTTCGCTTTTTATTTTTTAACATTTGTATTTGGCGAAAACAGAAAACAGTTTCCAACACTTCACCCCAACTAACCATCGTACCATGTAAACATGAAGCCCAACACCCTTACGGACTTGAGACCCCAGCTACAGCCGAACTCAATCACAACAATTTCAACCACTTTACTCTATTGTCCAGTTACTCAGATGTCCCCTACCTCTTACGTCCCATTGTCTTCGGCTCACTCACCCATTGATCCCAATTTACCTCCCTTGCTTTCATTCTCTCTTTTATCCATTCGTAACTTCTTAGTTGTATTCATTGAAACACTCCCGCACCCCTCCACGTCTTCCTCCCAAACACTTTTACATTTCTATTTTTCCACACCAAGTAAGCGGTAACCTACATCACCCTTCTTATAAAGATGCCACTCACTGACTTAAACAACTCCTCTATACTTACTTTACATCTTCCTAAATTCCACCATTCAAATACCTTATTCCATATCATCAATACCTCACCATGTAATATTTAAACAATGATCAATGGTTTCAACAATATCATCACACCATGGAGAATGGAATGTAAATCAATACTTCTTTTGTCAAGATCCACCCGAACCAGTAATTTTTTCCTTCTTGTACTCCATGCAAATATTTTAATGTTGTTTGGTACCAATCTGTTTCGTCTCATCTAAAACTCATTCTGCTCGTTGTCCAAAATGACACCCATCAATTTTTCTAGCAAGTAAATTGACTTTGTACCCACTTCCACTTATCCCTACCTTCATTTACTATCACAATCTGATTAATAGTGTTAGTTAAATCAACCAACTCCCTATGAGTGTACCCTCTCGGAATCTGAATCTAATCCCATTCCCAAGCCCAAAAGTTCTCAACCCATTTATTATTTACCCCTTTCTTTAATCAACATCTTTGTTCCTTTCCAATAAATTAAATATAGTCTTTTAAACCTTTCTAGCAACCGACATGTCAATTATAAAGATGAAATAGAAATTTGAAAATTAGGAAAGTCACAATTGCAATGGAACTTTTATACAGTAATTGGGTATGTGGAGAACTTTTATATGTTGATTTTATCAAATATGATGTGTCAAATATGATGTGTCATTAGTATGTTGATTTTATCTCTTAAAATGGATCCACGTCAAATGTTCATGATGCCCATTAAAATCTCAATTGTTTTCACTAACCTCTTACTTGACTATTAATTAGTATTATCGTATTACACCCTCAAAAATTGTATGATTAAGTGTCATGGGATTAAATACATATATGGAGCGCAGCAGACGAAAAGACTTCTCTTTGGGGCGAAAAAATCACGATCGGAACTGGAAGATTAATCAAAGAAATCGCAGCAATGATAGTGATACTGGTTGGATTAAGGTAACTAATCGAAAAAACAAAATAAGAGAGAATGAAAGGAGGCACTTCTCGGAGGATCCTTCCATAATCACTTACTTTGTAGCTAACCTACCAGAAGATACCACTGCAAATATGTTATGGAGAATATTTGAAGGTTTTGGGGAGTTGTGTGACTCGTTTGTAGCCAGAAAGAAAGTGAGTAGGGGATACACTTTCGGTTTTGTTAAATTCAGAGGTATCTCTAACCCAATCCAGTTTGAACAAAACTTAAAAGAGATTAAATGGAAGGGGGCAGTGCTTGAGGTGAATCTGGCTCGTTTTGACCGCAACCATAAACCAATCAAGTATGAAGATAAACATCATGGGGAGATATCGAGACAGAAAAATCCAACTTCGTACAGGTATGATGGTTTTTCTAAGACTATTAATGCTAATAACATACAGATGAATGTGAATACTGGACGTTCATACAAAGATGCATGTATGGCATCAGTGGTGACTCCCGTATCTAAGGTGATAAAGATAGAGTCTGTCAAAAATTTATATGTGGAATATTGCCCGGGTAAATCGATTGTGGGGACTTGCACTAATCTGAAGGTGATCAATGGTCTGAAAAAATTACTAGCTGATGGTGTTTATAGTAACGCGGCATTTACGTATATGGGTGGTTTAAACGTACTCATTACTTTTAAGGATAATAAAACTGCGGCCAAATTCTTGACTGAAAAAGAGGAAATTTGGAAACAAGTCTTCTCTAAGGCTGCTATATGGAAAGGGGAAAATATCATACAGGAAAGAGTAGCCAGGGTTAAAATTTATGGGGTTCCTCATCGTATTAGAGACAATATGGTATATGAAGAGATTTGTTCACAGGTTGGTTTAAAAGTTCTTGAATCCAAGTTTGGATGGGAGGCATCGGATGTCTCATATGGGGAATGCATTGTTTTGGTTAATCATGGTAAAACTTGCTCTGAGGAAATCCAAGTGAATTATCCTAACGGAAGATGTAGTGTCTGGATTCATGAGATTGAATTACAATGGAAGCCAAATTTCAACGATGAAACCTTGCCGGAAAATAACTTCACTGATCGGAATTCGCATAAAGAAAAGAAAGATGAAACGTCTGAAGGCCAACAGTTGCATGGGATATCCGAAAAGTTGCATGGGTTCTCCAAAGGTCAGGATGACGTCAGGTGTAAGTCAACAGAATCGGTTGAACCAAAAGAATCAAATGGGAGCGGGGATACAAGTTTTTCTTCAACGTTTGGGCCTGAAAAACCCAAATGGTTTACTGGAATGGGCCTAAGCAATGAAGCAAATTTTAGTTCAACCCAATCATTGGATAAGTCCAATAATGTGGGTATTAGAAGGAGGAAACCGAAGAAAAAGAAACCACCACCAAAAATTTCGGATAAAATCAGAACAATTCCAGATTTGAACGAAAATGTGGATGATCCTTTTAACCTTGATGGTATTATTGAAAGACTTGGGGTCAAAATAAATGCAAATAAGAGGAAAAAAGTGAGAGAGAATTGGATGTCAATGACAAATGAAGGCCCTAATAGAAAAAAGAAAAAGGTTGGTTGTGGTTCCAATTGTGTTTCAAAGGATTTGGATTCAAGCTCAGATGGAAATAATATATCAGATTCGGTTTTTGTGGAAGAATCTAACATGGAAGATTTAGAGCAGGAAGAAAGGGCAAATATTAAGAACATTACTGATGGGACTACGCAAAACAAAAATAGTCTCGTTAATGACGTGCAATGGGAGGTGGACGAAACAATCAAGGTTGCGGAAGGTCTGGGCATTAATTTGAAAGAATTCCCGGAACAGGTACTCGATATTGTCAATGAGAAATGGAGATACGCATGAAACAATGAATTACCTATCCATTAATATAAAAGGGGCGGCGGACAGTCGCAAGGAGAAATGGATAAGTGATCTCAAAAAGGAGAATGGCATTAACTTTATTTGCTTTCAGGAAACATCGTTATCAGATGGTTCTAAAATACGGTTTGATCAATATTGGGGTAAAGGTAAATTTGAGTTTGAATATGTGAATGCAAGTGGTAGATCGGGTGGGTTGTGCTCAATGTGGGATCCAAATTTTTTCGTTAGACAACAGGTCATAAAGGATAGGAATTTCTTATTAACATATGGACTAATTGTGGGTGAATCGATACCCCTAATAGTTGTGAACGTTTATGGACCTCAAATCTTATCCGAAAAGCGAAGTTTATGGGACAAACTTAAAAGTATTAAGGAGAGTTTTTCGGGGAGGTGGATCTTCATTGGAGATTTCAACGAAGTCAGGTTTTCAGAGGATAGATTCAACTCAGTTTTCAATCATATAGGGGCTCAATTTTTCAATGAGTTCATATATGACACAGGTCTTTCGGAGTACGCGATGGGGAGAAAACGTTTTACTTTTAGGGCAGGAAACTCTCAAAAGTTAAGTAAGCTGGATAGAGCACTTGTTTGTGATGACTTTTGGAATAGATGGCCGGAAGCTTCGTTCTTTGCCATAAATACGAGCATTTCAGATCATTACCCGATCATTCTACTGACGGATTCCCGTAATTTTGGTCCGAAGCCTTTTAAGTTTTTTGACTCGTGGCTTATGCATCCGGAACTACCTGAGGTTGTAAACAAGTGTTGTGATAGCATAGCTCCATGTGGTATTCCGTCTAGAACGCTAGCCCGTAAACTTAGGGGTTTGAAAAATGATATCAAGCTTTGGATTGCTTCGGTTAAAAAGAAACAAAATGAACAACTCACTGAAGCCAAGGAAAAGGTGTTACATTATGAACAATTGCTTGAGGAACGGTTATTATCAGAACAGGAGCTAACTCAGGAATGTGAAAGTAGAACGTTTTTGAACAAGCTTGAAGCGGAAAGGGTGCTTGATCTCAAGCAACAAGCTAGAGTTAAATGGGCAGTGGAGGGTGACGAGAACAGCGCTTTTTTCCACGGATTTATCAACAACCGGGTATGTAAATCGAGAATCAACAGTTTGCTAATTGACAACGAGTGGTGCAACGTTCCGAGTAGAATCAAAAAAGAGGCTCAACAATATTTTGCAAAACGTTTTAGCGAACCTCTTCGAATTAGACCATCTTGTAGCTGTGAAGGTATTAGACACCTTCAAAATGAAGAGCGGGAATTGTTGGATAGGAGATTTACGGCTGAAGAGGTCTTATTGGCGGTCAAAAGTTGTGACGGTAATCGAGCACCGGGACCGGATGGTTTCAATTTTAATTTCATCAAGAAATTTTGGCCCAAGCTAGAAGGAGAATTCATGGAGCTGTTGCATCGTTTCCATGAGGATGGAGTCATTCACAAAGGTTTGTCTTCTAGTTTCATTACATTAATTCCTAAAGTGGTTGATCCTATAGGCCTAAATGATTTTCGGCCTATAAGTTTGTTAGGATGTGTATCAAAGATTGTCTCGAAAATTCTTGCAAATAGATTACGTGGGGTTATTGGTCATTTGATTTCTGATGTCCAGTCCGGTTTTCTTGCGGGTCGTAATATTCTTGAGGGGCCATTAATAATTAATGAATTAATGGGTTGGGCTAAACGATCGAAAAGTAAGATGATGCTTTTTAAAATCGATTTTGAGAAAGCCTTTGACTCGATCAATTGGAAGTTTGTGGATAAAATTTTCGAATTTATGAATTTCTCGGAAAGATGGAGATTGTGGATGCGTGGGGTCTTAGAGTCAGCAAGGGCATCCATTTTAATCAATGGATCACCATCGAAAGAATTCCAATATGAACGGGGTGTGCGACAAGGTGATCCACTATCACCCTTTATATTTATTATTGCAATGGAGGCTTTCACTTTTTTCATGAATAAAGGATGTGATCTTGGGATGTTTAAGGGATTGAAAATGCCAAATGATGGACCTATTCTTTCACATTTACTATATGCCGATGATGTAATGGTACTAGGAGAATGGGAGGAAGAAAATTTGGTATTCTTAACTAGGTTTTTGAGAGCTTTCAACTTGGTTTCGGGGTTAAAGATCAACCTGAATAAATCGTCTATTTTTGGTATTCAATGTGAGGAAGTTGAGGTATCTGAGATGGCTACAAAGTTTGGTTGTAATGTTGGCAAAATCCCATTTATTCATTTAGGATTATCGATTGGTGCAAACATGAATAAGATTAAGAGCTGGAAGCCAGTGATGGATATTGTAGAATCTCGGTTATCTTTGTGGAAAGCTTCTACTTTATCAATTGGAGGGAGAATTACATTACTAAAATCAGTTTTTGAAAGCCTACCGGTGTATTACTTTTCCTTATACAAGGCTCCAGTTCAAGTAATCCAGAAATTAGATTCAATGAGAAGGAGATTCTTATGGAGAGGGAATGACAATAAAAGAGGTATAAATTGGGTAGCTTGGGATGTAGTCACGAGTCCAAAGGAGAGTGGGGGTTTAGGTTTAACCCCGTTAAGAGACTTCAACATTAGTCTTCTAACGAAATGGCATTGGAAATACCGAAATGAGGACTCGAGATTATGGAGACGTACGGTGAAAGCCTTACATGATTCGAAATACATGTATAAAGCCCTTCCGTGTAGATTATCATACGCGGGAAATTGGAAAACTATTTGTTCTATTGACAATATCTTTTCCAATAAAGGTTTGGATCTTAATTCGCAATTTCTTGGCAAAGTACAAAATGGTGAAACGCTAAGGTTTTGGGTGGATAATTGGTCCGGTTTAGGCCTACTTTACATTAGTTTCCCAGAGTTATACAAACTTGAGTCCATCAAAAATGTGACTGTGGTTAATAGAATAAGGGAGGATGGCAGTTTCAATTGGAATTGGAAACCGATCAATTGGTCCCAAGAGGCTATAGATGAACTTGTTGCATTCTATAATCTTGGACTTCGTATTTCTTTTAGTAATATGCAGGATTGCTGGGAATGGGGAGGAAATCGAACAAAGACATTTTCTGTGAAGGCAGTTCGCAGCTATATGATCGGCAGGACTAATGATGCATCTAAAGTAATCTATCCATGGAATAAATTAATTCCAATGAAGGTGAACGTTTTTGGTTGGCGCCTGTTGTTGGATCGATTGCCGTCCAGATTGGATTTAAAGCATAGAGGTGTATATATGGATAATACAGATTGCGTCATGTGTAATGAACAAGACGAATCAATGGAACACCTATTAACAGGATGCAAGGTTTCGAAGGAGGTATGGAATGCAATGGAAAGATGGTGTAAGTTATCTCCGATGATTATTTTCTCAATGAAAGACTTGATCTTCTTCCACAAAGATATCAAAGGTTCGAATACTAGAAAACTTCTAGTTCAATCAGTGATCATGATAGCGTGTTGGGTAATCTGGAAATGTCGGTGCGAAGTAATGTTCAAGGGTACAAAAGTCAATGTTGGAGGTATGGTGAATGAAATTAAATCCATAGGTTTTCTATGGATCAAAAACCGCCTCTCCAAATGGAAGCTTGAGGAGAATCAATGGTTGGATTTCACTTTTTATTAAATATTAGTAGGCTTGTTCGAAGAGAAGCAGGCGGGATCAAGCGTAAGAAGAAGATCAGGATGCATGAAGATTGCCTTTTATATTGAATGGTTTTGGCTTGGTTTCCATTAATGCATGTAACTTACAGTATGTATTGATATTTTGTTGGCGCATTATGGATATTGCTTGGTTCTAAATCCTCACGGGGTTCTATCAAAAACGATATAGGGTGAAAACCAGTGGCTCGGCCCCTATTATCGGGGATTTTTTCCTGAGTCCTTCAGGTTTTTTTCATCCCTTTTAGTTCCCTCACAGTTCGGATTTAGGGCATGCATATCCAAAGATATGGAGTGTATTATTGGTGCTTGTATTTTAAGTCTTCTAGCGTCTTGCTAGTGGACTCCTTATAATATATTTAGCCTTTCAAAAAAAAAAATTATGGGATTGAATTCAAGCTTAAATGCTCCAATTTAGAAAATCATATGTGTCGTACTTCAATTCCAAAACAATTTCATATTCATGTAATAAATATTTAATACCAGACATATCAACCATCAATCATTTAATTTTAATTTAATAATTATATTATGGGGGCTCTCTTTCAAAATTTAAGTTCTAGGGTAAGGTTCAAATGAGGCTAAAACTTTGTGTGAGAATGGAGGAACCAATGATATGATGCCATGTGTACAAAGAGAATACAAAACCCATTTACCCCTTAAGTTAAATATCTCACAAACGACAAATCGAAAAATTATGAAAATTGCACCATTAGATTCAGCGTTTGATCCTCTTCGATTTGCCGTCCATTAAGGCATACTTTCGTCCCGAAACCCCAAACTCCCAACCCTAAACCCCAACCCTTAAAACCCAAACCCTAAACCCTAAACGCTTTATAAAACTCTAAACCCTAAATCATACTAAACCCTAAACCTTAAACCCTGCTAAACCCTAACACTAAACCCTGCTAAACCCTAACACAAAACCCTGCTAAACCCTAACTCTAAACCCTAACCCTAAACCCTAACCCTAAACCCTAAATCAAATGTACAATCAATCACTAACACATGTGTTACTAATATATAAAACCCACCAAAAAATGGAAAAAAAAAAAAAGTTCGTCGGAAGTATGCCTTGACGGACGGCAAATCGAAGAGGATAAAACGCTGAAAAATATGGTGCAATTTTCATGATTTTTCGACTTGTCGTTTGTGAGATATTTAATTTTTAAAAACGTGGATGAGAGAGAAAAAATGACACGTGACATATTGTAGTTGGTTCCCCCATTCTCACACAAAATAAATGGTCTCAATTGAACTCTTCTCTTAAGTTCTAACATAAAACTCAGGTTTGTTATATGCTGTTAGGAAAGAAGATACATGACACATGAAATGAAGAATGATGGAAGATACATAACACATGAAACGAAGAATGATGATGAAGCACATATGTATAAAGTCTCAAATCAAGGTATTCTTAATTCTATAATTGTATGTTTAACTTTTTGGTTTACTTTTACAAGAACCATCTCATTGATTAAATAGTCTTTTAAAGGTATGATATGTGTCTATTTTGGTGTTTTTATACAGTGGCAATTATTTATCATTGCTAGCTTTAATTTAAATGGTATTAATATAGAGCATTTTAGATTATATAAAGATCATAACTAATGGTGGCAAATGGTGATGGGTAACGGATTGTTAATAGCCACTATAAAGCTGAGACAGACGGTTCAAAGTTTATATGTTGTGGAAGCCAGGGGCGGAGCTAGGATATTTCGTATAGGGGGCAAAAAAAAAAATTCTTTTTTCTATCATTTTGGGGGGGCAAAACTCCAAAACTGTTACTAATAACCTTAAAAAAATTAATTTTTTCCACAATTCTAGATTTTTAGGGGGGGCGACTGCCCCCATGCCCCCCCTCTAGCTCCGCCCCTGATGCAAGCTGTATATTTTACATAAAAAAATATATGGAATCATGCAACAACAATAAAATCTTGCGTTGTTTTGAATTCTTGAAGATGTGCATCACCAACTCATATTTTCCCCATTATTCAACAGAAGGATGATTGCTTCAAGGTGATTTTAGAGACATAAGATTGAGATATTGATGAACTTTGATGTTTGTAGCCATGATGGAGTCTGTTACGGAATGATTTTAATCCATTATCGCATTCATGCATGTGAAACTCTAACACTGCGTTTGGTTTGCAAAATTGGAATTCGTCAACGTAATTAGGATTTCATGGAATGTGAATTCCTTTGAATGAAGGAAAAAGGAATTTGATGACTTAAGATTCAATTCATTTGTGTACCAAACATGTTAGTGGAATGGAATTGAGATTCCAATTCCACCGAATTCCATTGAATTCCACGAACCAAACGCAACCAATCGTTTATATAATTTTAGATGTCACCGTTTATCTAATTTGAATTAATTTATAAATTTATAAGAGGCGGAATGGCGGATTCTACTACAATAGTACAATATAAGAAGGAAGGAATAGGAATAGGAATAATGGTGGGCTGAGCCCATAAATGATAAATAAGAAGGCCTTAAGTCCAGTGGAGGCCCAGACAAAGAAGGATTTATCATCGATCTTCTCCATTCTATTCTATCTTGTACCAAAGTACTCCACTGTACAACTCGAAACCTTTTGATTGATGGATGAACCTCGACAACGGAAGCAAGTTTTTTGAAATTGGTCGTAGCAGTAGCATAAGAGGAGGTATGTATTGTATTTGTATTTGTATTTGTATTTGTATGTATCTATTTTAATCATAATCATAAATCGTTATATATAACTTTTATTAGAGCTTTTGTTGGTGAATGAAGTGAGAGATCAGATAAGATCAGATGGAGAGAGGAGGAGGAGGAGGAGGAGAAGAAGAAGGGAAATCATGGGATGAATTGTACACAATCGATTTGATGCCTTCTGAGTTGTTTCTCAAGTTCCGACAACAACTTCAAGGTTTTCAAGTCGGTCTTAATTTCGAGGTATTTTCCTTATTATTATTTCCTTTCAACCCCTATTACTATACTCAATTGCTGCTCTTACATTTTAAATCTCAAAATCACCTACCTTTTTCATTTCATATTCGTTTATGTATGTATGTATGTATGTCACTTTGTATTCACATGTCTGTAATACATTCTCATCTCATCTGTCTGAAATACTCCTATGTAATATGGTATGGTACACAGATTATTATTATTATTATTATTATTATTTCATTATTGTTATTGTTATAAATAAATTAATATATAGTAAAGTAATTTTTTTAAGTTGCTCCAGTTCTACAATTCCCCTATCAACGAGTTTCATGGGAAGCTGGTTTTCAAACCTTTATCAGACGATCGAAAATGGAAATTCATATACCAACCTTTACATCATGATATACGCCTTGTTTCCAAGAAGATACCGCTTACCAAATTCCTAAATCTCCAGGTCTGTGCCATCTAAGATCAACTACACACACCCACACATAGTCTTTAATTCTTCAACATATAAACTTATTATGAAAACCACGTCTCTTGGGTTTCACGATGCAGGTAGGAATAGGTCATAGTTTTGAGATGCATACAACTGGTTGGAAATGGAAGCTAACAACATGTTTAGGCGGAGACGGTGTATCTAGAATCCGTAACAAAACATCTCTCGGGTTGTGCCCTGGCGTAGATATGCGTTTTGGATGGAGGGCAGACTACGTTCTTCCTGAATTTACTGGGTAACTATACTACTACTACTACTACTACTACTATACATACAGTTACGTAACATTTCATGATTATAACTTACTACGTTCTGTATATGAATATGAGTTTGACCATGGATTTCTAAACCTTTAGCTAGTAATATTATGGAGGATTCCCAATGAATATCGTTTCCTCAAAACAAAAATACCTCAACTCTCTCTAACTCGTATTCTCAAACCAACCACCTTCTTCCTGCCCCTGCCTCACCAGTTTTACTTTTTATCAACTACTTCATTAGGTTCTATAAACCTCATCACATATCTGACACCTACGTTTGTTTCCTATTTCAATGTGGCTAAGGCGTCGCTTTGTTTTTCAAATTGATTTCAGTATTGAAAATGAAATATAACCCTTGCAACTCTTTTTCTTTGTGGTATTGACAGGGCTGTGGGGACTGGTGAAGCGTTATTTAACATGAATTCTGGCCGATTAGAAGCATCACTTGACAGAATCGAGACCATATTAACTCATACTTATGATTCCCCAAAGGATCAGGTTTCAAGTATATCTCCTTGAATCATAGTTTTTTCTCTAGCTTTGTAAAGATTTTGATTTCTCAGCGTTGTAAGTATGGATTACTTTGATGCCCTGTATTTACAACATGCGGATAATCTTTTTATGCAATATTTACTTTTTATCAATAGTTTTTTTTTTTGGGTGTATATGTTAAAAACCAAAATGTGGAATGGTAATATCTTCAAATGGGAATCATGGTTGATCATTACAGTTGCTATTCAGGATCCATGAAGTTGAGAAAATGCAAGTGTACGATTTTATTTAGGTGATGTGAGAAAAGGATTACAACTAAAAGCAAAGAGTGAAGTAATTTCAGGGTGTTGAACATTTTCATCACCACCAACTTTAATTTCCCTTTCGACTCACTCATTTTTGCTTGCCATTTTCACAAAGGAAAGATGGAGTGTTGATAGAAGCAATGGTTTTGGTGATGTTTATGATTGTTTTGTGTTTAACTTTTGCTGAGAGAGTATTTATATGATCAACCTGCTACCAACAAGAGCTTGGAGGGTGGCAGATCAACATGCTATATCGATAGTCATCAAAGTTACAACTTACAACCTCCTCCTGTCTAGTCGAGTCTAGTCCAGATATACGATTTGCAACAAAATTCTACTACTCCGTATTATTTTATATCATCGTTGATTGAATTTTATATGTTAGTTTTAAAACCCTCATGTAGTCATATGGCACGTACAACATTACTTATATATAAATAGTTCCATTCAAAATGTCTTTCATTTCTAAATTTAGTTGTCTCATTTATAAATGTCCATTTCCTATTTTGTCCAATCAAAATAGATTCTAATGGGTATATTTGATATTTCATTGAGGAATATTATTATGGTTAGTGGAGAATCCAAAACTTTGTGTTTGGAAGTTTCATCATCATCAAAAGGCAAGACGTTTTTGGGCCAACAATGTCAAAAGAGTTGCAAGAAGCCAAGAAGGGTATGATTTAATGTCAGTCGGCAAAAAAATAAATTAAATTAAACTAGCTGAAATTTGATGATTGTCCGACAAAATTCCAATTTAAAATTTACTTATTCACCTGCTTGGTTTATGTCGTTCAAGGATACAATAATGCTGCATATAATATAATATAATATAATTGTAAATGTGATGTTGAGTGGTTTACAATATTTATACACTAATAATACTAATGTAGTCTATGTAGATGTAGATTAGATGGATGTAATTACAATTATATATGTGGGAGTGGGAGTGGGAGCGGGAGCCGGAGCAGGAGCAGGAGGAAAGGCCATCCACATGTTATCCAATGAATATATAATATGATAATATCCAATGAATATATACTACTCCCTCCGTCTCACCTAAAGTGTCATGTTTTGAGTTTTTAAAGTCTTTCTTTTTTAACTTTGACTTCAAATATTTTTGTTTGTGTTATATAATATTTGATGGAAAATATATGAATGTATTGGGTTTTAAATGTATTTTTATTGGTATGATTTTCATCGTACAAGCAAAAATGTAAAAATGTTTAAGGTCAAAAGTCGAAAAAGAAAGACTTCGAAAAGTCAAAACATGACACGGGTGGAACCGATATGTGTCTGGGTTTGTCTCATCTTTTATCCTTCATTGCATCTTCATCATCTCTATTATTGCACCCTTATTTAAATTTAAAAAAAAAAGGGATAATAAACTCTGTATATGTTGGTCATCTATCTATCTATCCAAGTTATAAGTGAATGTGATACCATACCTGGGATTGGGGGAATATATTATAGAAGCTTCGATGACGACAATCAGAATCCACAAACCTGGTTTCAAGACGCCTGCTTGTTATGGAGCCAGGAATCATCAAAGAAGTACCAATAAAAGGTCAATGATCACAATGTGAGTCTCTTCTGCAAATACCAGATTGCCTTTAAAATCTCTCCTCTAATTGTTTTTTATCTCAATCTTTAATAAAACAGGACAATGAATCCACCAGGTGTAAACAAACATGAATTATCAATACAATTTGATAAAAACTCACTAAAAACCACAACTCAGACCCATCTTCATTTTAACCGGCTGCAACTACAACAGGCTGATCAAATATTTGTTCAAAACAAGAAACATGAATTTCAACAGTTTGTAGCACGTGAAGCCGTGATTGATGAAGAATATTGGGTAAGTATTGGCAACAGACTAAGTCAGACCCATCAATCAGCTGTATCTCTCTATCAATGCCTTGGCTAAGTTATTTGCATATTGTGGCAGACAGCGGCATGGTTACGAGCAGAAACGCACTGGGAAGACAGGACTGATGATAGGTATCAAGAATAAATGCATCATTTTCTGCTGTCCAAATTGAACCTCTTATTCTAGGCCTTTTACCAGGGCATTTCTCACAGCTTTTGGTTGCATATAATTATTATTTTTTTAAAGGAAAAAAAACATTTTTCAATTCCCAACCAAGAAATAATCTTTCGTCACAATAGCATGCATTTACCCTGATGATATTACTAGTTCATATGCATCATTTTTATCATGCTATATAGATCAAGTGATCAAACAGACTTGAGATGGTAACTACCACATATATTGAATACGCAAGCTATAAAATGCCACTGACACTAAACTCTTGTCGATAACACAGATTTGCTGATAGCCACATAAGGAAATTCACAGAGCAGGTAGGAACCGCACAGCAGTGTTTTTCCTTTCTTTCTTTTTCTCCGCTCCCATATATCGATAATTGGGCATAAATCATTCACAAGAATCCCTCTTTTAACTTTATTAGGAATTTAATGCACTAAAGCGCCAGGCTGTTACAAAACTTGGACAAAAAAGTGCCTGCATCGTCACGGTATAAGCTTTGACCCAAATGTAATTCTGCTTCCTGTATTATTGTTTCTTTACAATCAGGTAAAAGTTTGTGAACATTCCTTAACGACACTCTTCATACGATAGGTAAAGAAAGAACATAGGAGTGATAAACATACTGTACTCAAGAGTGTTATCGGAACTCTTGATGTCAGCATCCGCCCGTTCTTGCATGGGGAGACCTTTCCTGGGGTAAATACCATTTTTATGCATAATGCAAATTACAACTGCTATTGAACTAATAAGTATGCCGGAATATTTCAGGAAAAAGTTAAAGCACCAATTTTTTACACTGCTGACAGAAAAGAGCCGAAAAAACAATATGGGTACATTTCAAATCTCTGTGTAGCCAAATCAGCACGTCGCCAGGGTATTGCAAGGAACATGTTACACTTCGCCATCGAGTCTGCCATATCAGATGGTAAGATTTTTATTTAGTTACCTTAAAGAGTAGGATGCTAGCCTATCAAATAGCAATACTTAGATTTGTTTGGCAGGGGTACAACAAGTGTATGTTCATGTACACAAGAACAACATAGCTGCACAGGAGCTGTACCAAAAGATAGGATTCAAGGTGGTTGACTTGGCAAGCCCTCAGTTGTTACGAGATAAAATGTACTTGCTTTGCTACAGACCATAAATCATCAACATATATCCTTGCTCCATTCTTGTATCATGGAAATTGGAAAAGAACCCGATGACTAGAAAGGTCACGTTGACTATTTTATAAAATGCACATCACTTTTCACAAATGAATAGTTCCACCACAGGAAATAAGCTTATTGATATCAGTTGTATATCACCTACAAAATTGTTCTTGTCACTCTGGTATCAACATATGGTTATCAACGCCATATAGTTCAATTTGTAACGTAGTATAAAGCAAGTACAATATATCTTCGTGATTCTGGTATCAGCATATGGATTATCAACACCAATTGATAAACTCTGCCCACATTTTCTTTTCACCTCCAGTTCATCTAGTAATGTTGTCAATCTTGTGACATGATCCTCCATCTACCAGCTTCTGTGTATAAATTATTTAATCCTAATGTTAGAAGAACTAATATTTTTGAGGGCTGAATTGACTAAAATTTGTACGCGTTCAAAATTTACATAGATTCTGCAGGCAGGCACTAAGCAAAGCTCCCCAAACATCTAATACATCTGGCTGCTCAATTGACATATTTTCAATGATTTCAAAAGCCACCAACAGTTTGCCATCACGACCAAGAAGATAAATAATCCTCTGATATACATGCATTCTCCCCTCTTCTACAAGTCCTGGCCTGCTAGCTGTCAGAACATCAATGAATGTAAGGCCACTCGGTCTAGTAATTCCTTCTTCTCTCATCTTTGGAAAGAGCACAACGGCTTCTTTCCTGTGTCCGTCAGTAACTCAAGTCCAGGAAACTACACTTGTATGAAGCAAACTATTGAAGACACTTTCAGCCGAATCTGTACATTAGCAATTTGAGTACATATCTATAAAAGCATTTGCAATAACAACATTAACCACTGTAATACCATCAAAATCAATATTTTCTCCTCGTATTTTATGGAACATCATCTTCACCGGCCTTGTTTTATTCATAAAAAGCAGCCATTTCTTTCCATGAAACCAGTGTTAGAACTTCCATCTGATCAAACAATGAGCTAGCTATCTCAACATTACCTCGCTTCCCATAGAATCCTATCAAACTATAAGTAAGAGATATTTGCGAGTCCACACCAAGTTTGACTCCCGATCATTAATCAACATTCCCAAATTAAACAACTCAAAAGTGGCACACTCACAAGCGTCACATCATTTGGTTTAGTCCCAGAACTAACCATTTCAGCTGAAGTTCGTCACTAACAATGCATTATGCTCATAAAGCTGCAACAATAGCAGTCCAAGAAACCAACTTTTCTTACTACTATAGCAAAAGCTTGTTCCGAATCCTGATTCTTCCCATTCTAAGCATACATCGTAACCAATGAGCTCTTAATATACACATCCACATCAAAATCAGTCTTCATTACATTACAATAAACTTGTTTCCCTTCACACACAAACAGAAAGCAGTGCCCACGTCCTGGTTATGTAAGTAAAGGTGTTACGATCCACTCCGATGCATATTTCTCTAAGTAAAGATAGCTCTTGAAAAGGATCCAGATAGATATAACTTTGAATCAAAGTGTGCCAGAGGAAAACATATCTGTGGTGCATTGTCTCGAACACCTTGCGGGCATACTCCATTATTGGGGATAGAGAGAAAGCCTTGTTGACGAATTTGGTGGTTTCCAGGAGAATTTGATGACATCTATTATCGAGAATGAGAGCATAAATTTGTTTCAATTGTGAAAGAGATGAACAAAAAATTCACATATACTTGAAATGGGAGGATTGGTGAAAAAAGTTGGAATTTTTGGGAAGTAAAGAAAAAGATCATCAATTTATCATACGTAGCTTCTCATTTACTTGTTGTGGCATATAAAGTGCTGCACAAATAATCTCCATAGTATTTATCGACCAGAAAATCAATAGAATGGAAAACGAAAAACGTCATATGTTCATCGTATACTTGCAATCATGATTAAAGCTATAATTTGATGCAGAGATGTCATTTATGTTGTCATATATAGATGTTAATAGTTATATATACATACTCTGGTAACAGACTCTTTGCAACTTAAGCTGAAATTAAAGAGATACGTAGTAAAAACCATCTTTTTACAATGCAATATATTGAGGCCCGTCAAATCCAAGTCTATCATTATTATTTCACTTAACGTTTATAAGAATGAAAGCAAAAGAATCAAAATGTGTTTGAATCAAACTTGACAATAGCAAAAATTGTAATCACATGCTGAATATCACTTTGAATTAGAAAAATATATGTAAAAGCAACAAAAACATCAACAGCTAGACCCATCCACAAACATAAAATTAAATGACCATATTTGCTATTATTAGCATGATCATATTTTCTATCTACAAGTATAACAAAAGTTTAGGACTTGTTTCCCATGCTATGCCAAAATTTATATAAGTTCCCAAGTCAGGATGGGTTAAACTGCTGAATACCGCAATGGTAAAGGATCAGTCACGTCAATGTTCTTCAATAATTGACTCTCTTTCAAACCAATAATTTTGACCTTTTCGTTCGAGTGTCCATCTGTGAATACATTTGTGATCTGCATACAAGTCCCCATATCAGCTTATTTCAACAACACAAATTGCTTGTATGCCAAGCATCAAGATAGATAAAGAGCAAATAATTACACGCACTAAAATAATTATACAATATATGCTAATTTCTAGCAGAGTTAAGAGACCAGGATAGCAGCATCCTTACCTGAGTGCACCCAAATAATTTGAGCAGTTTCAGTGATAAGCAGGCATCTACAATCAATCCCAGGGCCTCATTCGTCATATCACGACACCAAGATAAATCCAAACTTTCCAAATTTCTTGCACGTTTGGCAAGTGATAAAGCAGTGTGGTGGGCGACCTGAACAACACCATAAATAACTAAATTATATTGCAAAATAGTAAGATATACACTTGTTGCTTATGTAAAAGCATTCACACAGCCCAACCCAATTACAAGGGATAGTTCAATGATCATAGTTCTTCCTTCTAATGTAATGGTCACTACAAGAAACACAAGAAGGTACCTTATCAACATGATTAAGTGATAGTTCCCTCAAAGGCCCTCCACAGGTTTCAAGATATGCAGCTACAGCCTCATCACTGTCATATTGTTGAGACAATTTTCAGGGAATCTTATCAACCAAAAGTATGAAAAGATGAAAAAGTGAAATGAATGTAAAATCAAACAAACATACAACTCTGCTTGGAAAAAAAAATTGGAAATAGGTAGACCTGAATGCATTGCGGCATAATTTCATTGTTTGAATTTTTTGACAACCATTAGCAAGATGTCCTAGTGCAGCATCCGTTAATATACACAAGTTGGTCAGATCTATTACACATAACCCAGGGCACCTTTCAGCAATGCCTTGCAATGCTCTATCTGTCAATTTCCTGGACGAAGTCAACAAGTCAGCATAATAAATAAGAGTTCAAACATGTATCGACATAAAACATGCATCCTTCAAAAAAATATAAACTAACGTGCAATCTGCCAAGATAAGTTCCTTCATCTTCTGACCTCGAACAGCCACAAACCTTTTGATGAAACTATCATTAACAGTATCAAAACGAGAAATAGATAGCACTTCCAATTGTTCTAGCTTCAATAGTGCAGGAAGAATAGCCTTAACATCTATTATACCAACACACTCATCTATGTACAACTCCTTAAGTACTGGTCCTAGCTTGTCGGCTAGATTGTTGATACCATCAGAAGTGAGCAAAGAACAGCACCCAAGATTAATAGATCTCAATGCAGGAGCAGAAGCAACAAGAGTATTTAGGCCAGCATCTGATAGTCGGCATGCACCTTTCAGGGATATATTAGTCAATGCAGAAAACTTACTAGGAAAGTGAGTCAGTGTAGTAAATAAAACATAGTCCGGTAAACATCTCCCACACTGATCCAGTTGTAGTACCTACAGTCAAATATACATGCCCATTTTAAGCAAGCAAAAAACAGACTCTATGTTGATGTGAGAACTATTGTGTATCATAATAAAATACATCCCCTAATACACTCTGAAACAAGTAGATTTCACAGGGTTACTATATAAGACGATGTCGTAAACTGATCAAAGATACAGCACCAAATTAACAGAAAATGAAACAATCTGCTGGATAAGAACCTCACCGTGAGCTTGCTAGCATCATTCTTTTCAAGAGTCTCTGTCAATTGCTCCTCACTTAACCATGAACAATCTCTTATGCGTATCTCAGAAGGAGATCCTCTTGCAAGCAGGTCAAGAAAATGGTGGTTCATTTTTCTCGAGTCGCAAAGTAAATGTGTGAGCTTGTGCCTAAGTACATCAGGCACACTTTCAAGGGAGGTGATAGCATCCACGTTTTCTGCCATAACTGCCATGCATAAATCCTTTAATGAAGGGACCTCCTTCATAAGTGGCTGGGTCTTCTTAGGAACCCATATCAACGGAACAGATTTGTTTTTCTTCAGTTGAGCAGGCATCTTTGTTGCTCCCTCTCTAATTATTTTCAAGGCAGTTGAGAAAGGACCAGGCCAGTCCTCTACATTCCCAATGGCTTCCGTTGGTGGTTGTTCAAGTTCATCCTCAACATCTTCATGAGAGTCTTCTTGTTGCTCTTGAACAGAGAAAAACGCAAACCTTGATGCATTCTTTTTGGCTACATTTCTAAACCTTTCCTTAGAGCGCATATTAGAGCTCGTTGCGCGTTCCACATTCAAAGTATTAGCATCTATTTCACTTGCTACTTGTAATTCCACATCTGAATCATCTGAATCACTAGAACTTAATGATGGATCATTTGAAGATGAGTGAAGCTCAAACGCTTTCCCCTTCCCCTTTTCTCTACTTGTATTCCTTTTTAAAGTGCCACTTATATCATTCCCTAGATCGATCTCCATGTCTTCCCCATCCATCGACACCCCTTTCTTTTTGTTTTCTTCTTCTTCTCTGCTGAACCTTGTCCAACCATTTTGAGTCCCATTTAACCCTCCTTGTGCCTCAATCGTAACACCCCGTTCGCTTACAATAACAAATTCTTCCCCACCTTGTTTTTCTTCGGGTTCTTTTCCATCCATATCAGCAGACACTTTATCATCATTGGCAACACAATTAAGCCCTGGTTTTAATCCAAGCTTCTTGCCCGACCGAAGCTTTAATCCAATTCCACTTCCATTTCCATTTCCCAGATCACTCTCTTGATGAATCCCATCCATTAGATTCAGACCTGAACCATTAACTGCAGCACTGTGATGTTCACCTATTTCAAGATTAACACCCTTTCTCTTCCTTACAGAAGTCACAGTCTCAACATCAATAACATTATTAATATTACTATTATTATCAGAGGGACTTGAGGTCAAAGAAAGTCTAGCACTCCGTCTCAAAGCTGGGTTGGAAATGGAGCCGGATTGTCCAGAAGTGGAGTTGAAAGATAGCTTCTCGCCTTGTTTTGCGGGAGTTAATGGTTGGATTTCAGATTTAGGGGAATGTTCAATTTGAGTTGCAGAAACAACCTTTTTGGACCTTAGAACCGTCATTTCGATGAGTACTACACTAATTTATTTAAAAAAAAAAAAACTAAAGTATAAACAAATATAGATATAGATATAGATGGATGAATTGATAATTAGTGTAAAAGTGTTGAATTGATTGATAATGTAATATAGAGAGATCGTATGTATGGTATAGTATAGTATACTTACGTGATTGAGGCGTCTGATGATGAATGAATACAACTGCGAAGAAGACGGTTAGGGTTTTAACCCTTTTATCTTTAGGTATTTATTTATTTATTTAAAAGAAGAAGAGGTGGGAGATGACTTCTTGTAGGGCAAGATTCGTCGAATTCCCGCCAAACTCACTTCACTTCACTTCACTTCACTTCATTCAGAATATGGAATGTAATGTAACAATTAATTGTGGGAAAACCCAAAAAAGACTCTACACATTCCTTCCTTCCTTCCTTCCTTCCTTCCTTCCGAATATGGTTTTGGGTCATTTTTCATATTCATGTCAAAGCCCATTTCAGATTAGGGTTGATTTTTATGAACCAGGTCGCCAACCCCTCGAACCAGTACGTGGCTCCTCACCCGAACCATGTGACTACTATGATTAATTCTAACTTAACCAATCAATCAAGTACGGAGTATATTTCTATTTCATACGATGACCAAAACATTTTTCTCAATTTCTCACCTGTACAAACTCATATATTACCTTACTAGTGGTAGAACCCACGGTAACAAAAAGTATCTTTCGACTAAACATAGAGAAAATAGATTAAGTGTTAACATGTAGTATTAAATTAATCGAATTTGTTAAATATAGTATTAGCTATTAGCCAAAACACACATGAAGCATTCTTTCTTGAAGTACAAACCCAAAAAAGGGATAATACAATCTCCATATTTAGCATCACTTATTTGATTACTAAAAATCAAAAGACGCATTGCATATAGACATGATGAATCAATCAACTGGTCTATATTTCTGCACCATTTGTACCACTTATTTTGATCTTTGTTGTTCATCGCATTGCTATGACCAACATCATTTTTTATAATGGTATATGGTGCGCTTTCTCTAAATTTCTCCGTGCACTACCGTTATGATCATCTACATTGAACTGATTAACATTCAATCATTACAAAAGCTCTATAGAAACTCTGAATAGATTATAGAGAGGAAGCATAAATAAAGTATATATGTACAAACAATGTACTATACCTTTATTTCTTTTAAGTGGAATCATACTCATATCAACATGGAGCTTTAAAAATGGTGGTCGGCGTTGTTTGACATATGAAGTTTGGTGTACGTATGCTTACCGTAATTAGTGAGCAATAATCATTTCTTTCAATCATTACTTCTTTAACCCAAATATATTGAAAGTATTATGAAATCGTTGATAATCCCTGCATCCATGTAGAAACCATTTAGAAGATGGATTATGAATCATGTATGTACATCAAATAAATCGATTTCTATAAGCATTAGAAAAATAGCGATTTAGGATAGAAATTATACTCCGTAATAGGCACATCATATGTGAAATTGAATTAGAAATTCAAATGCATTACATTACCTTTCTTTGAAATTGGGTTTAATAAAGTGAATACGCAATGAACATGTTTTAATTGATCATTTATCAATTAGTGAGGACTTACGGTCACATCTAGAGGTTAGCTCAAGCCTCAAGGGGTGACGAATGACGAATCATGTAACATATTCAATTGAATAGTATATATTGTGAAATTAATACATACATTAATTAACTTACATTAATTACATTAGGATTTTGCTAACGTGTGCCCCGTGGTACACGTTAGCATGTGTCACACCCCCAAAATCGGTAATCGCGTTTATTAATTGTTTAGCGGAAGTTTTAGTTATTTAGCGGAAACATTTTAATATTAGTTAAAACAGCGGGGGTGCTGACGTTACAATAGTGCATTCACTGTATCAGAGCATATGATCATCCAGAACATATATATTTAAGATGCCAAAGTTTAAAGTTATTACAAAATATACGACTTATAAAGTCGTACATAAGTAGGGTTGTCAAAGACAACAAAAGTATTTGCAAATACTAGTTTATAAAAGAGGGATTTCGTAAGTATAACCAATGAAATTGATAATACAAAGGAAATCCAAGTGTCCCAAAAGTGACATCATAAATAGTCGGGTTGCCTACGTCCTTGAATGCGAATGCAGTACCTGAGATCCTAATTCATTGAAAAACATAGTAAACCGTCAACATTGAATGTTGAGTGAATTCACAGGTTTAGTGTGAATGTAGTAAGTCAAGTTTTGTATAAATCATTTATGTACACAAACATAATGTTTATATGTATAGTAGGAAACACAAGTATTCTAATTAAAGAAAACATTTCCTAAATATGTAAGAATATCATTCTTACGACTAGTAATAGCAGTGTAGGAAACACGGGTTTAACAATTAAGTAAACATTTCCATTCAGATAGTTACAGGAAACACAGGTTTAACAATTAAGTAAATATTTCCATATAAGTTGTTGTTTTGTAGGGAAACCAAGTTTATCCAATTAAGGTAAACGTTTCCTAAAAGTAGTCATGAGTAGGAACACCTTTCCTATTAGTTATCACAGGGAATACCCTTCCCAAATCAAGTTGTAGTTTAGTTATTTAGTTATGTGGGAAATTTAGACTATAATCCCTCTAAGGTGAGCGACACCTTTAAAGTTAAAGTAACGATACCTAGTACTATAACCAATCCGCGACTAGTTGCTTCGTTGTTGCCTCAGTAACACGGTAAGTATACACTCCTCGTTACGACTGCCGTCGTGTGGTTGGAATGACCAACGAGTAATATCCTGGGAGGGTTGTCAAATCGATAGTACTATCTGTATACTCAGTGGCTAGAGTCACCTAGCTAATGGTTATAGGTTGCAAGCACTGGGACTTATGTGCACTACAACTACCTCACGTAAACCTAGGATCGTACCAAGATTTGTTGTCTTATTCCCAGAATGTTGTGAAAACGTTTCATATAATTAGTTCAAGTTTAATCAATATGAAAACATTTCACAGTAACAGTTTAAGTTTAATAGCATGAAAGTATTCATGTTAATCAGTTTCACATAATAGCAAGCAGCGCAATAACATAATCAAATAGCATATTATATCACATTGTTCTATGTTTTCCACCCCTGGTTTTAAAAGCATTTAAAACAATAAAAGATAGGGGCTGTGAACTCACTGTTTGCAGTCTTCAGCGAGCAATACAGCTAATAATAGTAGTAGTCCAAGTGTGCCTCTCAAATACCTAGACACAATTAAATATACTTTACATAAGTATATGGACTAATCGTTAAGTTGAAATGTTTATAACATTTTAGTTGTTGGTGATATTTGCGTTGAAATAATCGTTGCGTACAAGTATATATTTACATATACTTAATAGTTGAATATGTATATTCTAATATATATATATATATATATATATATATTGTTTGTCGTTGTCGTATATATATATATAAAGCTTGTCGATTTTTCATATATATATATATATATATATATATATATATATATATATATATATATATATATATATATATGAGTACACGTTGTCGTTTTTGTATAATCATAATACAAGTGTAGTAGTCCATTTATATAAATATATATATATATTATAATCGTCGTTTATATAAGTTTGTCGTCGTTCGTAAATATATATCAAAATGATCATTAGTTTCCATTTACTCGTCTCATATATATAAACTGGTTTAAGTTTGCGTTTTGAAATGATGCGGCCCATTGGGCTTGGCCCAATAATGAGGCCCAATAGGTGTAGCCCAATTGATGTGGCCCTAATGTATTAACTAAATTCTTTTGTCCTGTTAACAAAACATTAATTTTGGTCCATTATAAAATTGACCCATTTGGCCCAAAAAGTTACATCGTTTAACATTAGTGTCAAAATATTGTTCCGCGGACGTGTACAATTTTGTACTAAACTTTGTATCAAAAAGTTTTATCACTTTTATAACTTTTTAATATTTGTATTGTGGACTCGTTAATTTAATTTATTTTTTTTACCATCTAAAACTTGATAGGTAATGATAATTATTATTATTAATATTATTTATAATAATAATAATTTACTAAAAATGGAAGTTACTATAAATAGTATGTATTCTAACGACTTTCCATATGAATTTAACCTTAGCCGTACCACTATTTGTGTTATTTTTGTTTTCACTTTCTGTGATCGTTCCAATCTCAATACAAACACCTATTAACTAGTTTTTAAGTGGTTTTAAGCTATATATATGTATCCATAATATAAAGTCCCAATCACAATATATCTAGTTTTTATACAATACAAATACATCATAATCATACTAAATCAAAGAAATATGAACAAGATATAAATGAAATAAAGGAATTTGAGTTATAAAAATCCTCACAATGTTCTTAAATATGATGATGATGCTTTTGATTTTCGATGATGATGATGATGATGATGATGATGATGATGATGATGATGATGATGATGATGATGATGATGATGATGATGATGATGATGATGGCGACGAGATTATGAATTTATGATGATCGATGATGACAATGGATAGATGATTATGACGATATGATTATGGTGATGTGGTTTAAGTGATCACTTGTGATTGGGTTTGAATGTTTGTGATTAAGGTGAATGATGAAATGGTTTTGTTTCCCTTCCTGCTTGCTCCAAACGACACACACCAACACACAAGTGAATTTGTTTGGTGAATTGAATTATTGTAGTTCACCAAGTGGAGGAAAAGAATACATATAAAAATGGTTTCTGTAATTTTTTTTCCAAATGGGAGTATGGTGGTAAATAGGATGTGTCGCCAGATATTTTCATAAGTGGTAGTTGTATTGGTTTTTAGCCAGTTAGTTTCGCGTACGGGTATAATTAGTGGTACCCCGTGTACCAATCAATTATTCGTTAGTTTAAATTTTATTTTAAACTTAGTAATTGAAAATGATAAAAATGAAATACTTTATCGAAATAATCATTAAAATTATTTACAGTATTTACGCAGTACGTTAAATTAGGTGCCAATTTTCAGTCAAATTTGAAATTCATATTTTGAGGAAATGTTCCAAATACTAAAACAGTAATGGAAAAATAAATACTTTTGTTATTTTCGACTTTTAGGTACGTTTTATAATTGTTTCTGTTCGTGTATAACGCGTCCTAAATAGCAGTCTAAAGGTTTCCGTTTTATTTTTGTTCTAATACTTTTCTATAATAATTTCAAACAAAAATTATTAAAAAGTATTTTGAAGTTCTTTTTGGAACTTTATGATTCGCGTTTGATACGTTTAATATAAAACGTATAAGTTATTATATTATTTCAATAATATAAATATCTAATATTTGTAATTAATAATTTTCGAATTATTAATTATTTCGTATCACCAACTATATTGTATTCAGTTTGTCGAGTTTAATATGTTCATTTCGTACGTAATTATATATACATATAACTACAAGTCTAATACGTCACGTATCACATAGTAAGTTTCACAAAACTTTACACATAAAATAGTTTTGAATTCACTAATAAGGGAATTACTCTAGGTAATGCATATAATTAGGTAAAAATTAGTACCCTAATTTGAGGATTGTCACAGCATGCATTTAATGAACTTGTAATTTTCTTAAATAACATAATTTGTAATTAATATATGTATAAAAAAGATAAATATTAGATAGAATTAATGACTATTAAATGCAAATCTTAATATTTAAAGAAATTACGAGTTCATTAAATGCACGTTAACGTGTGTCACGGGGGCACACGTTAGCAAAACCCATTACATTAACTACATAAACATATTGCAAATCCATGATTACGTGGAACATACATGATGAGGTGGAGGGCCTCATTATTTTTCTTTTAAAAATAAATATCAACTAATTACACAAAAGATTGAAGTTTGAGATGGCATCATGAATACAATTACACAAAAGATTGAAGTTTGAGATGGCATCATGAATACTTTACACATAATGTTGAGGGATACCCAATTAATATATAGGTAAGACTGGCTTACTATAATAATAATAACAACTCAAAAAATTAATACAAAAATAATACTATAATAAATAACGGGATGGACATCCATAGATATTTTTGGTGTATATATTGAGGTCGTATAACTTGAACATGGAAGGTGATCATGAGTAAAATCTGTAATCAACATTAAACAATAACTAGCATATGATAATGCCTATTTTATACATATTTCTCTGGCATTATCGAGCTCTTTTGTACTTGGTTGATTGCATTTCCATGAACTTTCGACACTTATTAGTTTGGTTATGCTTTCAGGTCTAATATCGAGGATTAATGAAGAAATGGTTAAGACCTCTTGCGTTTTGGAAGTAAATTGAAGAAACAAGGAAAAATAAAGATTTTGTAAAAGAGGGTTTCAACTAGACTACGTGTTGTTATTCTATTAGACATAACCAGAAAACCGCGCAAACCAGATCACTCTATACTTTTTACACTTGCTCAATCTCTAAAGCTATTTCTTGGTTTATTTATAACATGGTATAACATGATTTATTTATGTGTTGATTATATGTTTGATCAAAGAACTATGAATGATTTGTGTTTTATCTTTGATTCAATTGATGAATGATTATTGCATTAAGTGAAAACTTGTGTCTGTTAGTCATTTGTTTATAATCTGTTGAGAAATATTTGATTGTGACTTGTTATTCCATCGAATACAAGGAATTGAATTAGGACTATGAAACGCCCCAAAACTTTACGAAAAAAAATTTATTTTTATTTTTTATCTTTTTTTAAAAAATACTGGTCCCATAACTTATCTATGATTGAATATGAATACGAACTGTTCATTTGTATTGTGTATACTTAGCTAAATTAAACAAGAAACAAAATGAAATTTGGTCTGGACACAATCGCGTTTGCAATCCTCTAGGATCGCGTCGCGATCTTCCTATCTTCGCGTCGCGATTTGCATTACGCAATCCTGGAGACTCTAAAGGATCGCGTACTAGTGCTTAAGTAATTTTAGATACCTTCTGTGAACGATTTAAACTATAATACGCGATCACGTATCCTTTACGCGATCCTTTAACATTTTGTGAAAACAGACAATCGCGTCGCGTTATATGGGTTTCGCGTCGCGATTCAGACACCTGCACAGACCTGCAATTCAGCTTTAAAATACCAACTTCGGAAGCGCATAACTTTTAACTCGTTGGGAGTTAGGACCTGAAATTTTGCGAACACCTTCACTATACCAAAATGAAGGTTTCCCTTTTTACACTTTTTCAAAATTCACAAAAACGAGGAATATGGACGTGTGACTAGTTTGTGGACGTTTTGAACACTTTTTGGTAACAACCAAAATCGCAAACCACATGCCTTTGAGGTCTGCACTTTTTACCAATATAAACCACACTCATGTTGACTCTTAACTCGGTAGCAATTGACTACATAGATCTACCTTAACTCATTTTAGACTATAAGTACACTAGTGACCCGTTTGGGCACCTTTCGACCCATTTACTAAAACTAACAAGAATTAACATCACTCACCAATCTAATTCAAGTTTCTATACATTGTTGACCAATTTAAAGTAGTTGACTATATGTCACTACCAAATACAACCAACAACTCAAATTGACATTTCAAGACAACCACATTATATGAACTTCTTACTTTCTCAAAACATATATATACATTGACCATATGCTTTTACAACATGTTTCTTTTGACTATCAAAGTCAAACACTACAAAACCAAAAGACTTTATATAAACTACATAACCACCCACAAGTTGAATACAAAATGTGTTGTTTGGGCGAATTACTCAAGTCATGATCATAATGATAATAAAAAGAGAAGGAAGCTTGCCACTAACATATTTGCAAGCTTAATCCACGCTATTCCTTTTTAACCGCCTTGCCTTCTCTTTGCCCACTATCACCTATACATTTCAACACTTAAAAGAATAAGCAATAATGCTTAGTGAGCATATATGCAATTAACTAAGTAATTCACCAAATACAATCAATCACAAGAAACCAACAACACAGAAACAATTAAACTTAAGCAAACAACTACTTGAACAATATTTAGAGATTAAAAACACTATGCGGATCCACGACCAATAGAAACAAGCACGCTTAGTACCATATCACGTCGATATGCATACTAAGCTCCACAACACTATGCTAACAAAGTTAACCAATCTCTACAAAATCGTTCATTCCACATAATTCACACCAATAATCCACAATTAGAAACGAAACAAGATACAAGCTAACCACCACTTGATTGTGCAAACCTCTTGCTCGGAAGCAATCCGGAAATACACAACCATTACTTAATTAATCCCTATAACACGCACCTTGTTGTTTATGTGAAGATTACAAGATATGATCAACAAAAGTGTCCACGCCTTTAACACCTAAATTATAACACCCCATATTCTAGAACCATTGTTTTTTTTTTAATATACTATACGTCGGAAGCGCAGGTCAATTATACCTTTTCAATTTACATTACAGATTATGTAAACAAAGTCATACTATTTCAAATCATTGCAAATCAATTCAGGTGTTATATAATTTCAAAAGACACACGAACTTATCCCAAAACAAATATCAGAGTAACCGCCTGGTCAAACATTCCGTCCCAAACAAGCTTCTTACCTAGCCCGTTATATTAAATCATAACCTGCAAGAAGTAGGGTGGTGGAATTAGCATAAAACTAAGTGAGTGAATAAATAACCAATAACCCAACTTAGCATAACAACCCTATTTACAGCAAAGCATCGTAAACACATAACAACCCTGTTTACAGCAAAGCATCGTAAACATATAGCGTCAAAGATGATCGGTGGTTCTTGAGGTATCCTCCAAAGAACCATTAAAACCAACTGCAGGCCAATACAGAGGTTAACCGATAGCTTGTTGCTATCTTCACACGACAAAAGTTTCTATTAACTATGTGTACAAGGAACCCCCGTCGGTCAAACAATAGCAACCAAGCCCAACCAGTGTTGACCTCTGAATAAATCACGTATGCCCAATGGCCACGTATCACATAATCCATAATCATCATGGCATCATGTCAGACTAAACAATCTATCAACAATAATAACATCATAGCAGACTAAAACAGTCTATGAATGATAACACTACGTTTACCCGTTGTAACCAAACTTGTTACAACTAAATCACACTGAGGATTATAGATCCACTCACCGTTACCTCAGCCGCAAACTCAGAAGTCTAATATTACTGAGCCTTCTCCGCATCTGAGAATACAATAAAAAAAAATGAGTTAGTAGTTCGTCCCATAACATATAACTCATTTCATAATCATATAACATATCTCAATACATAGTATCAAAATAGTAAGCAGTAACTAGTTATAACAACTCAGTCAAATCATTGATTAATAATGATAACCAATTCATCAATCCAGATTTAGTTTATAACTAAATTCAAGTTCATAATATTAGACAAATAATCATTGCATAGCTGAAATCCCTATGAAACTTATACAGCACAAGTACTTAAGCTGTAACAAAATTACAAACAAACAAGCCTTACCCGCCAGGTATCCGTGTCCTTCCCATTTCCAAAATTGACCAGAACCAATTTGATTTTTACCCGGTCATGTTACCCGTTGGATAAAACTTTACCCGAACCCAAATTAACCCTTTACCCGCCGGGTAGGGCATTACCCGCCGGATAAGTATCAAACCCGACTACCCGCCGGGTACTCCCTTCCCTCCAGTGACCTGCAACTCTTTCAAAACCCAGAACCCGAATATTTTACAACCATTTTCACTTAACCAAGTTATATAATCAATAACTCCATTGCTTAGCTCCAATTATCATCTTACATATAAGATATCGGTTCTAAATCATCATCATAATATGTCATTACATCCATTTCAATTATCATTATAGTAAACTACTACTTCTGTACTACACTCTGGTATTAACAACAACTTCATACAAACAAGAAATAAACTGGTTTGGGGCTAGCAACAAATCGCGTCGCCACTACTACCTAATCGCGTCGCGTTATGCATCAAATCGCGTCGCGGTTTCCTGCATTTCGCGTCGCGAAATCATTAGGTCGCGTCACGACCTGGTGTCGTTCACAGCCCTGTACTTCCAGTTTAAACATAACAACTCGAGTTTCCTTCTCCAAATCAAATGAACTATGTAACATCCTCGAAATGGGCCTAGTTGAAATACGGTATTTCCCTTAATTTAACTGTCATTTAAATTGTATTTTAAATACTTGGTGTATTTTTGATAGCTAAATTAATAGGTCAATTGGTCAATTGACTTATTGTGATAAATGAATTATCACTTGTTTTAAATTAATTTAGTTGGCGGAATAATAAAGTGTATTTTCTCGCAAATGATTTTAGGTTCCAGACAATAGATTTAGGACGGGTATAATTTACACTGTGTTTGGCCTAGTGTAAATGGTGAGGCAGACTTTATTCATTTCATTTCTTCATTTTGGCTTACACCTCTAAAACACACACATCCTCTCAAAGAAAATGATACCAACAATCTGATTTTAGCACATTGAATCTGTGATGTTGATTTGCAACTTGTTCTTCATTTCATTATAACCTCCTCATCTAAATTGTAAGTGAAATATCCATTCTTTTCATATAATGCTTGAAATGTTGAGTTTGGTGAAGTGATGATAGAATGGAGTTAAATTCGTACTTGAAATGTGTTATATGAACATAGTAAACTGATTATGTGCTTGCATTTCAGATTGTAGCAATTACTTAGTTGAAATATGAATTTGAGCTAAAGTTTTGAATATCTTAAAAATTGATGCATGTGTGGATTTAGAAGTGTGATGAACCTTGTTTGTTGTTATTATATGCTCATAGATGTCAATTGTGGTTGTTGTATGGTTAAAAATGTGTTTCTTAGCTGAAAATGTCGAAATTATGAATTGAAGTTCGAGCAGGTTATGAACTGCACCAGCAGGTGCTGGAAATGAAGAACCAGCCGGCGGGCATGTAGCCCCAGCCGGCGGTTTGTTCATCCATTGGGTGAACCGGCGGGCGATAGGCCCCAGCCGGCGGCTTCTCTTATCTGACCGGCGGATTTGAACCATAACCGGCGGCCTCTAGAGTCTTTAAAACACAAAATGTTTCTGTTTGTGAAAAATTAAATTTGCCCGGCGGTTTGAGTTAGAAGCCGGCGGCTAGTGGTGGGTAACCGGCGGGTCATGTGACCCAGCCGGCGGCTATGGGCTCGATTTCAGCAAACAAAGCTTTGATTTAAAAACATTTCTAATTAACATGTGATATGTTTAAAGGATCTAGTAACCTGTAATATAGTATCATAACGGGTTAATATATGGAATTATATACATATGATGTGATGTGAACTTAATTAACAAGTTTGATGCCAATAGTACATTTATTTCAAGTTATGAACATTTGAAATGAGTTATTGACTTGTAACCTTTGTTGTGATTTCAGATACGACGAAGACTCAATAATATTAGAACTTTGAGTGGTGATCATCTTCGTCAAGGGTGAGTGGATCTCGGACTTTCAGTCTGATTTGGTTGTAACAATATGGTTACAACGGGTAAACGTGTTTTACTGTTTTCATTGTTATGTTAATGGTTGCCATGATGGTTATACTTAACATGATTATTGGTGTCCTTGATTTCCATGATGGTTGTGGACTATTTGAATGTCGGGGGTCAACGTGCGCGTTGGGTTTGTGTACTATTACTTTGGACCTCATAAGTGCTTTGTACATGTGTTGTTCACTGAAATTATGTTGAAAGTAGTAATAGTACCAAACTATCGGTTTAACCACTTATTTGGCCTTCAGTTGGTTTTAAGTGTTACTTGGGGAACCACCGCGGCATGAGGGTACTCCAAGGACCACCGATCCTTCATGATTAACTGTTGCTATGCTTTGCTGTATTCATTTGTTAAGCCAAGTTAGGTGATAGTTTGAGATTTATTCACTTAGCTTCGTGCTAACCCCTCATTACTTCTTGCAGGTTTACTTTGGTATGTGGGTGGGCAAGAAGTACTTGGAATGGAATGTTTGACAAGCTCACTCTGTTTGGTTAACTATGTTAATGATATAACATTATGTTTTGGATTTTCTATAACACTAAACTAATCGTGTGTAACGTCTAGAATAATCTAGATTAAAGACTATATGTATTTGGATTGCCATTTGAATGTAAATATGCAATCCAATGGTTTGTATCTAATCTTGCGCTTCCTTTATAAAAAAAAAAAAATATATATATATCCTTGTATTTTCGAGTAGGGTGTTATAAATTGGTATCAGAGCAACGGTTTGGGTGAATTGAACATGGGTTAAGTGTTCAATCCCAAATCTATTTGTGTTAGTCAAACATTCCTGGGAAGGGGATTGAGCTAGTGAATATGATTTTGTTAGTATTGCTAAGTACTAACAATTAACGGGTTATGAGATGTGTTGTGGTACAGGATATGGCAGAAAATAATGCTCCGACCAGTACCCCGATCAATGCTTCTGGAGCAAGAGACTCTCCTCCTGAAATTCAGTCTCAAAGTCAAGGTCAGCCTAGTACTACACTCCCTGCAAATGAATCGAGCCGTGATGAGTACACCTTGTATTTAGAGGATGAGTTAAACAAATATAAGGAGTTATATGAGCAACAAGCTAGAACATTCCGGCAGATCCCGGCTGTTAGTACGATTACACCTCCGTTAGTGACATCACAGTTTTCTATGCCACCGCCTATTTACTACCAGACATCAGCTCCTTTTTCTTCTTCAGGACCTTCGGGATTTCAGTTTCCGGTATTTCCTCCTCCATCTCAGCAAAAACTATGTTCATTTAAGACCTTTAAATCTAGTGGACCTTCAGATTTTTTTGGGAGTACAAATCCTTCTGTGACCATGGATTGGTTAAGGGATGTCGAAAGAAAATTTGAGGTTTGCCGATGTGAGGATGAGATCAAGGTAACTTATGCAGTGCAACTTTTAAAAGGTCCGGCAATGGGATGGTGGGATTCTATCACATCTCATTTAACACCTCAGCAAAAAGCTTCCATTACATGGTCCGATTTCTATAACGAGGTTTGTAAGAAGTATTGCTCCGGATATGACATGACTCGCATTAGGCGTGAATTCTTGGATATGCAATTGACTGATAGTATGACTATAGAGGACCTTATCTCTCAGTTTACCGATAAGTTGAGATTTGTACATCAATGGGTACCGGATGAAAGGACAAAGATTGACCATTTTGTTGGAATGTTACCCCATACTTATCGGACTACTGTGAGACTTGCAGGTGATCTTAACCAAGCTTTTGATTTGGCCCGTTCTGTGGACGGTGATATTAGAGCTCATGATTTGGAAATTAAAGATAAGTCCCCATTGAAACTCAAAGGTGAATCTACGTCAGGTCAGGGGAAGAAGAAATGGCAAGGTAATAGTAATAACCGTAAACCGAATGTTGTTGGTGGTTCAGTGGATAGGTCAAATTGGTGCCAGAATTGCAAGTCTAGGCACACGGGACATTGTACACCTCAGACTGCTAGGTGTATTAAGTGTGGTCAGTTCGGTCATGACATCAAGGATTGTCCTTTTCCTAAGTCAGTGTGTTGGAATTGCCGAAAGGAAGGACATCGTTCGAGTGCATATCCAGAGGAAAGGAAGCAAAAATCGGGAACGGTCGGAGGGTCACCATCATCTTCTGGCCAGAAAAGAAAGAATCCTCCAGCTCCAACTGGTCGGGCTTTTCGAATGACCGTGGATGAAGCCGTGGTAGCCGAGGACGTCATAACTGGTACTTTTCTTGTTAATTCAGTACCGGCATGCGCCTTATTTGATTCAGGGGCAAATTGTTCCTTTATGTCCTTGGTGTTCTGTGATAGACTTAAATTGACACCTACATGTATTCCAAAACCTATTGAGGTCGAGGTAGCGGATGGAAAGTTAGTTTCGGTTACCACATCGGTGACAGGAGCTAGTATTTTGATTGAGGGTCATAGTTTTCCTACTTCTTTTCTACTAATGCCTATTCATGGGTTTGATGTTGTATTAGGCATGGATTGGTTGAGTCGTAATAAAGCCCATATAGATTGTCATAAGAAGCTGATAAAAATCCCAATCTCAGACGAGTCATATGTCGTGGCTCGAGGGGAAAGGGAGAGGGGTAGTATACCTTTGATCTCTATGATGAAAGCTAGAAAATCTCTAGCTAAAGGGTGTGATTCTTATTTAGCCTATGTTGTCGATGCTAAGCTAGAAAAGAAAGCCATTAGTAATGTCTGAGTTGTTTCTGAGTATTCGGATGTTTTCCCTGATGAATTGCCTGGTTTACCTCCGGTTAGAGAAGTAGAATATAAAATTGAGTTAATTCCTGGTTCTACTCCGGTAGCTAAGGCACCTTATAGATTAGCTCCCTCCGAAATCCGTGAAATGATGAATCAAATCCAGGAATTATTAGATAAGGGTTTTGTTAGACCCAGTTCTTCTCCTTGGGGTGCTCCTGTGTTATTTGTTAAAAAGAAAGATGGCACTTTCCGTATGTGTATTGATTATAGAGAATTGAATAAGAGGACCGTAAAGAATAAGTATCTTTTGCCCCGAATAGATGAATTGTTTGATCAATTGCAAGGGTCTTCATTTTTCTCTAAGATAGACTTGAGATCGGGTTATCACCAAGTCCGGGTTTGTGGGGAGGATATCCCTAAAACAGCTTTTCGCACTCGCTATGGTCATTATGAATTTCTTGTTATGCCTTTTGGGTTGACTAATGCTCCAGCAATTTTCATGGATTTGATGAACAGGGTTTGTAGACCTTTTCTTGATAAATTTGTCATTGTATTCATTGATGATATTTTAGTTTATTCTAAATCTGATCATGAAGTACACTTGCGTTTAGTTCTTGACACCTTGAGAAAGGAGAAATTGAATGCTAAGTTTTCGAAATGTGAATTTTGGCTTCGTGAAGTTCAGTTTTTGGGGCACATCATTTGTGAAGATGGGGTTAAAGTGGATCCATCTAAAATTGAGGCTGTCATGAATTGGCAATCACCTAAATCTCCGTCAGAGATCAAGAGTTTTCTGGGTTTGGCAGGTTATTACAGAAAATTTATTAAAGATTTCTCCAAGATTGCAGGTTCTTTGACTAAATTAACTCGTAAGGATGTGAAATTTCTGTGGGGTGATCAACAGGAATCGGCTTTTCAGACCTTGAAACAATTGTTGTGTCAGGCTCCGGTTTTAGCTTTACCTGACGGATCCGAGGATTTTATTGTATATTGTGATGCTTCACATGCGGGTTTAGGTTGTGTTTTAATGCAACGAGACCGTGTTATTGCCTATGCTTCACGTCAGTTGAAACCTCATGAGATTAACTATCCTACCCATGACTTGGAACTTGCAGCTGTGGTTTTTGCCTTAAAAATTTGGAGACATTACCTGTATGGAACCAAATGCGTTATTTGTACGGACCACAAGAGCCTTCAGTACATGTTTACTCAAAAAGAACTTAACATGAGGCAAAGGCGATGGTTAGAATTGATTAAGGATTATGATTGCGAGATTCGATACCATCCGGGTAAGGCAAATGTGGTGGCGGATGCGCTTAGCCGAAAGGGTAAATCTGAAAGGGTTTGTTTAATGCGTTTGGAAATTTCTTCTGACTTGATCGATAAATTGAAATTGGCTCAGATGGAGGCCCTAATGGATCATAACTTGAAATCCGAAATCATGCTTAAAAGGAAGGAGTTATTGGTAGAAGATTCTCGGGGATTAAAGACATTTCAGTCTCGTGTTTGGGTCCCATTGTTTGGTGGACTTCGAGATGTGATATTGATGGAGGCTCATAAATCCAGACTGTCGATTCATCCCGGAAGCACCAAAATGTATCATGATTTAAAACCATTGTATTGGTGGCCTACTTTAAAGTTGGATGTCGCTCGAATTGTTGAATCTTGCCATATTTGCTCTCAAGTAAAGACCGAGCATCAAAAACCGTATGGAGCTTTGAAGCAACTCGAGATTCCCGAGTGGAAATGGGAACATATTACCATGGATTTTGTGACGAAATTACCCAGAACTGTTAAGGGTAATGATATGATTTGGGTAATTGTTGATAGATTGACCAAGAGTGCTCACTTTCTTGCTACTTGTGAGAAGGCATCATTAAGTAAATTGGCGCAATTGTACATTAATGAAGTGGTTATTAGACATGGGATTCCGTTGTCGATTGTTTCAGACAGAGATCCTAGATTTGTGTCTGGTTTTTGGCAGAATTTACAGCGTGAATTGGGTTCTAGGGTCAACTTGAGTACGGCTTATCATCCTCAGACGGATGGTCAGTCGGAGCGCACCATTCAAACCTTGGAGGACATGTTGCGGGCATGTGTGTTAGAATTTGGTGGGTCATGGGATTCCCATTTACCATTAGTTGAGTTTAATAATTCTTTCCATTCTAGTATAGGCATGCCACCCTATGAAATGTTGTATGGTCGTAGGTGTAGAACACCCACTTGTTGGTTAGAGGCGGATGAAAAGCAGTTTGCGGGTCCTGACATAGTTCAAATTACAGCCGATAAGGTAGCTATTGCCCGAGATAGATTGAAAGCTGCCCGTGATAGACAGAAACAGTATGCTGACCCACGTTATCGACCAGTTTCGTTTGTAGAAGGTGAGTTGGTTTACTTGAAAGTTTCACCTTGGAAGGGTGTTATCAGGTTTGGAAAACGTGGTAAACTAGCTCCTAGATACATCGGGCCGTTTAAAATTCGACATGTTGTCAATGATCAAACGGTGTCATTAGATCTTCCTCCTGAATTGTCGGGTATTCATGATACTTTCAATGTGTGCTATTTAAGAAAATGCAATGTGCAGGACCAATCCCAAGTTCTTCCATTGCAAGATTTGCGTGTTAACTTAAGCCAAAGACTTGTAGAAGAACCCTTAGAGCTTTTGGACCGTAAGGTGACTAAACTTCGAAAGAAGGAAATCCCTATGGTACTGGTTAAGTGGAATCATAGTTTGGGTCCAAACTTATCTTGGGAGACCGAGTCTAGCATGAGGACGCGCTATCCCAATCTTTTTGAGCGTGGCGAGATTTCGGGGACGAAATCTTCTTAAGGAGGGAAGATTTGTAACATCCTCGAAATGGGCCTAGTTGAAATACGGTATTTCCCTTAATTTAACTGTCATTTAAATTGTATTTTAAATACTTGGTGTATTTTTGATAGCTAAATTAATAGGTCAATTGGTCAATTGACTTATTGTGATAAATGAATTATCACTTGTTTTAAATTAATTTAGTTGGCGGAATAATAAAGTGTATTTTCTCGCAAATGATTTTAGGTTCCAGACAATAGATTTAGGACGGGTATAATTTACACTGTGTTTGGCCTAGTGTAAATGGTGAGGCAGACTTTATTCATTTCATTTCTTCATTTGGGCTTACACCTCTAAAACACACACATCCTCTCAAAGAAAATGATACCAACAATCTGATTTTAGCACATTGAATCTGTGATGTTGATTTGCAACTTGTTCTTCATTTCATTATAACCTCCTCATCTAAATTGTAAGTGAAATATCCATTCTTTTCATATAATGCTTGAAATGTTGAGTTTGGTGAAGTGATGATAGAATGGAGTTAAATTCGTACTTGAAATGTGTTATATGAACATAGTAAACTGATTATGTGCTTGCATTTCAGATTGTAGCAATTACTTAGTTGAAATATGAATTTGAGCTAAAGTTTTGAATATCTTAAAAATTGATGCATGTGTGGATTTAGAAGTGTGATGAACCTTGTTTGTTGTTATTATATGCTCATAGATGTCAATTGTGGTTGTTGTATGGTTAAAAATGTGTTTCTTAGCTGAAAATGTCGAAATTATGAATTGAAGTTCGAGCAGGTTATGAACTGCACCAGCAGGTGCTGGAAACGAAGAACCAGCCGGCGGGCATGTAGCCCCAGCCGGCGGTTTGTTCATCCATTGGGTGAACCGGCGGGCGATAGGCCCAGCCGGCGGCTTCTCTTATCTGACCGGCGGATTTGAACCATAACCGGCGGCCTCTAGAGTCTTTAAAACACAAAATGTTTCTGTTTGTGAAAAATTAAATTTGCCCGGCGGTTTGAGTTAGAAGCCGGCGGCTAGTGGTGGGTAACCGGCGGGTCATGTGACCCAGCCGGCGGCTATGGGCTCGATTTCAGCAAACAAAGCTTTGATTTAAAAACATTTCTAATTAACATGTGATATGTTTAAAGGATCTAGTAACCTGTAATATAGTATCATAACGGGTTAATATATGGAATTACATACATATGATGTGATGTGAACTTAATTAACAAGTTTGATGCCAATAGTACATTTATTTCAAGTTATGAACATTTGAAATGAGTTATTGACTTGTAACCTTTGTTGTGATTTCAGATACGACGAAGACTCAATAATATTAGAACTTTGAGTGGTGATCATCTTCGTCAAGGGTGAGTGGATCTCGGACTTTCAGTCTGATTTGGTTGTAACAATATGGTTACAACGGGTAAACGTGTTTTACTGTTTTCATTGTTATGTTAATGGTTGCCATGATGGTTATACTTAACATGATTATTGGTGTCCTTGATTTCCATGATGGTTGTGGACTATTTGAATGTCGGGGGTCAACGTGCGCGTTGGGTTTGTGTACTATTACTTTGGACCTCATAAGTGCTTTGTACATGTGTTGTTCACTGAAATTATGTTGAAAGTAGTAATAGTACCAAACTATCGGTTTAACCACTTATTTGGCCTTCAGTTGGTTTTAAGTGTTACTTGGGGAACCACCGCGGCATGAGGGTACTCCAAGGACCACCGATCCTTCATGATTAACTGTTGCTATGCTTTGCTGTATTCATTTGTTAAGCCAAGTTAGGTGATAGTTTGAGATTTATTCACTTAGCTTCGTGCTAACCCCTCATTACTTCTTGCAGGTTTACTTTGGTATGTGGGTGGGCAAGAAGTACTTGGAATGGAATGTTTGACAAGCTCACTCTGTTTGGTTAACTATGTTAATGATATAACATTATGTTTTGGATTTTCTATAACACTAAACTAATCGTGTGTAACGTCTAGAATAATCTAGATTAAAGACTATATGTATTTGGATTGCCATTTGAATGTAAATATGCAATCCAATGGTTTGTATCTAATCTTGCGCTTCCTTTATAAAAAAAAAAAATATATCCTTGTATTTTCGAGTAGGGTGTTATAAACTACGATTATATCATTACTAACAGGTTAATAAGCACCAGTTTAACACCTTCCTAGTCCCAATTTCTTATCAATTCAATAAACCCCTAATACTCATACTAAATTCAAGCTTCAATGTATAAATATGAAAGAATCAAACTTACTCATAGATTAAGAAGAAGAAGGTGAGGATAAGTAATCAACTTCGACATGAATTTGGAGATTGGAAATTGATGGTTACTTGTTCCTGGTTTGAATCGCAGAAATCACAGGGATGATCCATATTTTTATTTCTTTCTTTTTATGTGTTATGGAGTTTAGAAGCCACATAGTAAACATATATAAGTCGGCTCATCCTTTAACCGACTCAGTGTCCATTTAAATTTTGTTCCCTTTTAAACCTATTGTCTAGAACCTGAAAACTATTTGCGATTCCAACAATTTTATTTTACCTTCAACTGTATAAAGTTAAAACAAGTATTAATTTACTAGTCACAATAAATCATTTGGTCTTTTGACCTAACATTCTCAATTAAACATAATATAATAAACAAACTAGTTTCCTAACACATTAAACAATTAATTTAAAGTCAGAAAATTACCCAATTACCACTAAGCTCTTAAAATGGGTGTTACATAAATGTACAACACATAACGATATAACAACATATTTGGAACTTGCTAATCATAAGAATTAAACAACAACTAATATAATTTCTCCCCCACTTGAGATTAACTTGGTTTGATGTTCAACTAACCAAGCCAAAACCAAATCTTCCATAATCATAATAATTCAATGTCTAGTTATCAATCTTTCTACTCTGATTCTTGTTTCATCATCATACTTACACCATATTAATCATTCTAATTACACTTGAAAATGACTAACTCAACTTACAAAAATTTACAAAACCCATGAAATCACTCAAGAACATAGTTAGTGATTTCATCACTTTCAATTTGTATTATGATTACCACAATCATAATAACACTAATCAACACTAAAGAGTAAAATCATTATATATGACAAACTTTAGTGGTTAAACTATTAAGTTTTGTAAGTATAAAGAGTGAATATCTTCTTAAGTGGTTAAAACATAAAATATTTAAAACTTGAATAATTAAATAATGAAAAAAAAATCCGAATGATTAAAAAAAATCAAAACGTTAAGGATTAAACTTATTTTTACTTATGAAAAATGATAACGACAGTCCTTAGGGCTGATAATAAAAATTTAGAACACGTATTAATACTTATACTTATGTCATAATAAACTTTTTAACCCCTAAATGTTAGCTGACGCCATAAATATACCCTTTACTTGTTTGGATGGAGAAGTTGGAAGCATGGAAATTACTTCCTTCGTCTCATTTAAAATGTTCACAATACTATTTAAGGATGTCCTACTATAAGTGTTCATTTTGACAATTAACCAATAAAAAAGATTTTAATGAGTAAATTTAATATTTGACCGGTGAAAATTGTGGTTGGTGAAAAATTTGGGCGTTATTTGCTTTTAGTTTTTCTTCGTCAAGAAAAGTTAGGGCTTTTTTGTTGTGAGAATAGTTGGCAGAGGAAGGAGAGGAAACCAATCAGGTCGAGAGTTGATTCCCCTGGATCACACACAAAACCATGCCTATAAAATGGTAACTGATTACATACATACATACATGATCTCTCTTGTTTATTACTACTAATTAATATGTATATGTATGTATATGTATATTATTATTAGGGATTGAATGATTGAATTGTGTTTATGGAATTGTAAATGGGGGGTTAGGGTTTTGCACTGGCAGCCGAATGCGGGACATACAGTGAACAGTCAGATACTTGCAGAAGTATCACAATGTGTTGAGAGCATCAATGGTGTTAAGGATGGAAAATGGAAAGCTACTCTCAGCTTTTACAGACCCGTTATTAAAGGTTATATCTTCTTAATTAATTACTCACTCTCAATAATTAAATTAATGTTTCCCTTGATTCTAATGTATGTACCTTATGAATCTGTATTGTCTTTAGCTGTTGAAAACATTCCAAATGTATCATAATCGATCTGCCAAAAAACAGTAATAATTCAAGAACCTTTTTTTTTTTTTAATTCAAGATCATCAACTGTCTCTGATCAAGTATAAACATTGTCGAAACATTAAACAGAATTATATTAGTTTAATTTGAAGTTAAAAGCTAGGTTGATGGACGTTACTTGTTACTGAGGTATGGGAAGGGAAGTAGGTAATGCTCTTTGTAACTAACCTAAAATTACAAGGGATAAGAATTTCCTTCTTATTTGTTTGGATTCTAATTTGTTCAAGTTCATACATTCATAGCACTTAAATTAGGGATAACAATAAGTTTATAAAACCCAAAAGGAGCTCTACTCACTTATTATTAAATCAACAATGAGAGACTTTAGCAGAATGACAGAGTAGCAATTCAGCGCTTTTTTTCTCATTTTTTAAAGCAGATGCCTCTTCCGTATCCGTATCCAAGTAACATGTTTCTTTTTCAGACTACTATTTGGTACCCTAATAGGAACTAACTACAAGCGCATAAAAAGGCTTCCAGTTTCAAATCTATCATATATCAAACATCGATTCAGTTATTCTTGTTAATAATAAGGAACAGATGGAAGTATATGTCTGTATACCAAGTAGTTTTTATATGTCAATAAGGCTAATGTTGTGTCTTTTAGAGCAAGCAAATGCAGCAGAATTCCCACGTGACTTTCTGGGAATATCGCTACCAGAGCAGCCCAGCAAATACTACTTTGTTTTACGGGGACAACGGTTAGTTCTTGAGGCGGATTCTACTATACAGACTATAATGGAGAAACTCCAGTCTTACAAAACTAGAGTAGCACTCAATTTTGAGGTCAGCAATTTCATTAGCCTATCATTTTTTCCATCCTACTATCTACCCAATTTTGAGCTTTCTACTTATTTTGTAAAGCATATATTGCATCTCTGCTACTTGTAGTCGTACAACCTTTTCAATAAAGGGGTTTTCATATCTTATTTTTAGTGAACCCTAGTACTCATCTAACAAGGGAAAAAAATTTCCTTCTCTAAGTTCACTTTCATATATCTTACATCTGTAAATTTCTGATAATGTTAGGGAGTTCAATATCAGCTTGGTGATTTTCAGTTGAGAGTGGGTAAAGTTGTTTCAATTCAATCTGAAAGTTTAAGGGGAATAGTTATGGAGGTAATAAGCACATCCTCCGGCTTTTAAATTTTTCTTTTAACAATCAGGTCAATCATGCTACAGTGAGATTTTGATTTTAGTTTTTTTTGTGGGAAAGAGTACAAATCTAAAGTAAAAGGAAAGTTCAGAATTGTTTTTTAACTCGATCTGTTTTTTCTTTTTCTTTTTTCAGATGGAATACCGGCCCATTTCTTCGTGGGAAAAATCACATAAAATAATGGGTGAGTTCTTTGATATATGGCAAGAAGCTCTGTCAAAAAGACCATTACCAGGTCATTTTGTACACATGGAACCAAACTTTGGGGAGTTTGGCCTCTCTGGTCAATACACCTTGCAACACACAGCTGTTCAATACGCCACAATTATGCTTCAGATGATAGCTACTGCTCAATCAGTTAGAAACTAGAACAAGGTCAGGACTTGAACCTTTAAGTTTGTAAAAGAGAAGAAAAGAGAAGCGGATTCTTGTAATTTGTAATCTGATTATTCAAACAAAAATCTGAAAGTTGTAAACATATTTGAGCAAACAGTTCCGGTAGTTGATCCTAAATATGACCAAACATTGATGTTTATGTAACCAACTTTAATTGCTGATGATAGGACTGGAGAGCGATGCGTATAAGCCTATCCTGTCTTCCAAGATTCTTATTGGGTGTTACATCAACATTTGAACCTGTATGTCTTGGGTAATTTTTATTTGTTAGAAATGTAAAAATGGATATTAAATCGTAAAATGAACCATATTGTGTGTTTAATCAAACATTGTATCTAGGTAGTTTATTTATAATCAGGTGTCTTTCAAGTTAAAATTTATGAATACCAATTATTGGAGGCAACCTTTGAACCAACATAGGAATAGGAATTGGAATTGGAAATTGAAATTAATCTTCTCATGTGTTTAGTCAATTTTTGGTCAGCAACCACCCACATTAACAGGACGTCGACGGTGATGTTACATGATGATTATTTATTTATTTTTTACTAAAAAGGTACGGAGTATTCTTTTATATCAATAAAAAATTATGATATTTCTTTCAGCCTTGCCGGCCAGTTCTACATTCATAACTAGCAATGGGTGCATTCAATTTCTACCATCTTTTTCTTCCCTTAAAAATCGATCTCTAATTATAGTAAATAATAAATAAAATACCCCACTTGGATCAAATGCTTGTGAATAAGATTCATACTCTAGTTTAACATTTAACAAAAATATTATTGGTATAAATAACAGTCTGGATGTGAATGATACATTCCTTGTCCATGTATACATACATGTGACGTAAAATTCATAATGAAGACAACCATTCTCCTCCAATTTCAGGAATCGAAGTAAAATAGTCGAGAATTTCCTTGGAAAAAGCTTGTGTGGCATCCATTGCAGCAGCAGCAGTACTAGTATTGGTGGAAGAAGCTGATATCATATGATCATCACCTGCTTTCACCGCCATTTGATCATTTGCGTTGAACGAATAAGAAGTAAAATCCATATTAAAAAGACCAGATAAAGAACCCCCGTCTGCAATATTCACATCAAGACTTAAACTTGGTGGATTAGTAGTAGTATTATTATTATGACTAGCATCTTGATGAAAGAAGGAGAACGGGTGTAGAGGTAATTTAGGGTTGTTAACAGGGGGATCTTTAAGACTAATTAGGTTGGATGTTGGTGGGTCGTCTAAGTCTAATATTGGTTGTGGGTGTGGGCTAAAATGTGTCCTGGAGCACCTCACTGCCTTGGTTCTAACCACATTCATGATGTCGGCTTCATCAATATTGTTGGCACTCATTAATAATTCCTTGTCTTTCCGCTTTGCAAACAGATGTTGTTGTTGAGATTGATCGGCAATGTGATTGTGATTGTTGTCATGCACCTTTTTGGCAAGGGTGGTGTTCCAGTAGTTCTTTATTTCATTGTCTGTTCGCCCCGGGAGCCTCCCAGCAATAAGAGACCATCTACGTAACATACAAAATCTTTTGATTAATAAATTAAGGTGACGTACGTATGTAGGTGCAGCTATGTATAGTTATAGGAAAGGATGGAGGCCGGTGACCTGTTTCCCAAGAGTTTATGAAGCCTGATAATGAGATCTTCTTCGTCGGAAGAAATGTTGCCCCTCTTGATATCTGGTTTCAAATAATTCAACCATCGTAACCTGCAACTCTTGCCACATCTCTTTAAACCTGTAAATTAATCTAATATAAGAATTCCAAAGAAACTAATTATAAGTAACTAGATAGATAGATAGATAGATAGATAGATAGATATAATAAAATTAAAATAATTAATAAAACTAACTGGCCTGCTTTAATGGGAAGCTGTCTCCATTTGCCTTCACCATGAAGTGTAATGTAGTCACTCAGAATCTTGTCTTCAGAAGCCGTCCATGACCCTCTATTCAACCCTATCTTTGAACAACATGGGCTTCTCCCCATCTTCTTCTTCTTAATTCTTCTTCTTCTTCTGAATTCTTCTATATATAATAAAATAAATATAATTCTCTTATTTAAATAATCATTATTATAATTATATATATAGTTTCATTCATGTAACAGTGTATATATTTTTTTATATTGTATATATATATATGGTACCTTAACATATATATATATATATATATATATATATATATATATATATATATATATATATATATATATATATATATATATATATAGGGTAGTGATCAAGAGGGAAGCGTTAGTATGCATCAAGAAGCATATTACAATTATCAATCAAAACGTTAACAAAAAATTATTTTTATTGGTAAATAGTAATCAAAATCGAAGCTATAAAGAATATTTTAACGAATGAATTTCATTTTTAAGTCACAACATTAATTGATGAATATTTATTTGATAAATTGTTAATATGCAGTGTGATGCATATTAACTAATATGCATCGCGATGCATATTAAAACTTCATATTATTTGAAAGATATTTTTATTGTTAATATGCATCACAATGCATATTAACTAATATGCACCGCGAGGCATATTAACGGATTTTGATCTAATATTCATAAATCGATGCTATAACTTGAAGAAAGAATTTATCAAGGAAGCTTAACATTCATAGCATCGATTCTGATTAACATTTACTAAATTTCAGTTTGCTTTTTTTGAGATTTGTATGGGTGAATGTAATATACTTCCTGATGCATACTAACGCTTCCCTCCTTCCCCCAAAAAATGCACTTCCCTCTGGATCATTCCAATATATATATATATATATATATATATGTGTGTGTGTGTGTGTGTGTGTGTGCGCGCGCGCGCGCCCGCGTGAGACGAATATATATATATATATATATATATATATATATATATATATATATATATATATATAATGAATGAATATAAGAGATGCTAGCAAGCTAGCTTATATATATATATATATATATATATAGGGAGGTTCAAATGAGAACCAACTAAAAGTTGAGGGAATGTTCAAATGAGAACCAATATAAAGTTGAGAACTTTGAGAACCACAAAGAATACATGTTTGTTCACATGTGATTAACTTCAATCATATGTGAACATTGATGTACCTTTAATTGAAAAAGAAAAAAGTAAAAAAAAATCCTAAAATTATATCGAAAAACGCAAAAAAAAAAAAAAACAAATATATGTTCACATGTGAACAATAATGTGAACAAATCGGTTAAAATGTGTTTTAAGACGTAAATTTATGATTTTTTTTGAACTTTTTCTTTCTCAATCTAACATAAATCGGTGTTCACATATGATTGAAGTTAATCATACGTGAACAAACACGTATTCGTTGTGGTTCTCAAAGTTCTCAACTTTAGAGTGGTTCTCATTTGAACCTCCCACTATATATATATATGTATATATGCACGATTATAATTATAATTACAATTACGATTGCGATATATGATGAAAAATCAAGCATCATATCTTAGCAAGTCACCTGGGTAGAAAGTTTTGCTTCAAACGGCTTTCCTATTTAACGCATGCATGTGTCTCTCAAAGTCTATATTATTGTAGTTTCAAACTTAATTTGTCCACAAATTTTCCTCTAACTCGTGATGAAGAAATCAAAATGATGGCATGATTAATCGTATGGTCCTATATGAGCGATTTTACAATCCTATTGTCGATACTATGATCAAAACGATCTTAGGATTAAGATTGAGTTTCTAATAAGTGTAGTTAAGTTATACGTGCTACAAGATGGAAGGGGAGTAGTCTTGAACATCATGATCAATATAGTTTAACGTGTTTCCATTCCTATATGGTTAGACCTTAAAGTTTCATATGTCAATTATTAAGGTAATAGTAATAGTAAATAATAATACAAGTAGCTAGCTAGATTTGAATTTTATATATATATATATATATATATATATATATATATATATATATATATATATATATATATATAGTGATGGTAAAGTATTCAAATGGGGTGAGTAACGTATTTTGGGTGTAATTTGGAGGGTACCACTCACCTCAATACCATATTTCAATGGTACGTGTCCACCACATCCGCGAGAAGCATCAACGCCGAACAAATCACATGTCCACCATTCACCAATTTATGATGAGGCACGGATTCGAACCTATGTCACATATGTGGAGTCTGGCCATTTACGGTGGTGGCACCACTTAGTCAATGCCCAATTGGTTGGGGTGAGTATTTTGTAATGTTTAAACAAAACAAATATAAAAATGAAAATTGAATAAACTTGTCGAAACCATATAATCTAATACATTAATTAAGATGTTTAATTGGCACAACCACACAATTAAGACAGCAGATATCCGTTGGGTTGTACGTACGTAGTATGCAAAAGGAAATTATGTTACAGAAAAATGCTTTAGATTAATTAAAAAATATATGCCCCTTTCACAAGCACTCTATATACTTGACTACTTGTACGTTTCTCCAGATTAAAAGTAGAATGAATTATCATATCTCATAAAATCGCATGTATATACTGCACGGAATGGAACTAGCTACTCGTATAAATTTGCAGGCCACTAGAGCTAGCTAAAGAAGTGCTGGCCGGATCACTCGACGAATGAATCCGAGAGAGAAGTAGGCTAGCTTAATTGACATATAAGTACGAAAATCACACTAAAAATCCACTTTCATGCACCACGATTTTATACGATAACCAAATTAAAAGCTAGGTTTGATTAACAATTAATTGAATCAAATAGGAGTGAGTAATTGAAGAAGCTAGCTGCATATATGCCGGCCTGATGGATATATATGGTGGTTGGGAGAATTAATGATGTGATTACTAGTAGCTTAATTAGCTAAACTAGTTAACATTTTTGAAAAAGAAGGGATCAACCAGACTTCCTATATTTATCAATACTGAATAGTGATACCAATTTTGTGGGCAACAATTGCATATACGTACTGTCTCCATATACTTGAAATAATTCAATCAGATTATTAACATATATATTTAATTTAATTTAATTTAATTTATGGATTTGATTTGATTTGGCAATATCAAATTAATACTCCGTAAGTAGCTAGCTAGCTAGCTAGTCCATCTAGTTATTATTTAACCATATATATACTGTAGAAATTTAATTTGATTAATGTTAAATTAAGTTTTACTGTTTGAGGTTTGTTGTGAATATCATACATTACATATTGTTAAAATTATCAATCGAATCCTGAAATTAATCATGTTTAATCTAACTTGACATGTTAACTAGTTTCGTTCAGATTTATCATATCTTTGTTAAATCTTCAATCTTGAGGGACTTATTGGTACATATCTACAAGTTGAGGATGCTGGAAGGCATGTTTGGAATAATTGTGGCTAACTGTTTCAAGAAATCAATAATTTCAGGCACGCCTCAGCTCTCTGTCTTTTTAGGGAAATTATAAAGCCACTTCCAAAATTACATGATACCCCGGCCCACTTCAGTCCTCGTCCAGTCTTTTTCCAGTTTAGTTTTATCTAATATCGATTTCAGTTCAGTACAGAATCAGTTTTAGTTTTAGACTAACCTGGGGTAGGAATTAGAAAAAGATATGGTATATCCGGAAAGTAAAAAAAAAGCATGATGTGATTTATTAGATGGGTAGGAGGGAGTATGAGATGGAAAAAAGTGAAAAAAGGGGTAGCTTTACATGGACCCTCATTTTATCATACTTGCATGTACGTATATAAACCCCTTTTTAGGGCATTATTTCACCAACAGCTGGAAATTGCAAGTACGTATATAAACCCCTGATTACCATATTACCCTTAATTGAAAGTATTATTACACACTTTTAAGAAAGAAGTAATTAATTGGTTAAGGGTAAAACTGTCATTCCGCAAAACGTAAGAAAGAGAAAGCAGTAATAATTATATTTTTATTAAACCGCGTGTTTTTTGTCGGGTGACAATAATTTTGAGACGGAGGTCATATAATCTAATCAGCTGAATTGATTAATTAATTAGGATGTCTTCGGAGAATGTAATATTTTTTTATATATTAAAAAAAAAAAAAAAAAAAAAACCCAATGTACAGTGCATACTTACAATCCCATATTCAAGCAATTTCAATTTAATGTATGAATGTGTACGAATATCGAAAGAATTTTATTTGAATGTGTTTTCTATTAGCCACTAACTTATTATAACCCATAAATTTTGCATGCTACTTCATAATTTTAATACAAACCTATAGTTGTCCTAATATATTCAAATACATTATAATTAAGTGGTGTAATAATGTGTAACAACTAATATGCAAGAATGCTTTGATGAGCGCTCCAAGTATTCATATATCCTGAACAACTCTTTTCCTTCAATACAACTACCATAAAGCATAAGACGTTTTGGATATTGTAACGCATATATCATACATATTTCAGTGATATATTCATGGTTCCCCTATTTTTGCTTGACAGCTATTACAATCATCTACGAGAACACCATGCAAATAGTTTAAAAAAATAAATTGTTATATAATTACACCTCATTAATAGAAATAAACAAAAAATAAAGAAAGGTTCAAATGAGAATAAGAATGAGATTTTTTGCGAGAATGAAGGAACCAACCAGAACACGCCATGTGTCACAAAATCCACTTTCCCCCACATTTTTTGAACTTAAATATCTCCCAAACGGTAAGTCGAAAAATCATAAAAATTAAACCATAAAAATCAGCATTTTTTTCTCTTCGATTTGCTATCTCACAATGTATACTTTCGACGATTTTTTTTTTTGGTTTTACAAATAGTACAAAATTAGTATCACATGTGTTATTCGCCGGTATCACATATGTTACTAGCCAGTATCACATGTGTTACTAGCTTGTAACACATGTGTCTGGTAACACATGTGTTACTCATTTTCAAAACCCACCAAAAAATGGGAAAAAAAAAGTTTGTCGAAAATATACCTTGTCACATCTCTAATTGAAGGGAATAAAACGCTGATTTTTATGGTGCAATTTTTGTGATTTTTCGACTTACCGTTTGGGAGATATTTAGTTTTTAAAAATGTGGGGGAAAGTGGGTTTAATGACACGTGGCGCATTCTTATTGGTTCATTCATTCTCACAAAAAGTTGTTGTACTGATTTAAACTTTACTCACAAAAAATAACATGTATGTTATTATAATAATTACTGTAAACTGTTCTAAACCATCATTCACCAACCTTATTAGTAGGATCAAAGGCATGAGTATCTAATTTGATTTGTCGAAGACCAAATAACCCGTTTGTAGTCAAATGTGCACAATATCGTCGAAAATGAAAACATACAAGAGCTTGAGATGACACTTTCAATCCATTTAAATACGAACTAATCAAGTTGGATTATATTTATACGAATTAAAAAAATTCAGTTGAAAAGGCGATGGGTCAATCATGTTAATAGTCACCCCAAATTCTTTAAAAGCCCACAACATCCCAAATCGTTTTTTTTTAATTATATATAATTTTCGTTTTTGCTATTTTAAATTATGTGTAGGTTTATGCACATAAATGTAAATTAAATATTTTATTAATAATAACAAAAAGTATTCAATATTCAATATATTCATTAATATAATATATCACCGATCAATAAGTAGCTTACCAAAATAATTGTCTAAAAAGTCAATATATTGTCATTTTAGTCTTTTTGTCATTCCCTCCCCACTATTTAGGTAGTCATGTTGTTTTTAAAGTCTAGATCAATGGTTCACATTTAGTTTAATAACTCATTAAGGGATGAGATTTACTTAGACTACCTAATTTACACTTTCTTATAATATATAAATATAAATAAATATAAATAAAATAAATAAAGTGTAGAGTGTACAAGTTTAGATAGATGTAGATGTGGATTGTGTTGGAAAGCTTCCAAATGCTAAACCTTAACTAGCTATTTATCAGTGTATAATATAACATACTAGTCGGTAACCCGGGCAATGCGGCGGTAGTGCTAGAAAATATAATGGTGGTCGACAATAATAATCGATGTAACAATAATAATTATATTAGCATAGGTTACTACTCCAATTTTTTTTCTTCCTTTTAGCCTATATTTCAATTTAATGTATACTTTGTAGAATAATAAGATTTATAATATGAATATTATTACTTTAATTGTGATAGAAAACAATTTTAATTATTTAAATATAAGTTTTTACTAAATGTACAAACAATTCATTTATATTATACATCGAAATCTGATTGAACAAATTTAATCAAATGGTTGACTTTATTTTATTAAGAGAAGAAAGTAGGTGTAAATTGATTTGATTATGTTAGCTTCTATATTTATCCAATTAGTTAGAGGGTATTAATGTAATTTTCGATATCCCCATTTTAAACATTAAACCAAAATGACTAAATGCATAATAAGGGTTTAAGATATATAAGTTAGGGTGAGGTTCAAATGAGAATGGAATTTTTGGTGAGAATGGAGGAACCAACTAAAACGTGCCACGTGTCACAAAGTCCACTTTCCTCCATGTTTTTTAAACTTAAATATCTTCGAAATGGTAAGTTGAAAAATCATAAAAATTGCACCATAAAAATCAGCATTTTTTTCTGTTCGATTTGCCATCTCACAAGGTATATTTTCGACGAACTTTTTTTTTTGGTTTTACAAAATTAGTTAACACATGTGTTACTAGCTGTTAACACATGTGTTAGTTGCTGTTAATACATGTGTTAATCGCTGCTAACACATGTGTTACACGCTGGTAACACATGTGTTAGTATCCTGGAACACATGTGTTACCAGCGTATAACACATGTTGTAACACCCAGTATTTGGGTCTAGTAGTATTTAATATTTTCTAACTGTGAATTATTATTAAGTGTGTCAGAAAATAGGTGTGTTGTATTATTTGAAAATAAATGGGTAAAAGAGTCGAATAATTTATTGTGACTAATAAATTATTGAGTGTTTTAATTTTATTTAATTGATGGTAAAATAAAATAATGTTTCCCCGTAAATGGTTTTTAAGTTCCAGACAATGATAAGTACGGGGAATAAAATTTAACTAGTTGTGTTATATACCCATATGTTGAGTCAGTTGTTTATTTGATATCTATCTCCATCTATATACATACGTACGTACATATTTACTCCCTCTAAAAACCCTAAATCAAATTCATGAAGAAATTATCAAATTGGAGCTTTCTAATTCGAATTCAAGCTTCAAACATATGGATTATCACTCTCCAATCCTCCTAGTCATCTTGTAAGTCTTTATTTCTTGATTTTCATAAACCTAAAAATTTGGGGTTTTGAGGGTTATTGATTATAATCCGAAATTGAGGCTTGAAGTTGTTAAATTGATGTGTATTAAACTCATAAATGATGATATGTAGCATGATTCATGGGTTATTTTGTGAAACTAAGTTAGGGTTTGTGAGATTGCTTTGTGTTCTTATGATATATGATAAACTTATGATGATTGAGATAAAAATTGAAGCTTGTACCTATGATAGAAGTATTAGTTGATGTTAGTTACATGATTATGATGGAAACACTATGTTAGAAATTGTGTAATTGAGTTATAATCATGATGAAGCTTGTGGGTTAAGTTGATTAGGCTTGAATTATGATTTTAAAGCCTAGAAGAATGATGTATATATGTAGATAAGTGTTGATTTACAATAATGATTAATTGTGTTCAAACTAAAATGTGTAAATTTGATTAAGTGTTCATGGTGATTATGATGATTATGAAGTGTTTTAATGAGTTAGTAATAATGGAAGTTGATAATTTTGTTATATGATCTCATGACATTAATTAACAATGATTAAGGTGTACTAATATGATAAGATGATCATAGGAATCATAAACTTGGTAAATGATTATGAATTAATATGATGTTATATATAGATTTTAAAACAAGTAACTAACTTGTTCTATTTTGTTGTAATTCCAGTTGAGCAGAAGACTCAGTGATATTAGACTACTGAGTGGATGCCTGAGGTGGTCGGTGAGTGGATCTCTAATCCTCAGCGTAACTTGGTTGTAACAAGTTTGGTTACAACAAGTAACGTATTATTACTTTATCCGTTGCATTGATGATTATGTTGATAGTAATAATAATGTTGATATGTTGACTAGTTGAATATGTGACTTGTTGATTACATGATCACTTGAGTTAATTGGCCTTCGGGCATCAGTTGTTAATGAGGCAACGAGTTGTTGAACTGTTGGTTGGGCTAGTTGGTTATCTAAAGTTTAACACACCTCCTGTGTTAGTCGAAGATAATCACTAGCTATCGGTCTCGTCCGTATGGCCATACGGTTAGGTTGGATAAGTGTTCTTGGGGAGCCACCCGGGTTTATGGTTATCCTCAGAGCCGCCGATCCTCATTATGGTGTTGTTGATTAGTTGATGAGTTGTATTGTGTACTTGCTTGTTTTTAGTGTTAAGTGTTGTACACAAGGTTGTTGAGCTAAGTTATGATGTTGATTAGTTATCTGCTCACTTAGCGTTATGCTAATCCCCCACATTAACACTTCTTGCAGGTTTCGGTTTGAATAATGGGTGTGCAAGAAGTTGGGCTCGCATGAATGTTTGACCACGAGGCAATACTCTGATAAGGGATTTGTATAATATAATGTTTTAAAGTGTTTTATATAACACCTCGGTTGAATAAATTATGTTTTGAAAATGTTGAATTTTATAAGTTGATAAAATGATGTAAAGTATTACTATCTATTTGGACTTACGCTTCCGAATTACTATAATTAAATGATTATAAATGAGGGGTGTTATAAGTTGGTATCAGAGCATAGGTTTGGGCGAATTGGACATTGCAATGTGTTCAATCCCAAATCTATGGTAGTGTCAAGTCAAACATTCCTGGGAGTGCGGGATTAGTAGTTACATGAGAAAGTTGTTATTGAATGCGTACTAACCTATAAAAAGTTGCAAAAGTGTTGTTTTGGTTGCAGAGACGGAGGAATATGAGGAACCAATAGGTATTCTCATTGATTCCTCAATACTCGTGGGCCTAGATATGCCAGGTAATTCTCGATAAATTCGATGAATTTAAATTAGTTTGAATTGTTTACTTTGCTATGTTATGATTAGTAGTGAAGTAAGTTGAGTCAAACTGCTATGATTCCTTAGTGATGAGTCCTTGATAATAGTTGCTTGTAAATCTGATGAGGAGATACTAAATGAGATGTTTAACATCATAGAAAGGTGTAATATATTGTTGAATTGTGTAGATACATTGTTGAATAAGGTGTAATAGTTGTATTATGTGGATTTAATTATGTCTACAATATGAAATTAAAATATGAAATCGGTTGTATGAATTGTTATGTGAAATAATAATTTTGGAAGTAATGTGATTAGCAAAGTTGAAATGACTCTAGATAGTGAAATGAGATTGTTGGAATATCTCAATCGAGGTAATTTGGAGTCTTGTTGTTGTTTAAATGAGAAAGTGTCTATTGATTGGGAATGGTATGTTTGACACAGAAAAGTCAAAGTTGATATTAGTAGCGTCGAATTTGGTAATATATATATACCATAAAGTGATGAATATGGTAAGATGTTTATGTGTTTAATAATGATCATGATTGTATTTGAATTATGATCTATATACTAAAAGTGGTAAAATAATGAAGTCGAAGTGGTCAACCAAACTTATATGTATTGACAAGTTGTGAAAAGTCATGGTTGAATACTTGTTGTAATTGTTGTGAATTTGATGATTTTATGTGAATTTGGTGTTTCAAAGTTATAATATGACACCGATATTGGAAGTGAAGTTGTTTGACTTGGTAAAGTCAAAGAAGTGTAAAATGGGTGTTAAATTTGTGAACATATTGGTTGAAACCCAAATGGGTTGTTAAAGTGCCCAAATGGGTCACTTGATGGTTAAAAGGTTAAAATGTGTAGTGGTCTGATTAAGAAGAATGTTAAAGTGACTTTAAGTCATAAAGTTAGTTGTAAAAGGTGATGAAAATGATTTGGGTAGTCAATGTGGTTATTTTCTTAAAAATGCCCAATTTGACCCCTAAACGGGTCAATGAGTCAAAACATGATATGATGTGTATATATAGGTGATGAAGGTACCCACACGTCCCAAATATATGTAGAAACATGTTGGTAAAGGGTTGAAGTCAGAAAGTAAGCCATTTGGAATATGGCGTGTCCACTAAAATGGTCAGAAATGGCCTAAAATGAGTTACACGTCCGTTTTCTCGTAAAATGTGAAAATTGAAAAAGTGTAAAAAGGGAAAGTTTTATTTTGGCATAGTGGAGGTGCCTGCAAAATTTCAGACTCTAATTCCTTACGGTTTGTGAGATATGCGCGTTTGAAATTCGCATTTTTGCACTAAGATGTTCAGTCTGCTGTGCAGACAGGGGACCCGGCGGCTGGAGGTTATAGCCGGCGGCTGGAGGTCCAAACCGGCGGCTGGATGCCCCAAGCCGGCGGCTTCTTTTGGCTTTAAAATGCATTTTTGTTATGTTTGCAAAAATTGGTGTTAGCCGGCGTTTCGACTCGGGTAGCCGGCGGGTCAAGACCTTTAGCCGGCGGCTAGATACGTTAGCCGGCGGCTCATGTAGCCTAGCCGGCGGTTTGTGGGTATTTACAGGATTAAAATATTTTTTTTACGTTTTTCGACGTTCGACGTAACTTTTGACGTAGAAATTTCCGCTAGAAAATTTCGGTGTCCGATTAAGACGAAATTTACATGTCCACTCAAAAACGGCCCAACGGTCAAAGCTCATCGCTTTGCCATGAGCCCTGTCAGTTTTTGGCACTTCGGGGTCGTTTGGGGCCCGAAAAATCGCGTTTTATTGTTTTTCGAATCTTATTTCGAACTTTTAGCTTACGTTTTGCATTGGGCTTTTGTTTCATTGAGCCCAGAGATCATTCCTGTGACTATATACAACATTAAAAGTTGATTTAAGAGGTTTACATATTTTATGGTGTATGCGTCGGTTGTAGGCAGTTTATTTAACTGCAAAAATATACCAGTAAATGGTATTGTTGATTGCTACTAGCAAGAATTAGTAAACATTGATTCGCTAATCATATGAACTATATTATGTGGACTAATTGAAATGAGATGAAGTAGTTGAATTACTTAGAGTATGATAAAATGTTGAATTGAGCGTTTTAAGAAATTACGAAATAAGCATAGGAGCTTATATTGATGTAATAGTTGAGCATGAAATACTCAATTGAGATTTGATTAAAGGTATATAGATTGACTATTATGTGTTGAATATTATACATAATATTGATGAATTGTTTAGTACTAAATGTACTATAAGTATTAAGTTATATAAATAATACTTGATATTGGTTCGGGTGATAACAAAGTTGACTGATGTATTGTGTCAGACATTGGTGTTATATGCTTGTATTGTTATATATACATGATAATATGAGTAGTTCATATTAAAGGTGATAAGTTGAAAATAGTAGCAAGTTAAAAATTGGGAATATACTTGCTATTACAGGTTGTTGTAATTGTGTAAAGTGTTGATATTACTGTTGAGCAATATGTGAGAGTAAAGATAATTACTTAGGAGATAAATGGTATGAAGTGGCCTGAGAATAAAGTGTGAATGACATAATATGACGACGTCTGGCCAACGTATTTATATTATGCCATTTCACATGGAGTTGTTGAGGTTACTAAGTACCAGGTAAAGTTAAGTGGTTTTAAAATAACAGGTAAGATATGGTGACCTGTAGTTGAAATATAGTCAATGATTGACTAAAATAAAAGAGTAATAAACCATTAAGTTGTTGTTTAATGTGGTAACTAGGATACAAGAGATATGTATATAGTTAAGTGCAACTAGTAATCTTTAAAAAAAATGATTTCCGCAAAGTAGAGGTCAGTTGTTTATGAATAATATTGTGGTAATATTGTTGAAAAGATGATTTATGACTACACCTTGTGTTGTTGAAATACCATTGAGGATGATACATGGTATTAACGGGTGTTGTCTTAGCATCTTAATTGGTGTAACCGGATGCTAGTTGATTATATAATAGTAGTTTCAACAATAATAATTGACCTCTACATACTGCTTATTGTTTATTCTATATGTGATTATGATTATATGAATGGTGATGCTTTCGAATAAGAGTTTCATATAATCAAGTTGTATTTAAATTTATAAGTTGTAAAGTTGTAATCAACTAGTTGCAAAAGTGAAAATTTCTAACAAGATGTTAGTTAAATTGCTAGTTGTAAATCGAGCTAAACTTTTGTTGTTAAGGTGTATATTGTGGTATTCACTACCACTTGTTGTAATTACTGTAAGGTTGAGATGTTCAAAGAGATATGTGTTACATTTGTGACCAGTGATTATGTGTTTTAGTTGTATACATGACTAAGTATAAATGCTCATGTAAATGGTTAGTTGACTTATTAAAGACAGGATAAGTGCACAATAATTGTGCAAGGGGAAAAAGGAATAAACATTTACATTTGGATATGTGAATGTGGAAAGAATCGAAACCGTGTACATATATTTAGGAATTGCTCAAGGGAGTAATGTATGATATATGTATTTGATGATAGTTGAATTAAGCGGTGTATGAAACACAACTTATGTGTTATTGTGAATTTAATTGATATACACATTGGTGGTGTGTAAGTTGATAAGATATACATATATATTGTGTTTAAATAGTTAAATATATGCAAATTGATTCGGTGTTTGTGTGATTATAGATATGCATGGGGTTATATGCATAATTGAAATAAATTAAGTGCATATATTAATGAGTAGTATACAATTAGTGTAATATGAAAGGTTAAGTATTAGCAAAGTAGAAATAAAATGTGAGTTGAATCTCACATGGGGAAGGGGAGTAATAGGTGGTTGTGTTCTTAGATTATATATAGTGTGATCAGATTTCGAGGACGAAATCTCTTTAAGGAGGGGAGATTTGTAACACCCAGTATTTGGGTCTAGTAGTATTTAATATTTTCTAACTGTGAATTATTATTAAGTGTGTCAGAAAATAGGTGTGTTGTATTATTTGAAAATAAATGGGTAAAAGAGTCGAATAATTTATTGTGACTAATAAATTATTGAGTGTTTTAATTTTATTTAATTGATGGTAAAATAAAATAATGTTTCCCCGTAAATGGTTTTTAAGTTCCAGACAATGATAAGTACGGGGAATAAAATTTAACTAGTTGTGTTATATACCCATATGTTGAGTCAGTTGTTTATTTGATATCTATCTCCATCTATATACATACGTACGTACATATTTACTCCCTCTAAAAACCCTAAATCAAATTCATGAAGAAATTATCAAATTGGAGCTTTCTAATTCGAATTCAAGCTTCAAACATATGGATTATCACTCTCCAATCCTCCTAGTCATCTTGTAAGTCTTTATTTCTTGATTTTCATAAACCTAAAAATTTGGGGTTTTGAGGGTTATTGATTATAATCCGAAATTGAGGCTTGAAGTTGTTAAATTGATGTGTATTAAACTCATAAATGATGATATGTAGCATGATTCATGGGTTATTTTGTGAAACTAAGTTAGGGTTTGTGAGATTGCTTTGTGTTCTTATGATATATGATAAACTTATGATGATTGAGATAAAAATTGAAGCTTGTACCTATGATAGAAGTATTAGTTGATGTTAGTTACATGATTATGATGGAAACACTATGTTAGAAATTGTGTAATTGAGTTATAATCATGATGAAGCTTGTGGGTTAAGTTGATTAGGCTTGAATTATGATTTTAAAGCCTAGAAGAATGATGTATATATGTAGATAAGTGTTGATTTACAATAATGATTAATTGTGTTCAAACTAAAATGTGTAAATTTGATTAAGTGTTCATGGTGATTATGATGATTATGAAGTGTTTTAATGAGTTAGTAATAATGGAAGTTGATAATTTTGTTATATGATCTCATGATATTAATTAACAATGATTAAGGTGTACTAATATGATAAGATGATCATAGGAATCATAAACTTGGTAAATGATTATGAATTAATATGATGTTATATATAGATTTTAAAACAAGTAACTAACTTGTTCTATTTTGTTGTAATTCCAGTTGAGCAGAAGACTCAGTGATATTAGACTACTGAGTGGATGCCTGAGGTGGTCGGTGAGTGGATCTCTAATCCTCAGCGTAACTTGGTTGTAACAAGTTTGGTTACAACAAGTAACGTATTATTACTTTATCCGTTGCATTGATGATTATGTTGATAGTAATAATACTGTTGATATGTTGACTAGTTGAATATGTGACTTGTTGATTACATGATCACTTGAGTTAATTGGCCTTCGGGCATCAGTTGTTAATGAGGCAACGAGTTGTTGAACTGTTGGTTGGGCTAGTTGGTTATCTAAAGTTTAACACACCTCCTGTGTTAGTCGAAGATAATCACTAGCTATCGGTCTCGTCCGTATGGCCATACGGTTAGGTTGGATAAGTGTTCTTGGGGAGCCACCCGGGTTTATGGTTATCCTCAGAGCCGCCGATCCTCATTATGGTGTTGTTGATTAGTTGATGAGTTGTATTGTGTACTTGCTTGTTTTTAGTGTTAAGTGTTGTACACAAGGTTGTTGAGCTAAGTTATGATGTTGATTAGTTATCTGCTCACTTAGCGTTATGCTAATCCCCCACATTAACACTTCTTGCAGGTTTCGGTTTGAATAATGGGTGTGCAAGAAGTTGGGCTCGCATGAATGTTTGACCACGAGGCAATACTCTGATAAGGGATTTGTATAATATAATGTTTTAAAGTGTTTTATATAACACCTCGGTTGAATAAATTATGTTTTGAAAATGTTGAATTTTATAAGTTGATAAAATGATGTAAAGTATTACTATCTATTTGGACTTACGCTTCCGAATTACTATAATTAAATGATTATAAATGAGGGGTGTTATACATGTGTTAGCAGCGATTAACACATGTGTTATCAGCTTCTAACACATGTGTTACTCGATTTCAAAACCCACCAAAAAATTGAAAAAAAAAGTTCGTCAAAAGTATATCTTGTCACAGCTCTAATCAAAGAGAATAAAACGCAGATTTTTATGGTGCAATTTTTATAATTTTTCGACTTATCGTTTAAGAGATATTTAATATTTAAAATTTTGAAGGAGAGAGAGTAAAGTGACACGTGACTCATTCCTATTGATTCCCTTATTCTCACAAAAAATTGCTGTACTCATTTAAACCTACTCATATAAGTTATTATTCACTATAAATGAAAGTTTAAGAATATTAAATTTTGAGTAACATTCATCACACATGAATTTTAACATTCTGAAAATGTCAATGTTGAGAGTTTTATGATTTATATAATCGATTGATTCATATTGTATCTTATTTATATTGTTGTTTTGACTTAATTAAATGATTTTGTGATTTTTTTTTTTTTTTTTTTTTTTTTTTTTTTTTTTTTTTTTTGAAATCGACTTTCAAACTTTGTTTTCAATTGAATCCAAACAATTTTTTAACAAATTATGTTTAAGTGTTTTTCAATTAATTAAATTTGCAAGTTTCAAGCTTTAAGTTAATGAATTTTGCTTGAAAATCATGTTTTGATGGTAAATGGGTATCTGTTTATTTATTTCCTATTGGTTCCAATTTATATATAAGTATGTCACGGGCGTTAATTTTGCATTGACTAGATGAAAATGGAAGGCTGAGATCAATTTGTCGCAGGTTTGAGCATTTGGCTTTAGTTAAACTAAATAAGGTTATTGAAACATTAGCTATAAGGTGAAGTTATTATGTTTCAAAAAGTTAATAACCTTTTAAAATACTACTCCGTAGTAATTAGTTATTAGAGGATATCATTATCATTATGTAAGAATAAAATTAAGATTAAGATTATTGATGATATATATGATATCATCATCATATATAAACATAAACATAAACATAAACATAAATTAAAGTAGAAGTATTTGATTACAAATTGATTAAGAAATTACATATGGTGGATGTTGAGAGACGTACAGAGGAATGACAAGAAGAAGAAGAAGAAGGAAATGAAGGATTACAGATGGACATGATGAATAAGAATCGGAATAAGTAAATGATTGATTAGCTGGCTAGCCACGTTTGACAGGATCAAAATTGGAAACACCGATGATAGCTCCCAAAATGCCACCAAGGACAACACCACCGGCTCCAATACTCAACAAGAAGTTATTCAGTGATGGACTCACGCCAGATGCTGCCTGTGCAACTTCTGGGACCACCATTGATGCCGTCAGAGCCGCGGCTGCAATGGCCGTCCCAACGTTTTCTTTCAAAGAGCTCTTCACCACTACCGATGTAGTTGACTTTTTGGATGATACTCTCCTAGTAGTGTTGATTCTTGTTGTCAATGGGTTAAACAGGGAGAAGGTGGTGGTGTTTGGCGTCACCTTGTGACTACTCAATGCCGCCATGGGAACTACAGCACTACAAGCCATTGATTGATTGATATGTGGAACTCAATTACTTGTTTGTTAATTATGCTGGATTTGGATTTGGATTTGGATGGATGGTGATGAGAAATTAAAGAACAAGTGCAGGGGGTGGGTGTGTATGTATCGTAGGATTTGTAATTGTATGATGATAAATTGAAGTGGGAAGGAAGGAAAGAATGAATGGTATTGGTAGGTTGAAATCTGTTTGATATCTGTGGAGTCTGATGTGGCTGCTTCTCCATCCATTTCCATTTCCTATCCCTAGATAACCTTATCCATTTCCCCTCATCCATTCTCCTCTCATCATTTCCTTTTCCTTTTTCTTTTTCTACACTATATAAGTATAGATAGATAGATAGATTTTTCCTTAACAATTAAAGATCCTCACTCTGTGTTGCTTTTACAGCTTATTGTAGACCACCAGTAGTCGTAACACTAGAACGTCTATTTTTCAGACGTCACGTCAGCATAACACCACAACATCATTTTCATCACTAGCAATGAACGCCCCTAAAGATAAAAAATTAAAATACAATACAATAATAAAATAAAATATAAAATATACTTAATAAAATAAAAAGTACTTAATTAAAAACGTTACAATTCTAAAAATAAAAAATACTCTATTAAAAACGTTACAATTTTTTTAAAAAATACAATAAATTAAAGTTTGCGATTTAGTCCTAAAGATAAAAAAAATACAATCAGGTTGGTGTTATATTCGGATTGCGAATTGGGGGATAGCTACTCGAGCCGGGTGCATTTAGTGTTCCGAATAACATTAGGTTGGTGTACGACATGTTTTGCGGATTCGGGGTTTGTATTTGAAGAAGACATTGTTGATGAAAGTGATTTTGATTTGTGAAAAGTGTTTAGAAAGTGAGATGGTGAGAATTGTTATGTGAAAGTATGTAAAGGGTATGTGTATGTATAGTTAAAAGTTAGTATTTAAAAATAAAAAATAAAAAATTTCTTAATCGTTGGACCCCAAACGGTCAAATTTTTTAAAGATTTTTTTAAATTGGCAACTAGCCGTTACTTTTTAAAAATTAAAAGTTTTTTTTTTTTGTTTCAACTAAAACCCCGGACGAAAATCGAAAAAGAAAAAGCCCGTGGGCCCCACATGCACGCCCTTTTTTTGCCCGTCGTGGGCTACATGACGTCAGCTCGAGAACGCCCTATTACTAGCGTTCTGGGCGCTCTAAGTGGCTCAACGCCTCAAACCAGGGCGCATTGCAATCGGTCTTATTGTAGCTTAAACTACTTTTTTCTTTTCATTGTAAGCATTATTTGGTAAACAAAGCTATAGTCACCTTCTTAAAGAAGTAGAGTATATTAACAAGAAAAAAAAATATAACCACCTATTAATAAATGTTATTATCTATTTTTTTTTTATTCATGTCAAGTCACATATTAAGCTTCAGCTACATCTACTTTATCAAAAACTTTTACAAGAACATAAAAAAAAAATTTCAGCTTTCAACTCCACATATAAGCTCAAACAATCAGCCAGTCGTTTATCAAACACACCCTCTCAAGATAACCGTAGCAATTAATAGAAAAGAAAGAAGTTAAATAATTTTTAACATTGGGATTTTATAACATGGAGTAGTATATTTAATGGGGTCTTATTGTTTAACACAATTTTATCAAGAGGATTTTGTTTAACACAATTTTATCAAGAGGATTTTTAATTGAAATAACCTTCCAATCTAACTCGTCTCTACATGTTAGCTTAAAATGTCATAGCTACCTAATTTTGTCATTCACAGAGAATAGTATTTCTTCTATTAAAATGGATTACACAGCCGATCGAGATGCTCGATCACTAGTGATTCAAAGAAAATATATGAAGGGAAGTAGTAGTAGTAGACTAGTAGAATAGTAGTATATGCTCCGTATATGTTATCATGCATCATTCACATAATTAAGCTAGTATACTTTAACATGCCGGTGCTAGAAAAAGTGATCAGTACCAACACATACAATTAGCTAATTAATTAATTTAGAGTTACAACCACCCGATCGCTCTTGAACCACCCCGATTCGATCTTTCTCTTTTGTCCTCATCAATGTAGCACACAACACTACGTACCTTGTCATTTATCACTTTAATTTTTAATATTTTTTCATGATTAATTTTTCGATATAATATTAATAATCTTATATATAAAGTTACTAGTTAAAGGATTCGCGACAACGCGGGCTACGACATTTGAGTTTTTAAATTTACCAATATATATTTTCACATATTAAGCGCTCGCTAATAAGTACTGCATTCTTAAAGAGAAAAAAAAGAATCAAACTTTACATGTTATTGATCATTCATGTGTATGTAAGTTCATTAAAAGTCTATAGGCTATAAATTCACCATTACCTCCAAATTTGCTAGCTAAAAGTTTAAGCCGTGTCAATATTCCTTCATACATTGAGTCCAGGGTTATTCTTAAATTTCATTTCACTATAAATAGGGATTGACTGAAAATTGTACTAAAACCAGTGAGGATGTATAATTGTTAAACTGAAATGAATAAAGTAACAATAAATGATTTTATCTATTCTCATGTTTGAATAGATCGATATTAATTTAAATATTCAAAAAGTAAAGACCTGACTAGATACGTCGTCCTATTAAAAGTAGTTATTCATCAAACCATTTCATCGAACACCCGTCGATTAAAACAAATACAACTTAGAGATTTAACGAAGTAATGTTGGATTAACCTCTGCCATGTAAGTTAACAAATGACTAAGACTTTAGGGGATGAAAAAAACTGTACTTAATTAACCCCGAGAGCTAAAATCAAATACGTATTTGTTAATGAAGTTTCTTGTGCAATCAGAGTGCGCTCTTCGAGTTAGGCATTAAGCTAAGTTTGTAAGTACTCAAATTAGAGTAACAAATTAAAATACTACATAAAAATTCATACTACATTAGTGAAGAGTTATATAAATATGATATGGTTATCTTTTACTACATATGGTCATAGAAAACCACCTATTTTAAGTGTTTTTTTGATTATACGTCGGTTTTCTCAAGCAATATTGTTAGGCGTCAAAATAATATAAAATTCAGATGAAAATGTTGAACAAAAGAATCAAGATAAATAAACAGTTAGTTAGAAATAAAAAAGTGAATTTTTAAAACTAAGAATTTAACAATAAAGAATGCATATTATTATCGACGATTGTATTGTGGAAATTGTTTTCCACATGACCATCATCGTCAACATTTGGACAGAAAGTCGTATAGCCCTTAACTTTTAATTTGTATTTTGAATATACGCAACAATTACGGAAAGGTTTTTTAGTCTATGTTAAAATTTTAGTAGACGGATATTGACGTTTCGACTTGATTTAAATTGAGGAAAAGTTGTAAACTTCCTATGTATTACTTGAATTCATAAAGGAAGTAAATTTTAATTCTATATAAATAATAAAAAAAATTGGTTGAAGAGAATGAGAGGTATCGTGAAAGTTGGCGTGCAACTTTTAATTTTATAAATGGATAAAATATTATGGCCGATTTTTTAATAAAAAAATACATCAAATATATAGGGGCCGAAAGTGTAATTATTCAAATAAATCTCCACCGTAAGATCGTAATAGAATGTATCTAATCAAGGGTCTATGGTATGCTGTTTTAATTATATCAATAGAATAGATAGGTGTGTTGAATATCATGGTAACCTCAATATCAAATTCTATATATATATATATATATATTATAGCCAAGAGTACTTGCATTTTGTATCTTCTTTTATCTATATAAAATAATAATCTTATTATATTATTACTATTATATAAATATATTATTAAAATATTTTTCCATGTCTCAATCTCATTACACAAAAGGTATAATATACGATTATAAATGGGATGTTATGGGCCATGATTAGGCTAATAATACACGAGCTACATAAGATACATATACATATATAACACCCCTCATTTCATAATAACAATATTATATTATTATCACGGAAGCGTATACTAAAAACATACTTTACTATTATACATAATAAAATGTACATAACTTTTTCAAAATACGATACACCACATAGCTTAAAGTTATTAAAACACTGTACACATATTACACAAACAGGGTATTATATAATTCTAAACTTTAGTTTATCAAAATATATCAGAGTTCACATTCGTCAAACATTCCCTGCTTTTAAAGCATCACTTCCTGACCACCCCATAATTAACAAAATCTGCAGGAAGTAAGATGAGGGATTAGCACGAAGCTAAGTGAATGAACTTGTCACACACAATTCAACTTAGCATAACTATGAGTTTACACCAAATAGCCGTAAGCACACATATTTCAATGAGGATCGGTGGCTCTTGGGATATCATAATACCCGGGGATTTCCCAAGAACACTTATCGTACATATTCGTATGGCCATAACGGACAAGACCGATAGCTAGTGGTTATTATAATCAAACACAGGTTCTACACACAACGAATGAATCAAGAGCCTGTGTAATTCACACAATAACCAATTAGCCCAACTAACTTGTTGACCTCAATAACACTGATACACAAAGGTTCACATATCACGTAGATTAATTCAGTAATTAAGACTAAACAGTCTAATAAACACATCTACGTTTACTTGTTGCAACCAAACAGTTACAACTAAATTAAAATGTGAGTTTCAAATCCACTCACCGATACCTCAGCAGTCACCATACTCAGCTTCTAAATTACTGAGTCTTTGGGGTATCTGAAATATCACATAACACACAAGTTAATAACTTGTCATTAATTGATAACATCAATGAACTTTATAATGTTTTACAATTAATCACACCACGATTTAGTCTCAAGTACAATTTATATTCGTACTATAAACATATCATCTATTAGCTTTCCAAACATATCTATGCATTGTACATGCAACACAAAAGCTCAAAACTGATTTGATCCTGTTTCAGTCCTACCCGATCGGCTGGCTAATCATAGCCGATCGGCTAAACTTTGATACCCGATCGGCTAACCACTTAACCGATCGGCTAATGCGATGTTTTTCGATGCTTTTGTTTCAACTCCATGCCCTGTAACAGTTTTGTTCTATTATACCCGATCGTCTTAATTTACCCGATCGGCTATCATGCTCATAACCGATCGGCTCATTAAACCCAGCCGATCGGCTACGCAGTTCAGACCCAGATGCCTCATCTCTTTTAGCAATTTACAGCTCGAACTAAACTCAAACTTTACAACATCACAGGCAACAAAGGGATTTTATATCACAATTTACGCCAACTAACAACTAACATCATTATACTACATCCATATCAACTTTAAATTCACATACGATCAATAGTACTCATGATTTCTAGCATAATCAAAATCATCATAATCACTTACAACTTAAAGAGAAAAACAAGAGGATGTCAATAAACAATCTGATGCAAATCTCCAGAATCACAGCTTTGATTTGGTTGTAACTTGTTTATGATCTTTGGTTTCTAGGTTTATACCTTCTGTGATTTCAAAAGAAAGGGAAATGTTTTCCCAAAATGGGGAAAGTTCACAACATATAGTCGATCAACACAAACCCGGCCCATTTAATTAGTCCCCTTCTAAATCTATTGCCTGGAACCTAGAAATCTTTCGCGAGGCAACTATTTTATTTTACCGTTAACTGTAATAAGTTAAAACAAGTAATATTTCACAATTTACAATAAGTCATGCGACTTATTTATCTAAGTTTCACAATAAAACAAATAAAATCAATTAATTCCTAAAACGATTAAAATTTAATTTAAATAGGAATTACCAGACCACTGGAGAGGATGTTACAACATATGCTAAGAAACTAAACCAAATTCACATTAAACAATTTGGGCCTTCAATATAATTTTTCAATTTAATTCAACGATCTAGATTTGATTAAAATAATTACATATTCCCCCTTAAATATTAAATACTACTAAATATATTTATATAAAAAAAATCGCTAATAATTCTATGTATTTATTTAAAATAAAATAACACAAAAAATAAAAACACACACAACCTTCACCACATATTCTCAATATTTACGAAAAGTTTTTCATAAATTTAAGCAAAATTAATACTATCTAAAATACAAATTTATTCCGTTCAAATCTTTTCTTATTTATAATTCTTTATTTCCAACCCTATATATATATATATATATATATATATATAATCCATCATTCTCTAAGTTTTCCCTTATATTGATATTAATGGATCCACAAAGATCTCAACCTCTTTCAAAAAATTGTTCATCCAAAATATCAAGTGTAGTTGAACATCCCTCCGATAATAAACAACCGGCAAAAGTCCAAAAAATGGAAGGTATGATGTATACAATTCTAAATTTATATCTTTTTATATATGACAATTTCAATCTACAACAATGTATATACTCATATACAATTGAATATCTATAGCAATTTCAATTTACTCGCTCGCGTTGTCGCGGATCTTAAAGCTATACATGTACGAATCATAACGATTTACATTTAACACATATACTAATCTATTCAATTAAAATTTCAAAAATAAAACTTTAAATCTATACTACTTCAATTTAGTTGTCCGCGTTGTCACGGAGCTTAAAATAAAATAATAGGGTCAAAATGGGTAATTATTTCATTGGGTTGACCCGACTTTAACTAGTGGGTAAATATGGTTACAAACACAACCCAAATGAACACGTTCATAAATAAATTGAGGGTTGAACTTGAGAGTTCTCTACCACCTGATTTAGACGTATCTAAGGTTTCTGTTAGAAAGTGAGAGGATCGGGTGGGCGGTTTCTATTAAAAAATGATTCAAACTCTAAGGTTTGTTTGATACATTTGGTTTTGAATATATTTTAGTTTGGTATGGTTTCCTAGTTAGATTAAGATTAATTATTTGAGATTGATTAGTATTAAGTTACCATTAATTTTGTTATATAAGTATAGATGTTTAGTATCAGGAATTTTGTTCGTTTAAATTTGATTTGTAATATGTTTGCCTTTCTTTTGTTCTTTGTATTTATTCGAATATCCTAACAATTTGTATTAGAGCTTTAGGTTTGTGAATTCGTCATCCTCCGATCGTCGACTAATTGTTGGCAATTCGGAGGGATCCCGTTTGTGTTTGAGTTTGTTTCCTTTCATTTTGTTTTCTAGTTCGTCGGTTTCTACATAGGCGTAGGAGAATTCGCGTTTCGGGTTCGTTAACCGTTTGATCGTCGTGAAATTTGAAATGTAGGTTCTAGACACATAAATCTATAGTCTGCAAGTTGAAATTTTTTATTTGATGTTCGAGTAGAGAGATATATGTTGTCGCAGTTGCTGTTCAAATTTGGGTTTGGTGTTGAATTTCGTTTCGGTTATTGTTTGGTTTTGGTGGAGCGATTTGTTGGTTTTGAAATCTGATTATAATTAGATCATTAGTTTTTGGATCGTTTTTAGATTTGAATTTGAATTTGAATTTGTAACACCCTCAAATTTTGGGTTGCGGAAGCGGTCGGGTCGGGTGTTACCAAATCAAATATCACAAGCACAAAGGTAAATAATGAACGACTCTAAATGAGACGTTTGAAAATAGTTATACATTTTCAAAATAAAAGTGTATACAAGTTGCGAGTTCACAAAATAATTTCATTACATGACTAACAGTACAAAAGTAAATGCAATGAAATCCAGTGTTGAAAAGCATGCGACTCGAGCTAGGATCCTGATGGGCCGATCCTACTAGCGGTACCTGAAATGCATACTAAAATACGTCAGCGATAAGCTGGTGAGTTCATAGGTCTAGTTGGAAGAATAAATCTTTGTGAGCATAATTCTATGCTAAGTGTACACTCCGTGTACGATCCTGATTTCTTGGAATCTCTAAATGAGTGGTGATTCGAGTGTGGTGATTCTTGACTAGTTTCTTGATCTACACAGTTCCCACAATAATAACAACAGGCAATAATATCACAAAATAGCATTTAGCACGTATCACAATTTAGCAAATAACACATATCACATAACACATAGATTGAAAGTATATAACACGTAATAATAAACACATAAGTTCTTGAAAATCTTGTTTTCTTGATCTTGATCTTGAAAATCTTGAGTTCTTGACCTTGCACATAATTCTTGATCTTGCACATAGTTCTTGATCTTGCACATAAGTTCTTGATCTATCTTGATTTCTAGTTTCTTGAATCTAGTGTTTCTTGTATTCTAGTCATTGAGTTCTAGTTTTCTTGAATCTAATTTCTTGTAAGTTCTTGATCTATCTTGATTTCTAGTTCTTGGATCTAGTTCTTGTTTCTCGTATTTCTAGTTCTTGGTTTCTAATTTCTTGTGATCTAATTTCTTGTTATCTTGAGTTTCTTGAAGATCTTGTTCCTTGTTTCCAGGTTTCTTGATTTTAGTTCTTGTTTCTTGTACTCCTGAAATCTAGTTTCTTAAGTTCTAGTACCTTGTACTCTCGTTTCTTGGATTCTAGGTTAATGTACTCTAGCCGCGAGTATTATGTTTTCTAATGTTCCAGTATTTCACAATAATAGCCTACGGCTATTGAGGTTCTTGGAATCTTGGTTAAGTGTCTAGATACTCCATCATATCTAGAAAGGTCCGTGTTCATAAAACCTATCTCTTACGAGTGTTTGCAAAGGCGACTAGTGACCTAGTCTAGTGAGAGTGGTTGTAAATCATTTACAATGAGTGATTTTCATAAATAGGTTTTTGAATAGTAAATAACGAGTATGCATCTCACCTCAAAACAGTAAAACAGTTTGAAAGGAGGGGCTATGAAACTCACATGTGAGTTGTCAGCGATCCTACGATACGTGTGTTGTCCGAATGGTAACCTCCTAGTGTCCTAAACACGTGAGGTTATATGAGTAAGATACTAATCGGTTTAGCTAAACGTGTCATGAAAGTACACTTCCGTTGTTTAGTTTTTAGAATTGTGTACGGTCTGTTTGTGACGGTTTGTAATAATAATAATTCTCAATTAAATCATTATTAAAATCATTTCGTTGTCTATTTTACAAAAATATAATTTTTGTTCGTAAGTCATCGTTGTAAAAAGTGTAGTTGTTGTTACGCGAAATTCGAATCGTTGGGCAAAAACTCATTTCGCATACCAGGTCAGTTCAGGTAGCTCGACTCGACTCGAAGCTCGACTCGGCTCGCAGCTCGACTCGACTCGCTACTCGGTCCGGTTCGTATCTCTACTCGACTCGCAATCTCAGCTCGGTTTGTTACTCGGTTCGACTTGCAGCTAGGCTCGGTTCGCTGCTCGGTTAGACTCGCAGCTAGTCTCGGTTCACTGCTCGGTTCGACTCGCATCTCGGCTCGGTTCGCTGCTCGGCTCGGCTCGTTCGACGAGCTGTTCGTATTTTTGGTTTCAAAAACACATTTTTGAGTTGTTTTTGGACTTAATCAGTTTATACATGATAATATAAGTGATATAAGCACAAATTTAAGTGGAAATCGGAGGTTTTCTTACCAAATCAAAATGGAACCGAAATTGGGTATGGTGATGATGAAACCGAGATCGATGATGAAGGAGATGAGAATGGTGATGATGGTGAGCTGTTGCTGCTGATCTTGTTGTCGTTGATGACGGCGGCGGTGGTGGTGGCAGCCGGCGGTGGTGGTCCGGCGGTGGTGGGTGGTGGTTGATGAAGAGAGAAAATAGAGAGAGTTTGGGGTTGGAGTGTGTGAAAAATGAAAATGAAATGAAAGAATGAGGAGGGGTGGAGGTGGGTTTTGTTAAACTCAGCTCCCTCCTTTGTGGACTGTGGTCTCCAACCACAGTACAAAATGCCCGCGTTTTTGTACCCGATTAAAATATAAATTTTAATATTTTAAATCTACAATTTTGTTTAATGAACTTCGTAAATATTTTAGATAAAATATTTCATTTAAACCACAAAATGTATTTATTTAAAGTTTAAAATTGGCGCAAAATTTGACTTTTTGACCGGTTGTTACATTCTCCCCCTGTTAAGAAAATTTCGTCCCGAAATTTCATGTGAGGTCGTGATCGTGTGGAGTCTGGGGAGACATGTATGTACAAAAGGTCTGTCGAATGGGTTGTAGACGTATAATGTCTATGTCGGGTTTGAAAGCAGTCAATCCATGACTGTGTCGTGGTTTAACATAGTAGTCAGTCACGGACTATTTCATTCGTTCCAGTTTTAGCTATATCGTGGTTACAGGGTAACCATTTACGTGGTAGTCCATCCAGGACTAGATAATCGTCACAAAGTGACCGTTTAGAGGGTAGTCCCATCAGGACTGAGTGATTGGTAAACATTTAGTTTGTCCAGTCTGCTGAAAGCAAACTCTGAGTTTTATGTGGGCCTAGGTTAAATAGCCCTATGATGCATTCGGCATTAAGTCGATGAAATGATATCAAGGAGTAGAAGTACACGCTTAGTGTAAACCAAAATTAAGGGTTATGTTTCGAGGAAGGATGTACCTACATTATTGTTGGAGATTTGTTCAGTTCATTCAGAGTTGGCCAGCTGAATTTTGCGTTTCCGTTTTGGGCGCGAGATCTTAGGAGTAAGACGATTGAGTTGCTTAGGCGTTTCGTTCTAATGATTCTTGTCGCGATCTGAGTTTTAGATTTCTTGATCTATAGTTTCTTGCCTTATAATTTCTTGACCTACGGTTTCTTGACCTAGAGTTTTCTTGTTTAGAGGTTTCTTGACCTATGGTTTCTTGAGTCACAGTTTCTTGTTCTATTATTTTTGGCATATGATTTCTTGTCCTACGGTTTCTTGACCTACTGTGTCTTGATCTACAAATTCTTGATTTAGTGTTCCTTGATTCTATGAATTCTTGGCTTAGTGATTCTTGATTCTTTGAATTCTTGACTAGACTATTCTTGTAACAGAACCCTATCTCCTAATATAGGCGTATAGAAATTTGGGTCTCATACCCGTATGTTGTCTAGTTCCTACCTTATCTTGCTCCCCCTGTTAGGATTGATGTCCTACAGACGGCGTGAGGATTCAAAACCCTCAGTTAATATCGGGAACGTGTGAGAAGTAAGTTTTCATTGTCAATGACTACTAACAGTAGTGCGAATCTTGAAATAAATAAGAGTGAAATGAGTAGGGTCACAGTAAGATACGTACCCTAATATTATGTAGCGTCTTAGCAGACGTGGTTGTTCTAATCTTGACGTTCCGGACAGTCCTTCATGAAATGTCCTGAGTTACCGCACACAAAGCAGACTCTTGGTGCGTTGGGATTGACGGGTGTAGTTGGAAATTTAAATTCCTGAGCCAGGTGTCCCCTAAGATTGCATCTCGCACAAGGTGCGCTACAGGGGCCTACATGATGATGTTTGCAGTTGGAGCAGTATGGCAGATAGCCTCCATAACCGCTACCACCTTCAGTCCTAACGACGTAAGCCTTAGGCGCTTCCAGTCGCTTGGTTGGTGATCGGTACTGGTCGTTGTCATTGGGATTCCCGTCCCAAATGCGTTTGTGGTGATTTTCGGTAGAAGTCACAGGTGTTTCCCTTTGGTCGATCATGGCCATAAGTTCATGAGCCAGACGGATGGCACTCCGGATAGTGGTAGGTTGGGATGAGGCGACATTCCCTCGGACAGGTTTCGAAAGGCCTCGAATGTACTTCTTGATACGTTTGGATTCAGGATCCACCATGTTTAGGCATAAGAGCGCCAGTTGTTGAAATCGAGTGGTGTAGCCTTGAACGTCGTTTCCCTGAACAGTTAGGTGCCAGAATTCTTTTTCCAACTTTTGTATCTCCTCCGGGGGACAGTACTCTTCCCTGAGCATGGTTTTCAGATCTTCCCATGGGAGTTGGTAAGCAGCATCAATTCCCACAGACTGAACGTAAGAGTTCCACCACGTGAGAGCACCTTCTTGAAATGTGCAGGTGGCGAATTTGACCTTGCACTCCTCGGTGCAATTGCAGATGCGAAGGACTAATTCCCTTCTCTCGAACCATCAGACCAAACCGATAGCCCCTTCGGTGCTAGTAAAATCGAGAGGTTTGCAGTTTTGGAATTCCTTGTAGGTGCATGTTTTGACAGCAGGTGTGTTTTCGGGTGTGTCGGTATTCCTCCGAGAGTTTTTTGGTCGTTCCCGAGACAAAGCCTCAGTCACTGCTTGAGAGATGATGGATGCCATCTGAGCATCAGTGTAGTTTCTTGACTTTGGCGGCATGGCTCTTTAAGAAAGAGAAACGAAGATACATGAGATTTGATTTTGTAATTGTGGAGGTTAACGCCGACATAGTATTGAGAAAAGTGTAGGAAATGAGTTGATATACCACATGAATGTGCACAGAGTCAGATAATATACGAAGATGTGTCATTGATTTTTGAACGTATTACAAGTTTTCAAAAAGTTGTGCCGGATAGTTTTTGTCACGAGAGGGGAGAAATACTCCATGTTTTAGCAAGATCAAGTAGCGTTCGCGCGATGTAATAGGTGAAATAGGTGACGCGTCGTTTCTAAATGTCGTGTTTTAGGTGACGTGAACGTCAGCGAGTAAGGCCTATGTATATATAACCCAATATATAATAGCCTACTAAATATAGCATACGCTAAGTCGGTCCAGCTCTAGCGAAATCAGAGTCATCTATTGTATTCCCGCTCAGTATAACTCCTTTCAGATTTCACATCATCCGTATTTAATTATACATAGTTAGCTACGCTATGTTAAATTAAACCCGTAGGACGTGATTTCTGAACCAAGTCATACCTAGTGGGAAATACTGCCTAACGGTCATAGTCTAGGCCCACTAAATACAACCTAGTTCACTATAACCTTAGGCTCTGATACCAATCTGTAACACCCTCAAATTTTGGGTTGCGGAAGCGGTCGGGTCGGGTGTTACCAAATCAAATATCACAAGCACAAAGGTAAATAATGAACGACTCTAAATGAGACGTTTGAAAATAGTTATACATTTTCAAAATAAAAGTGTATACAAGTTGCGAGTTCGTAAAATAATTTCATTACATGACTAACAGTACAAAAGTAAATGCAATGAAATCCAGTGTTGAAAAGCATGCGACTCGAGCTAGGATCCTGATGGGCCGATCCTACTAGCGGTACCTGAAATGCATACTAAAATACGTCAGCGATAAGCTGGTGAGTTCATAGGTCTAGTTGGAAGAATAAATCTTTGTGAACATAATTCTATGCTAAGTGTACACTCCGTGTACGATCCTGATTTATTGGAATCTCTAAATGAGTGGTGATTCGAGTGCGGTGATTCTTGACTAGTTTCTTGATCTACACAGTTCCCACAATAATAACAACAGGCAATAATATCACAAAATAGCATTTAGCACGTATCACAATTTAGCAAATAACACATATCACATAACACATATATTGAAAGTATATAACACGTAATAATAAACACATAAGTTCTTGAAAATCTTGTTTTCTTGATCTTGATCTTGAAAATCTTGAGTTCTTGACCTTGCACATAATTCTTGATCTTGCACATAGTTCTTGATCTTGCACATAAGTTCTTGATCTATCTTGATTTCTAGTTTCTTGAATCTAGTGTTTCTTGTATTCTAGTCCTTGAGTTCTAGTTTTCTTGAATCTAATTTCTTGTAAGTTCTTGATCTATCTTGATTTCTAGTTCTTGGATCTAGTTCTTGTTTCTTGTATTTCTAGTTCTTGGTTTCTAATTTCTTGTGATCTAATTTCTTGTTATCTTGAGTTTCTTGAAGATCTTGTTCCTTGTTTCCAGGTTTCTTGATTTTAGTTCTTGTTTCTTGTACTCCTGAAATCTAGTTTCTTAAGTTCTAGTACCTTGTACTCTCGTTTCTTAGATTCTAGGTTAATGTACTCTAGCCGCGAGTATTATGTTTTCTAATGTTCCAGTATTTCACAATAATAGCCTACGGCTATTGAGGTTCTTGGAATCTTGGTTAAGTGTCTAGATACTCCATCATATCTAGAAAGGTCCGTGTTCATAAAACCTATCTCTTACGAGTGTTTGCAAAGGCGACTAGTGACCTAGTCTAGTGAGAGTGGTTGTAAATCATTTACAATGAGTGATTTTCATAAATAGGTTTTTGAATAGTAAATAACGAGTATGCATCTCACCCCAAAACAGTAAAACAGTTTGAAAGGAGGGGCTATGAAACTCACCTGTGAGTTGTCAGCGATCCTACGATACGTGTGTTGTCCGAATGGTAACCTCCTAGTGTCCTAAACACGTGAGGTTATATGAGTAAGATACTAATCGGTTTAGCTAAACGTGTCATGAAAGTACACTTCCGTTGTTTAGTTTTTAGAATTGTGTACGGTCTGTTTGTGACGGTTTGTAATAATAATAATTCTCAATTAAATCATTATTAAAATCGTTTCGTTGTCTATTTTACAAAAATATAATTTTTGTTCGTAAGTCATCGTTGTAAAAAGTGTAGTTGTTGTTACGCGAAATTCGAATCGTTGGGCAAAAACTCATTTCGCAGACCAGGTCAGTTCAGGTAGCTCGACTCGACTCGAAGCTCGACTCGGCTCGCAGCTCGACTCGGCTCGCAGCTCGACTCGACTCGCTACTCGGTCCGGTTCGTATCTCTACTCGACTCGCAATCTCAGCTCGGTTTGTTACTCGGTTCGACTCGCAGCTAGGCTCGGTTCGCTGCTCGGTTAGACTCGCAGCTAGTCTCAGTTCACTGCTCGGTTCGACTCGCATCTCGGCTCGGTTCGCTGCTCGGCTCGGCTCGTTCGACGAGCTGTTCGTATTTTTGGTTTCAAAAACACATTTTTGAGTTGTTTTTGGACTTAATCAGTTTATACAATGTTTATACATGATAATATAAGTGATATAAGCACAAATTTAAGTGGAAATCGGAGGTTTTCTTACCAAATCAAAATGGAACCGAAATTGGGTATGGTGATGATGAAACCGAGATCGATGATGAAGGAGATGAGAATGGTGATGATGGTGAGCTGTTGCTGCTGATCTTGTTGTCGTTGATGACGGCGGCGGTGGTGGTGGCAGCCGGCGGTGGTGATCCGGCGGTGGTGGGTGGTGGTTGATGAAGAGAGAAAATAGAGAGAGTTTGGGGTTGGAGTGTGTGAAAAATGAAAATGAAATGAAAGAATGAGGAGGGGTGGAGGTGGGTTTTGTTAAACTCAGCTCCCTCCTTTGTGGACTGTGGTCTCCAACCACAGTACAAAATGCCCGCGTTTTTGTACCCGATTAAAATATAAATTTTAATATTTTAAATCTACAATTTTGTTTAATGAACTTCGTAAATATTTTAGATAAAATATTTCATTTAAACCACAAAATGTATTTATTTAAAGTTTAAAATTGGCGCGAAATTTGACTTTTTGACCGGTTGTTACAGAATTTGTGTATTTATAGATCGATTTGGTGTTTGAAAACTTGATTATTATCAGGTTGTCTGGAATATTGTTCGATTATTCGAAATTTGTAAGTTTGAATATTTGGATCTTCTATTGTCGGGCTTTTGTATTTGTTTCCTGAATTTGATTGTTGGTATTAAAGATCGTTTGAGCTGATTGGTTTTGGAGTTTTGGTTTGTTTGGTTGACCTATAACACACTCCAATTTGCAAGGCTATATTTTTTTTTTTTTACATATATATATATATATACTTCGGAAGCGTACTCCAACATTTACCAAAATTACATTAAATGATACCCCATGGATTGCATATTAAATCAAAAGTACAATCCACACGGTATCATCCAAATACTTAGTCTGATACAACTTTCAAACACAAGCCTTAGAGTTATTAAATTCAACATGTTAATAAACGGTAACATGATTATCCAAAACAGAGTATGCGTCTTCAAACATTCCATTCCCATTATCTTGCTAACCGACATACCCAAAGATAACCTGCAAGAGTAATGAGGGGAATTAGCACAAAGCTAAGTGAATAGATCGATAACTATCAACCTAACTCAGATTCACAATTGTTTACAGCAAAGCATCATAAACAGTTAACTTCAAAGAGGATCGGTGGTCCTTGAGGCGCCCTACTGCCGCGGTGGCCCCCAAGCAACACTTACGACCACTGAAGGCCAATTCAGTGATCTAACCGATGGCTTGGTACTAGTACTACTTCCAACATTATTTCAATGAGCAACACATGTACAAAGTACTAATGTTATCCAAGTACTAGTATCCAAACCCAATCGCAATTGACCTCTGAAAGAATCACATAATCCATAATCATCATGGCAATATGTTAATTAACAATACACAATTACACCAAGCTACCCGTTGTAACCAGATTGTTACAACCAACTTAGACTGAAGCCAGGGATCCACTCACCCTTACTGTCAAAGTCTCCACTCAGAGATCTAGTCTCACTGAGTCTTCGCTTTATCTGAAAACACAACCCAAAACCCGAGTTAGATTCTCATATCTATTTTATCACAATCTAATAACGTATGTAACGTCAACAATTGTTTATACTATACTTGCGTTTCTAGTTAAATGACATAAGCACACATGACACAAGTAATCAAATTTGCCAAATTATAACAGACAAACGCGATCCGGGAAGAGGGTGGCTGGATCGCGTTGCAATGCACAAATTTCACTTGTGAACGCGATCCGGGAATAAGTTCTGGATCGCGTTCCAAAGAGCAAAATCAACACGACTCGGATTTACACTATCTAACGCGATCCGGACACGAGCGAGATGGATCACGTTTCAAAGAAGGAATTTGGGCTGAGACAAAATAACACATGGGAACGCGATCCGGGTAAGAAGGCTGGATCGCGTTCGACCCTTTTTCAGCAACAAAAACCCAGATCAACCCTCAAGCACGAACCAAAAACTTAAATTCACTAATCTAAGATATAATACACGTTTTTAATGAACAATAAACCTCAAGTATCAACATGTAACATCATATAACATGTTATAACAACAAACAATCATCATCAAGCTTCAATTCTACATATGCATCATCTACTCAACCTAACTTAAACTTAATAGGAATTAGGGTTTATGCACTTACAAACAAGATGAAAACAAGAAGATGATGATGGGGATGATGAGTAGCTAAAACTAGAATCAAGGCTTCACTCGATTTGTGCAATCTCTTCTTCTTTTGATTTCACAAGCATCAATATGTGTGTGTGTTTTTGTTTTGGAGAAAGGAACCAAATGAAATGGAGAAAGGGAAAGGTGGAAGATTAGGCCGACCTAACTTCCACCTTCACATTACACAATGCACAAGTTTTATCCGCTCTAAGTCTATTGCCTGGAACCTAAAACCTATTTGCGAGAAAATACGTTTTATTATACCCTCAGCTAAATTAATTTAAAACAAGCAATAATTCATTTATCAAAACAAGTCTTTTAAGCATTTGACTTAAAATATCAATTCTCAATAAAGCCCAATTATTTCTAAATGAAATTTAAATACGAATAAAGTAAGAAAATACCGTATTTCTACTAGGCCCAAATCGAGGATGTTACAAATCTTCCCTCCTTAAAAAGATTTCGTCTCCGAAATCTCGCCTTGCCCAAACAAACTAGGGTACTGAGACTTCATGCTTTCCTCCGTTTCCCACGTAAGGTTAGCACCTAAGCTATGTCTCCACTTAACCAAAACCATAGGGATTTCCTTCTTTCTAAATTTAGTCACCTTTCTATCCAAAAGCTCTATGGGTTCCTCTACAAGCTTCTGATTTAAGTCCATGCGCAAGCCTTGCAATGGAAGAACTTGGGATTGGTCCTCCACATTGCACTTTCTTAAGTAACACACATTAAATGTATCATGAATACCCGACATTTCCGGAGGAAGATCTAAGGACACCGTTTGATCATTGACGACTTGTCGAATTTTAAACGGTCCAATGAATCTAGGAGCTAGTTTACTGCGTTTCCCAAACCGAATAACACCCTTCCAAGGTGAAACCTTCAGGTAGACTAATTCACCCTCTACAAACGAAACGGGTCGACGACGCGGATCGGCATATTGTTTTTGTCTATCACGGGCGGCCTTTAACCTATCACGGGCTATAGCTACCTTATCGGCAGTAATCTGAACTATGTCAGGACCTGCAAATTGTTTCTCACCCGCTTCTAGCCAACAAGTGGGTGTTCTACACCTACGGCTATACAACATCTCATAGGGTGGCATGCCTATACTAGAAAGGAAAGAATTATTATACGCGAATTCAACCAAGGGTAAGTGAGAATCCCAAGACCCACCGAATTCCAAAACGCACGCCCGCAACATATCCTCCAGAGTCTGAATAGTCCGCTCAGACTGACCATCAGTCTGAGGATGATAAGCCGTGCTCAAGTTAATTCTAGTACCCAGTTCTCTCTGCAAACTCCGCCAAAAACCCGATACAAACCGCGGATCTCTGTCGGAAACGATGGACAACGGTACTCCATGCCGAGAAATAACCTCATTAACATACAATTGCGCCAACTTACTCAATGATGCCTTCTCACATGTAGCAAGAAAGTGGGCACTTTTCGTCAATCTGTCGACAATTACCCATATCATATCGTTTCCAATAACTGTTCGAGGCAATTTGGTTACAAAATCCATGGTGATATGCTCCCATTTCCACTCGGGAATCTCCAGTTGTTTCAAAGCTCCATACGGTTTCTGATGTTTAGCTTTCACTTGCGAGCAAATATGGCAAGATTCAACAAACCGAGCAACATCCAGTTTCAAAGTAGGCCACCAATATAATGGCTTCAAGTCATGGTACATCTTAGTACTTCCGGGATGAACCGACAATCTAGATTTGTGGGCCTCCAACAAAATTACATCTCGAAGTCCACCAAGCAAGGGAACCCAAACTCGGGATTGAAAGGTATTCAACCCCCGAGAATCATCAATCAATAAATCCTTCCTCTTTATCATAACCTCAGATTTCAAGTTATTTTCCATTAATGCCTCTACCTGAGCCACTTTCAACTGATCAATCAAATCTGAAGAAACCTCCAAACGCATAAAACGAACCTTTTCTGACTTTACTTTCCGGCTTAACGCATCCGCTACAACATTTGCTTTTCCCAGGTGGTAACGAATCTCACAATCATAGTCTTTGATTAATTCCAACCATCGCCTTTGTCGCATATTGAGCTCTTTCTGAGTGAACATATACTGGAGACTTTTGTGATCCGTACATATGACACATTTCGTGCCATAAAGGTAGTGTCTCCAAATTTTCAAAGCGAAAACCACGGCCGCAAGTTCCAAGTCATGGGTAGGATAATTAATCTCATGAGGTTTCAATTGACGCGAAGCATAGGCAATAGCACGGTCTCGTTGCATCAAAACACAACCCAATCCTGCCGAAGAAGCATCACAATAAACGATAAAGTCATCGGACCCATCAGGCAATGCTAGGACCGGAGCCTGACACAAAAGCTGTCTCAAGGTTTGAAAAGCTGATTCCTGTTGTTCAGTCCACTGAAACTTAACATCTTTCCGAGTCAGCTTAGTCAGAGGACCTGCAATCTTAGAAAAATCCTTAATGAACTTTCGATAGTAGCCCGCTAAACCCAGAAAACTCTTAATTTCGGAAGGAGACTTAGGAACTTGCCAATTCATAACAGCCTCAACTTTTGATGGATCCACCTTAACCCCATCTTTACAAATGATGTGCCCCAAAAACTGAACCTCAAGAAGCCAAAACTCGCATTTCGAAAATTTAGCGTACAGTTGTTCCTTTCTCAAGGTGTCAAGAACCATACGCAATTGCATCTCATGATCGGATTCAGACTTAGAATAAACCAAGATATCATCAATGAATACGACTACAAATTTATCAAGGAAGGTTCGACAAACCCTATTCATCAAATCCATGAAAATCGCCGGAGCATTAGTCAACCCAAACGGCATAACAAGAAATTTATAATGACCATATCTTGTGCGAAAAGCTGTCTTAGGGATATCCTCCTCACAAACCCGCACTTGGTGATAACCCGACCTCAAATCGATTTTTGAAAAACAAGAAGACCCTTGTAATTGGTCAAACAATTCATCTATTCGGGGAAAAGGGTACTTATTCTTTATGGTTCTCTTATTCAACTCCCTATAGTCGATACACATACGAAAGGTGCCATCCTTCTTTTTAACAAATAACACAGGTGCACCCCAGGGAGAGGAACTAGGCCTAACAAAGCCCTTATCTAATAACTCCTGAATCTGGCTCATCATTTCACGAATTTCCGAGGGGGCTAATCTATAAGGAGCCTTAGCTACAGGGGTAGAACCAGGAATCAAGTCAATTTTATATTCTACTTCTCTAATGGGAGGTAAGCCAGGCAACTCATCGGGAAAGACATCCGAGTATTCATCAACCACTCGAACATCGGAGACCTTTTTCTTGTCTAACTTAGCATCAATAATATAGGCCAAATATGATTCGCACCCTTTAGCTAGAGATTTTCTAGCTTTCATCAAAGAAATCACAGGAATACTACCCTTCTCGTGCTCTCCTCGAGCCACAACATAAGACTCATCCGAAGTGGGGATTTTGATTAACTTTTTATGGCAATCTATGTTGGCTCTATTCAGGCTTAACCAATCCATGCCTAAGACCGCATCAAAACCGGGAATATGCATCAAAAGGAAAGAAACAGGAAAACTATGTCCTTCAATCAAAATACTAGCTCCAGTAACCGATGTGGTAATCGGAACAAATTTACCATTTGCTACTTCAACTTCAATAGGATTTGTAATAATGGTGGGAGCTAGTTTCAATCTATCACAGAAATGCATAGATACAAAAGAGCAATTGGCTCCCGAATCAAATAAAACGCATGCCGGTATAGAATTGATTAGAAAAGTACCGGTTATGACATCCTCCGTTCTGACAGCTTCATCAGCTGTCATCTGAAATGCTCTGCCAGTTGCTGATGGCGGATTCTTCCTTTTCTGGCCAGATGATGAAGACCCACCGACCGTACCCGTTCTCTGTCTACCAACCACAGTACACTGCCCTGCCCGATGACCCTCTTTATGGCAGTTCCAGCAAACACTTGAGGTGATCCTTGCCATTTCTTCTTTCCCGGACTCACCGAGGAGTCATCCTTGGGTTTCAATGGAGATTTTTCCTTAATCCCCAAGCCTTGTGCTCGAATATCACCATCCACTGAACGGGCCAAATCAAAAGCTTGGGTAAGAGTACCCACAAGTCTCACTGTCGTCCGATAAGTATAGGGCAACATTCCAACAAAATGGTCAATTTTGGTTCTCTCATTCGGCACCCATTGGTGCACAAACCTCAACTTCTCTGTGAATTGGGAAATAAGATCATCCATCGTCATATTGTCTGCCAATTGCATATCCAAGAACTCGCTTCGCAGACGGGTCATGTCATATCCCGAACAATACTTTTTACAAACCTCAATATAGAAATCGGTCCACCTAATAGAAGCCCTTTGTTGAGGAGAGAAATGGGAGGTAATAGAATCCCACCAACCCATCGCCGGACCTTTAAGAAGCTGAACCGCATAAGGAACCTTAACCTCTTCCTCACATCGACATACCTCGAACTTCTTTTCGACATCCCTTAACCAATCTAAGGTAACGGAGGGATTGGGACTACCATGGTAATCAGATGGCCCACTAGATTTAAATGTTTTAAAGGAACAAACTTTATTGTGAAATGGCGGAGGAAATACCGGAAACTGGAATCCCGATGGTCCAGAAGATGAAATTAGGGTAAATGTCTGAAAGGTATATCCATGAGGCTGTTGGTCGTAGTATGGTAGTGATGTAGGAGTCTGAGATGTCACAAGAGTAGGTGGTACCGTGCTATAAACTGGTGGGGAAGTATGCTGAAACTGCTGAGATAACCGAGCTTGTTGCCCCAGAAACTGTTGCTCGATAGCCTTTAGTCTAACATTTTCCCCTTCCAAATGTAACAAATAATCCTCTTGGGTCAAATCCTCAGCTGAGAAGGAGGTACCTGTCTGACCTTGACTAACATTCTGGATTTCCGGAGGAGTGACATCTGTTCTAGAAGTACCATTTGGGGTATCGGTCTGGTTTTCATGATCTGCCATTTCCTGCACCACATCACAACTCGCAACTCGTTAATTGTTAGTACCTACATACTAACCAATTCTTCTTTCATAGCTAAATCCCGCACCCTGGAATGTTTGACTAACACAATTAGGTTTGGGATTGAACACTTAACCCATGCTCAATTCACCCAAACCTAGGCTCTGATACCAATTTATAACACAGTCCAATTTGCAAGGCTATATATATATATATATATATATATATATATATATATATACTTCGGAAGCGTACTCCAACATTTACCAAAATTACATTAAATGATACCCTAGGGGTGGCAATTCGGGTTGGGTCGGGTTGGCGGGTTCGGGTTGTCGGGTTGACGGGCCAGAAATGGTCAACCCGAACCCAACCTGATTCTAAAATCGGGTTGGGTATTTCAACCCAACCCAAAACCCGACAACCCGAACCCAACCCGACCCAACCCGAATTGCTAATAATTCAACAAATTTTCACGTTATTTTCGAGTTTTCAGGTCGGTTTTGGGTTAGTTAAGTCACATTGATCAATCTTTTGAAATAAATAGCTAATCATTTATAAGCATAAATAATTATATAATTTCAAAATTAACAAAAATAAATATTATATCAATTTAAATTGATCATCAAAACATCATTAATTCACTAACTTATATCAAAACGTAAAGATATCAAAGAAAAAAAATTATAAATCAGTAATTGGAAAGGTCTAAATTATGTGTCATATTTAAATTAAAATAAATTTATAATGATATTAACTGAATTTCGGGTTGTCGGGTTCAACCCAAAAATGCATTTGCTGACCCAGACCCGACCCAAAAAAAAATATCGAGTTGGCGGGTTTCGGGTTGACGGGTTGACGCTTCAAAAATCCCGACCCTAACCTTATAATATTCGGGTTGGGTTCGTGTCGGGTTTCGGGTTCACGGGTTGGTTGCCAGCCCTATGATACCCCATGGATTGCATATTAAATCAAAAGTACAATCCACACGGTATCATCCAAATACTTAGTCTGATATAACTTTCAAACACAAGCCTTAGAGTTATTAAATTCAACATGTTAATAAACGGTAACATGATTATCCAAAACAGAGTATGCGTCTTCAAATATTCCATTCCCATTATCTTGCTAACCCACATACCCAAAGATAACCTGCAAGAGTAATGAGGGGAATTAGCACAAAGCTAAGTGAATAGATCGATAACTATCAACCTAACTCAGATTCACAATTGTTTACAGCAAAGCATCATAAACAGTTAACTTCAAAGAGGATCGGTGGTCCTTGAGGCGCCCTACTGCCGCGGTGGCCCCCAAGCAACACTTACGACCACTGAAGGCCAATTCAGTGATCTAACCGATGGCTTGGTACTAGTACTACTTCCAACATTATTTCAATGAGCAACACATGTACAAAGTACTAATGTTATCCAAGTACTAGTATCCAAACCCAATCGCAATTGACCTCTGAAAGAATCACATAATCCATAATCATCATGGCAATATGTTAATTAACAATACACAATTACACCAAGCTACCCGTTGTAACCAGATTGTTACAAACAACTTAGACTGAAGCCAGGGATCCACTCACCCTTATTGTCAAAGTCTCCACTCAGAGATCTAGTCTCACTGAGTCTTCGCTTTATCTGAAAACACAACCCAAAACCCGAGTTAGATTCTCATATCTATTTTATCACAATCTAATCACGTATGTAACATCAAAAATTGTTTATACTATACTTCCGTTGCTAGTTAAATGACATAAGCACACATGACACAAGTAATCAAATTTGCCAAATTATAACAGACAAACGCGATCCGGGAAGAGGGTGGCTGGATCGCGTTGCAATGCACAAATTTCACTTGTGAACGCGATCCGGGAATAAGTTCTGGATCGCGTTCCAAAGAGCAAAATCAACACGACTCGGATTTACACTATCTAACGCGATCCGGACACGAGCGAGATGGATCACGTTTCAAAGAAGGAATTTGGGCTGAGACAAAATAACACATGGGAACGCGATCCGGGTAAGAAGGCTGGATCGCGTTCGACCCTTTTTCAGCAACAAAAAGCCAGATCAACAAACCCTCAAGCACGAACCAAAAACTTAAATTCACTAATCTAAGATATAATACACGTTTTTAATGAACAATAAACCTCAAGTATCAACATGTAACATCATATAACATGTTATAACAACAAACAATCATCATCAAGCTTCAATTCTACATATGCATCATCTACTCAACCTAACTTAAACTTAATAGGAATTAGGGTTTATGCACTTACAAACAAGATGAAAACAAGAAGATGATGATGGGGATGATGAGTAGCTAAAACTAGAATCAAGGCTTCACTCGATTTGTGCAATCTCTTCTTCTTTTGATTTCACAAGCATCAATATGTGTGTGTGTTTTTGTTTGGAGAAAGGAACCAAATGAAATGGAGAAAGGGAAAGGTGGAAGATTAGGCCGACCTAACTTCCACCTCCACATTACACAATGCACAAGTTTTATCCGCTCTAAGTCTATTGCCTGAAACCTAAAACCTATTTGCGAGAAAATACGTTTTATTATACCCTCAGCTAAATTAATTTAAAATAAGCAATAATTCATTTATCACAACACGTCTTTTAAGCATTTGACTTAAAATATCAATTCTCAATAAAGCCCAATTAATTCTAAATGAAATTTAAATACGAATAAAGTAAGAAAATACCGTATTTCTACTAGGCCTAAATCGATGATGTTACATGACCGATTTGAATTTATCGGTTAATGTTTGATTGTTCGTTTGAAATCATCGGCGTTAGTTTTGGAACTATTTTGTTTTGGGTCACTTTTGGGAATCAATGGTTTGTTTTGTTGACACAGTGCAATTTGTGTTTTGAATTTGACTAGTATACTAGCGTTTGGAATTTGAAATTTGGTGAGGATTATATGTTTTTGTGTGGAATAAGATTCGTTTGATTCGAAGTTTGGAAAGTGTGTTCCCAATCAAATGGAGGAGTTCAAGTCATGGTGGAGATTATTAGAAAGTGACTTAAACTGTAAGGTTTATTCGGTAAATTTGGTTTTAGATAGACATCAGTTTGGTATGTTTCCTAGTTTAATTATGATTAGTAATTTGAGTTTGTTTAGTTAACATTAGTTTTATTCTATAAATAGAAATAAATAGTATTAGAAATCTTGTACGTTTGAATTTGATTTGAAATTTGAATAAACGCTTCCGTTTCGAATTTGTTTGTCTTTCTTTTATTCTATGTAATTGTTTGAATATCCTAACGGTTTCTTCCTTCCAAGAAAGAGCAGCAGTAGCAGCTATCAAAACCCAACCCCCTCTTGATGATCGAGCTCTCATTGCTCTTCAGCATCTGGAACAACGCATGTGATGGATCATAATTCTCGGGGTATTAGAGCAATTGAGTGAAGGGTTCCTGAGCAATGGGGACCGTACGTGATCACGATTCAATAGGTTGGTGATGGAGAAACAGGTTCTTTGATAATAAAGAACCAAGCTAACACACCGGCTCGGCAACTCATCCTTGGGTATGTTAAGTTTATTTTGTGTTCGTTGAGTTTAACATTTATCTAACGTTTCATTTAAAATAAGTTTCCTAGTTTTATTTTTAAAAGAGTAATGCTATACATGACTAATTAGACAGACCTAAAAATAGACCTACTAATTTTATTGGTTGATTTTTTTCTCTCTCCTAATCTCATCCAATCAACTTTTTACATCCACCAATCAGGCCTACTTTTAGGCTTATAACTTTAGGTCCACCAAGCATTTTCCTTTTTAGAATACTCCGAGTAGTAAATTTTGTCTTTTAATTCAAGAGTGGATACATGGAAGTTGATTAGTGGAATTATTCGCAGTTTAATTATTACTATGACAACGTGAACTGGATCTAAAGTTAATTAATATAATCCGTAATATAGTATGCTTTAAGTTAATAAAATTGTCAGAATAACCATAATTCTCAAAGGCGTATAGGTTTAAATCTTGAGTTTTAAATTTGCTTTATATATACCTTCGATAATGGGGAGTGATAAATACAACAAAAATTTTGTTACATACACCAAACTTATGGTTTAGAGTGTTTGTACTGTGAACTTCATCGATTGTACAGTTTTGTGTGTGGATTAATTAATTTCAACTCACTTCGATAATACGTTCAACTATCCTTTTAAAACCTGTTGGAAATTTAAATATCGTAAAACTAAAAATATAATGAAAAAAGGTTAGGGTAGGGTTCAGAGGAGCAGGGGCTCTATGAAGGGCAGGGAGAGCAGGATTTCAGCTAATCAAAAGCTGACAAGTGTCAGACACGGTCCCCACCTGTCAGGCCGTCAGGGACCATTTTGCAATTTTAAAAAAATTAAGGATATGCCCGAATATAAAATGCAATGCCAAAAAATAAAATGCAGTTCGAATTTCACTTACACTTCATTGTTTCTTACAAAACAAACATCATATCGTAAACTTCTTAAATTCACTAACAAATCATTTTCATACATAAAAAAAAATACAAATTCTTTATTTTCAGCATGGTAACTGTCAGAAGATGATTTCTTCTCTCCAACTTCAAGCTTAACCTACTTCGATTTGGTCGTTTCTTAATTGCAATCTTCTTACCTGTTTTTATCTACAAAATGAACAACAACATAAGCCAACTTACAATAAAATGCAGTCAAAAACATAAAATGCAGTGAAAAAAACATAAAATGCAGTAAACAAGTACATTGCAACCAAATGCTGAAAAATCGTAAAATGCGGTGGAAAAACATAAAATGCACTAAACTAAGTAAAATGCATAAAATTTTTGAAAAAGACATAAAATGCGGTAAATGAAACATAAAATGCAGTAAATAAAGTAACGTGCATAAAGAAGCAAAACAAATGTAAAATGCAGTAGATGAAACGTAAAATGCAGGCTCAGAACGTAAAATGCAGTATTTTTTCCAGATCTACTTAGTATATCTAAAATTCAGTAACATATACGTAAAATGCAGCGACTTTTTTAGATGTAGTAATCAAGTTTTTGTATAAATCACATGAAGTGCAACTAAAATGCAGTAGAAAAAACATAAAATGCAATAAAAACATAAAATGTAGTAGATGAAATATAAAATGCAGTGAATATTTTTCAAATCTATTTTTTAGATCTTAAAAGTAGATCTAATTTTTAGATATACTATTTAGATCTAGATCAACATTTCAGAGATTCAACATAGATCTAGCATTTCATACACTTAATAACTACTCAAAAAATTATCAATCACTGTCAAATCAAACTTAGATTTATCATTTCAACAACAATATCACACAAATATACATATACATAGATCTATAAAACCTAACAGAAATAACTCAAAATCAGTTAAATTGTGTATTATCACGTCATGATATTTTTTAATGTGCCTATTATTCATAAAATAAAACACAAAAATAGATTTAACAATAACATAAATTATATGGAACTATACTAATTAAACAAAATCATCAGATCTAGATCTACGAAATATGTAAGGAAAAAAAACTTTCATTACAAGATATAAATACATACTCTAATACTTATACTTATGTATCACAAGATCATTGTGAAAAAAGCTTCAGTTAAAGAAGAATATAAAGAGAATATAATTCTATTTTACCAAAAAAAATCAAAAAGTGCTAAAAAAAATATCGGCAAAGTTATAGAGAGAGAAAAACACTGTGATTTTAGTATTTTAGAGAGAGAAAGTAGAAATACCGTGAGATCATACATTATATAGAAAATATGAGTGATTTATCGCCGGAGTGTAACATTCCGATGAAATAACATCCGGAGATTCGTCGGTTTTCGGTTTATACATCTGTTGTATCAGAGAAAGATTTAGGTGTTTTGACGTACTTTTCTTAGAAATTGATGTGTAATCGGTGTCGTTTTAGTTTGATTTCAGTGTTTAATCGGGTTTTAAAACACTGATTTTTAGTGTATGTGTGTTTTAATGTGTTATTGTGTGTGTGTTGAGAGAGTTTTGTGAATATGTGAGTAGAAAGAGAAATGAGAGAGAGGTAAAAGAAGTAAGAGATGAACTTCTACTGTTTATGACTGATGGTGTCAAATCAACTTTACAAGATTAGTCCCTTAACCAAAATTAATTGCACACAGGTCCAGTTGTGATGTCATGATCTAGGCCGTTTAAAATTAATGTACGATGGAGATGTAAGCTGCTCCTCCTTCTCCTCTAAGGGGTGCATCTCCTCTTATCCTTTTCTAAAAGGTTATTAGTATAAAAAATACGATTAAAAATATTACTACGTTTTCAGAAAGAAAAAAGAAAAAAAAAAAAAGAAAAGAAATAGAAATACAATAGTAGTACAGAGTCTGGTTTTTTTTTTTGTTTCATTCGCGAGAGAGGAAGAGGGAAAGATGGTGTCGTACATGAGCTTGTTGATGTACGGCGTTGGTGGAATAGTGGTTGCCGGAATGGCATTATTAGTCGCTTTTCAAGAGAAACTAGTTTACGTTCCTGTTTTGCCTGGTCTCACTAAGTCCTATCCGATCACACCCGCTCGTCTTCGTCTCATCTTCGAAGATGTTTGGCTCACTTCTTCCGATGGTGTTCGTCTTCACTCTTGGCTCATCAAATTCTCCCCTGATTGCACAGGTTTACTCTTGATCCCCTCCTTTCCTCTTCTTCTTCTTCTTCGATTTTCATCTCTATTAATAACACTATTTGCTTTTCAATTAGGGCTTTCTTTTTATACCTAGGTTTAATTTTAAATTTAATAATTTGATACTTCATCTATCCTCTTCCTATTATTATTATTATTCATATCCACTTACTTAGTATTACTACTAATACTAATCTGTTATTATCATTATTACTACTATTTGATCTGATCTAGTATCAATTTTCAACTGTCAACTGAGATTCAAATTCATATCCAGCTCCTGTATCCTATTGTCATCCACAATTTTAGATCCTATAAACATATACTAACACTTAGGGTTTACTCTACTAATCACCCTGCTTTTTTTAAACTTCCACCTACAATTTTGATTGCATGTACTATGGAAATCCTGCTATATTTAATCGTATTATACTGTGAATGTAGCTTTACAAATTGCATTCTGGTATGATATGCTTGTATTTCATCCGCTACAACAGGTGAATGGATTGCAATGTACAAGTATGTCTTACCCAGGATCAGGAGAAGGTTAACTACAAAAATAATACATTAAATGCAAAGTCGAATAGTTTCTCTTACCCAGGCCCATCCTGTTCTCTAATTTGAAGCATATTCAGAGAAAAATATGCCGATGATTCTATAATTAACCGCTTTTCATTCTCAAGATTCGGAATTAAGATTACCGCTGTGTTTTTCGCAGGCCCAACCATTCTGTTTTTCCAAGAAAATGCTGGAAGTATCCTTCTTGCTACGTTTTACCCATTTCTGTTCATATATTTGATAAACTGTGTTTCTTTGTTTTTTTCTTTTCGTTTGTTAATGTAACTCTGGGTGGATTTGATTATTGGAGTCCCTGACTGATGAATTATAGATATTGCACATCGTCTTGAGATGGTGCGCATTATGTTACAAAAGTTGCATTGCAATGTTTTTATGCTTTCTTACAGAGGGTATGTTCTTGTTTCATATGATTATATGAAAACGCAATCATGCTATCTATTTTTTTCTCAATCAAGATATGCTCATCGTATTCTTGTTCGTGTCTTACTAAAATTGTGGGTTTGACAATGAATAGTTATGGTGCTAGTGATGGTTATCCATCTCAACAAGGAATCATCAGGGATGCACAGGTCTGCATTCCAGACAATGTTATTAATTTGATCTTACTTTCATATTGTTTTCTCTTGATTTAAACCTTTTGGGAATGCATCCACCTTCTTGACTAGGCTGCTCTAGATCATCTTAGCCAGAGAACAGATATAGACACTTCTCAGATAGTAGTCTTTGGAAGGTCTCTTGGTGGGGCAGTTGGTGCTGTTGTTACAAAAAATAATCCAGATAAGGTAAACCTATAATCAAAAATATGTTTCTTCAGTCCTCGTTGACTGGATATGGGACTTCTATCACATTTTAAATTATTTTCATGAAGTTTAGGTCTGATATTCTAGCTAGAATGCTAGATTCCCTGGTCATTGGTTGTATATTGTAATACATTTTGTTGCCAACCATTGAAATGTACCGTACCGTTAGATCATACCGCTATAATGTACTATCATATTCTATTTTATTTTATTATTTGTTATCACACATTTTTTGTGATTATATCATATTGGCCTGTGTTGTATATACCCTACCAGTATGAAGGTCTATAATTTCTGCGTCAGGGTTAGGTTTTAAGTTTTAAACTTTTATTCGTGCTGTGCTAATGAACTGTAATATCTATGTACGAGTTACAATTTTTCTATAACATGTGTGACCCTTTTTAGGTGTCTGCATTGATATTGGAAAACACTTTTACTTCAATTCTGGATATGGCTGGAGTTTTATTGCCTTTTTTGAAGTGGTTTATTGGAGGTAGCACCAGTAAAGGCCCTAAAATTCTTAATTTCGTTGTTCGTTCTCCGTGGAGCACCATCGACGTTGTTGGGCAGGTGAGGTTACTAGTGAATCCGGGGCACCTTGTGATGCGTGTAACTCTTCAACTACGCTTCATGTGGTTCTTCGATATTCAGTAATTGGTCGTATTTCGTCTTTTTCCCTTGACAGGTCAAACAGCCAATTCTTTTCCTTTCTGGACTACGAGATGAGATGGTTCCTCCATTTCACATGGAGATGCTATATGCAAAAGCAGCTGCACATAACAAAAGATGCACCTTTGTGAATTTCCCCACTGGCATGCATATGGACACATGGATAGCTGGTGGTGATCATTATTGGAAAACCGTGCGTACATTTTTACAGCAAAATGTCTTAGAAAGGGGCAATGAATCTCAGCACAATGGAAACGGTATGTCTTCAAATTGATCTCAAATGCATTGCTAGAAATAACTTCCTTTCTGGACATCCCATGAAAATTCATCATTTCTGTTAAAACATAGAAGCTTCTGAAGTTAAAAAATAAGCGTTTGTCAATCATCAAGCTACTTATTAACACATCACCATCCTCTCTTGAATTTGACAACTAAAATTCTACTAACATGGACTAGCATTATATAACTTGAGGTTACTATAATTTAAAATAAACATTATATTAAAAATAATACAACCTGTGAAAATTGCAACTCTCTTGATTGGGGATGTCCCAGTCCCAAGAAAATTACTAACAAACAATTTATTTCTTCTCGAGATTTGAAGTTGAAATGGCGTATATGTTCAGCAACATTATTTCATATTAACAATATATTCATACGGGTCCACTGAATTTCCGTATTAGGTAGTTTTCAAAAAATTGAATAATAACAGTGTATGTCAGTCACGTTGAAAGTGGCAACTCGTAGGATGGATTTGCATATACTTATTTTGTCTTTGAGTATATGTAAGTTTACTTTTTATGTTACAAAATTCAGGAGTGTTTTATTATAAGAAGTTGAATTCACTGTGAATAGTTTTGCAATTCCTCAGATTCTGAAACCAGCGAGTAGGTGAGATAAAGACTGTAATTGTCTTCTTTGTTGACAATTGCAGTGAGCAAAAGCTCCTTGTGATCCTCACTGTAGATCTGCCATAGTCTCCCGGAAACCTGTATTTTGCTTTACAAAGTCAGATGGATGTGAAGATGGTGCTGCCATATCAGAATATACATGGGATTTTTTGTGCACTTTTTTTTTACCCTGCCATATGGTGGACTAATTTGTTGACATTTATATGTAGATTTTTGTTTTGTTTGTATAATTGCTAATATAATGGTTTCTAAGTAAAAATTTAGTCACTGCACACTTGTTTTGGGTACTGGAAGCAGTGTTTGGAAAAAGGCAGATGTTTGTTGACTCTTATTGACATTTGGGATTAGTTGATCTTCATCAGATTGTAGTGCATATGGGTGGTGACAAAACCCAGCATATATATATACACAGAGTTGTGTCGTGCTTGATATAAATACACCTGCACGACCTATCTCTTACTAGGCGGTACAAGAAGAGATCACATGATGAATACACGCTCTCTGAACACAAATCTATATAACACAAAAGACACCATTTTGGGATATTTTGTACTCCTCCGTTCTATTTTTATTGTCCTGTTTTGACTTTTTAGATCTTTATATTTTAATTTTGACCTTAAATATATTTGTTTGTGTATGCAAAATATATGAATGAAGTGGGGTTTTTAATGTATTTTCATTAGGTATAATAATCATCAAGTATTATATAACACAAACAAAAATATTTTAGGCTAAAGTTGAAAAAGAAAGAATTCAAAAATCAAAACAAGACGGTAAAAATGGGATGGGGACGGAGGGAGTAGTTAAGAAACCAACATCAACAACAATTACTTACTAATTAGTATAAAACTGCAATCTTGTCCGTGTTTAATGGCATATAGTCCTATACGTATAAATTATTATTATATTATTTTATTGGTCATGGCAACTAACCGAGTGGTTGGGGGTTCAAACCTCACGGGAGGCAATTTGTATATATTTGTGGTGGTTGTATATATAATTCGTGAGATATGTAGTGTAAAATTGCCTTTTATACGTATTGTTATTGTTAGGGTGTGCTTGATATGGGGTATTAAAGGGTAGGGAATGGTAATGACAATCATTAATTATGCTTGGTATGTTATAAGGATTAAGGAATGAAATCACTATTGATTAGTGGGTAATGGAGGGATTACCCCAAAGGGTTATGAATATAGGGTAATGGGAATGAGTGGTGATAAAATTCACCTTTCAATTTGATAGATCCACCATTGACATGCATTAACAGTTTGTACAATACAAACTGTTAATGCATGTCAATGGTGGATCTATCAAATTGAATGTTGGAAATATCATTGGCCAATGGGAATTACTTCAACCTTTTATTTCTTCAATAGACTATTTGTTTTTACGTTAATAAAGACAATCGTATTGCCTCTCAATTAATTAATTGTTCGTCTGTAGTGAAGTGATAACAAATTTAAGAACGAAAAAGCAAAAATTATTTATGTTGATCCTTTTTATCTCTTCTTTATTTTGATTTTTTTGTCTTTTCATCAAGTTTATTCAGATCCTAAGATTTATCATTAAAAAAAACTTTGGATCCTTATATCCATTTTGAATATGAAACGGTATATGTTAAATATTTTCGGTTCATGATAATGTGTTTTTGTTATGATGTGATGTACAATTTTGAATGTATACCAAGCATTAGAGGGTGTTTGGTTTGGCTTAAGCTTTTTAGCTTTTGAGTAATTCAAAAGCCCATGAGTATGAGGCTTTTGGCTTTTTACCTTATTCATCCTTTAAATTTTGAAAAGCTCATCCAAAGGTCCTTCAAAAAGGCTTTTTAGTTGTATCATAACATAATAAGCTAAAAAGCCTTCTAAAAATCCACCCCTTAGTAATGGGATGATAATACTCTTTTCCATTCCTTACTATTCCCATTGCCATTACCATTGCTATTCCTAAAACAAAGCAAACGTCCCCTTAGTAAGTTTAGTGATGGTTTCATGGAGTATTTTTGTGTTTTTGAAATGACTAGGAAAACGAAATGAAACAAAATAATGATACATACATTTGATTTGAGCGTCTTCAAGAAAACCCAACCATTTTTTTTTATTTAATAAAATTAAATTGACCTTTTAAGCCAAAATCTATTTTAGTACTCTAGACTTGATTGACTAGGTTCTTCGGTACCCTGAATTATTTAAGGTATATGATTGTACCATGAACTTGTAAACTCGGTTAAAATTGTATCTTGACTTAGTCGCATGACTAACACATGACATATTCTGTTAAATCTAACGAAAAAAGTTAGGGCACACAATTATTTATCATTTCTTTCTTCTCCCATCCAAATTAAAATTAATTACCCCCAAGTTCTTTACTAATGATAATATCTCTGTAGCCATTAAATCAATAGTCCTACGGTACACGTCACACATTATAATTTATTTGATTAATTTAAACGTCGATTGTTGGGCTAAAGTGCTAAACTAATAAAAATCGAGTTCATGTTATTATTTTATATGAAAAATAGATTATTAGTCTGTAACATCCACAAATCGGACCTAGAGGTTTTAATATGATTTTCCGAATTTTATAATTGTTTGTGTGTTAGGAAATCATTTATTTAGTTATTTGATAATAACTAGAAAATAAGTTCAGGACTTATTGTGGTTAGTGAAATATTAATTGTTTTAAATTAATATAGTTGACGGAACAATAAAAAGTTTGGACTCGCAAATGGATTTCGGGTTCCAGACAATAGGTTGAGAAGGGGTATTAAATTATACCCGTATAATTGAAGTCGGTTAGTACGAGCCGACTATTTATTTTATTTCCTAAAAGGGAAAGTTACTTCCGTGAAACTTAAAACTCACAGAAAATCTAAGAAACCTAAATCAAATTTGGAGTTATGATTGGAGCTGAATATCATCATCACCATCATCATATTGTTCATCAAAGTGTAAGTATAGCCATTTTTATGAACTTAATTACATGATTAGGGTGAAGGTGAATTGAATGAATTTTGAGAATTGGATGCTATAGACATGTATAACTGTTATATAACGATTATACGAAGTTGATTGTAGTGTAAAATTGACCTGAAACCGGATTTAATGATTTTGGTGAATTGGTGTCGGGTTAGAGTTTGAGCAGGAAGAACAGGTCTGGGAACGAAGAGGATCGCGACGCGATTATGTATATTTCGCGACGCGAAATAGAATAAATCGCGACGCGATTAGTTGTTTATAACGCGACGCGATTCATGGTTGGTTGCGACGCGATTCTGGGTTAAACACGGCGCGATTTGGTCTAAAACCAGAAATTATATTTTTTGCAAATTTTGAAAATGCATAAGTGTTGCACTTTAGAGACCTCTTTTATGCAACAAAATTTCATTGACTCGGATTGGAATGAAATTTACATGGTCACTCGGAAACGGCCCAATGATCAAATCTATATGCTAATAGCCTAAGCAATTTTAGGCCATTCGGGGTCGTTTAGGGGCCGAAAATGGCATTTTTCTGTTGTGGACTTTATTTCAGGATTTTCTGATTTCATTCCGAATTGGACTTTTGTTTTCTTAAACCGCAGGGATTACTTGCTTAAGTAAATATGTTATAATGATGATTTGGAACTAGATAATTGAGTAAATGATTATGATAAGTTGACATGTTATAACTTGGTTAAAACCACTAGTTGTAAAGTAATACGATTTTATTTACAATCTGGTTTTGATTTGTATTTTGATATGGTGTATTGAGATATCGTGATATGTTATATAATTATAACATGAGATTATTGTTGTTAATGAGTTACTAACTCGTTATTTTGTTGTGATTCTCAGATTAAAAGAGAACTCAGTAATATTAGACAACTGAGTAGTGGATGACTGAGGTATTCAGTGAGTGGACTCGTTCTCTCAGTGTGATTTAGTTGTAACATAATTGGTTACAACAGGTGAACATAGTGTTATTGTGATTGTTGATTGTGATTGTTGACTGGTGAAATACACGTGTAATAAGTGATGTGTCGCCTTCGGGCATTCTGTGATTCGGAGGTCAACGATTGTTGGACTGGGTTGCTACAGGTTAGCCAACATAGGAATTGTGAACATGTGTTGTGAATGGAGCTTATGTTGGTTAAAGGTAGCAGACAGTTATCGGTAATACCACTGTATTGGCCTGCAGTTGGTTGTAAGTGTCGCTTGGTGCACCTCCCGAGTTTGAGCGGTGTCACAAGGACCACCGATCCTCTGGGTGATGTTGTGTCAGTGTCTAGGTGATATTTGTGATAATCAGTATTGTTATGCTGAGTTGTACTGATAGTGACAGGTTGACTCACTTAGCTTTGTGCTAATCCCACTATTTACCCTTGCAGGTTTTGAGATGATTTGGGCTGGGCAAGGAATGGACTGAATAATGTTTGACTACCAAGTGTTACTCTGATATCTGATTTTATAAATTAGTGTTATTCTTGTTTTCATATAACACCCAGATTGATTAATTGAGTTTTAAATTAGATGAACTTTTATGTTTTGATTGATTAAAGTTTTAATTTGGACAGACGCTTCCGATATATTGTATTTAAATAACTATAATAGGAGGGGTGTTATATAGTCAGTTATGCTATATGTTATTACTACATTATATTTGAGATGTGTAATGAATCACAAGTTTTGAGTGATAGGTCCCTAGCTATATATCACCTGATTTACTTGGTTATCATGAATTATAGAAGGATGTTACATGTTTACTGTAACACCTTGAAATTGGGCCCAGTAGAATCAGGTATTTATTTAAATTTAAATATGTACATTTCATTGTTTGAATATGTTTGATTGTGAAATTAATAAGTAAATAAGTCTCAGGAGATATTGTGACTAGTAAAATATTATTTGTTTTAAATTATCTTAGACAACGGTAAAATAAAATAATTTTCTTGCAGTTGGTATTTAGGTTCCAGACAATAGATCGAAAGGTGGTATAACATAGTACTGTAAATAAAAGGGGTCGGTTTTAATAAAAAGGGTAGGCCGATCATTTTTCCCCAACTCCTCAATTTTCACCTAGTTTTAACCTAACTAAAAAAAAAAAAACCTAGCTAAAATCCATACCAAAACAAAGGCTTAAATCAAATTGATTGAAGAATGGAAGCTTGAATTCTTGTTAAGATCATCATCCTCATCTTCATAGTGTTCTTTATCTTGTAAGTTATAATTTTTATATATAATGAGTTTTAGGTAAATTATTGATTATTATGATTTGAAGCTTGATGAATTAAATTAAGTGTTGTATATCGATTTGATGATAATGATTGAACTTCTTTTACTTGATTTCATGATAAAAACATAATAGATTTCTTGAGTTTTAAGTTTGAATAGAAATTTTTAGGTTAGATGTGATTTGAATGATTTGTGTTGATTAGATGAATGAAACTATGTTATATGAGGTTACTAGATGTTATAGTAGCTAAATATTGGTAATTTTCGAGTATAAAAACTGAGTTTGGTTGATTTGGTGATTTTTGGTTGAACATGAATAGTGCAGAAATCGCAGGCCTGGAAGACGAGGGAATGCGATCGTATTCCAGGGAGTACGTTCGTATTCCTGGGAGTACGGCGTATTCCCAATCGTATTCCAGATCGTATTCCTTAAATAAAGGTCTGATCCAAAACTGAGCTTGTAAATGGTCGGAAATACGGCGTATTCCCTTGAATACGGTCGTATTCCCGGGAGTACGGCGTACTCATGGAACGTATTCACGGGAATACGGCGTACTCAATTGAGTACGATCGTATTCCCATGTTTTGATGGGGCAATTTTCAATTGAGCTCAATTATGTAATTTAGCTTGTACATTGTATTGATATTGCTTAGTATATGTTTGAGGGTGAATATTAAGTATATATAGTATGATTTTGAGATTGACTTGGATTTCTCGTATGTTTCAGAACCGCCGAAGACTCAATAAAGTTAGAACTTTGAGTGGAGACGGAATCGATACAGGTGAGTGGACTTTGATCTCTCACTATGTTTGGTGATCACTTATGTGGTTATTTCAAGTGTTATTTGTTCATTCTTGTGTTAAGGCATATTGTGAATTAGAAGCAAGTGTTAAGAAACCTATTGGTGATTGTGTTAAGGAGGTCAATCTTGTTGGACGTTTTGCTACAGGTAAGTCAACACGAGAGTTGTAAACATGTGTTGTGAATGGAGCTTGTGTTGACTAAAGGTAGCAAATCGTTATCGGTTAACCACTGTATTGGCCTGCAGTTGGTGTAAGTGTCGCTTGGTGGGCCACCGCGGCTGAGGGTGCCACAAGGGCCACCGATCCTCTAGTGATGTTGAGTCAAAGTGTTAATTGTTGTAGACTCATGGTGTTAAACTAAGTGTAGTGTTAGTGATGAGTTAACTCACTTAGCTTCGTGCTAATCCCTCGTTGTTTACTCCTCGCAGGTTATTATATTTTGTTATGGGCGGGTCTCGGAGTAAATTGAAGGAGTGTTCGACAATGATGAAACTCTGATGACTTTTGTACTACTTTAAATGTTTTGTTAAAGTAACGCCCATCTAATTGTGTAGCTATATAACGAAGTACTTATGTAAATGATTATGTATATTTTGGATAATCCAAGGTTATATATATATATATATATATATAGAGGGAGGTTCATATGAGAACCATTTAAAGATTGAGAACCAAGAGAACCAATATTAAATAAGGGTATACTAGTCTTTTTCAAAGGGTAGCAATAATTAAAACGGTTAAGTTCATGATCGGTTATGTGTTCATTCAGTAGTATACCCATTATATAATATATAATAATAATTATTATATAATAATAATAATTAATCAACTTATGTTAGTATGAGGCTAGAGTGCACGTGTGCTGTACCGAAGCATCTTTAGTTTGTGAGTTCATGTGAACATGTGCACATCTTGAGATCATGTGAACATGTGCACATCTTGAAGTCAAAGCAAAATTTGGCCAAAGGCAAAGCAAATAGTACGTAAATATGCATGAAGAAGCTAGATGACAAGATTGAACTGAATTCTGTACATTCGAGCAGATAAAATATGAAGACAATATATTTTTGTTCACATATGAACACCCGATAATATTATATGTCCCCAAGTAAATGACTTAGAATTCAACGGTATCATACCAAACAAAAACTAATAGTTTGATGTTTGCATATTTTTGAATAATTTATGTGTAAAAAGTCATATTATGAACCCAGAAAATGGTGATTTTTTTAATAGAAAAGGAGGTTTCACTTTTGACTTAAATGCAGGAGACGAAACCGTTAATTAATAAATATAGTTAGAAAATGAAGAGTCTATAATACCCTTTTAGATAATTTACGTGAAACACAAAACTCACTATTTACCAATAATGCCATTATGTTTACATCCATTGATCTTTCTCATCTAATGGCTAGAAATTAGTTCTATTGGTTCTCAATCTTTAAATGGTTCTCATATGAACCTTCCTCTATATATATATATATATATATATATATATATATATATATATATATATATATATATATATATATATATATATATATATATATAAATATATATATATATATGGGATATTGCTTCCGCGATGTTTATAAAAAAAAAAAAATATGTGTTCTAAATTAGGGGCGTTATAAGTTGGTATCAGAGCCTAGATTTGGGCGAATTGAACAACTTAGAGTGTTCAATCCCAAATCTAGTGTCGAGTTGTCAAACATTCCGGGTTGTAGGATTAGCTATGGTGTGAAATGTGTTAGTATGTTAGTACTAACAAATTAACAAGTGTTGAGATGTGTTGTGATGACAGATGGCAGAAAATGAGCAACCACCCCGTACTCTCTATAATGTCTCGACTGTTCACTCCGCCCCAGAAGATGTGGAGCATAATGGTACTTCGAATCCGGTAAATACAGAAGTTGAAACTAGTCAAGAGTATATATTAAGATTAGAGAATAGGGTAGTTGAACTCGAGAGAGAACGTGCAGGGTCATCCCAACGGTCCATTCCTGTTTATTCGCATGTTGCTACTACTACTCCTCCCATTACTGCTTCTACTCGGATTCCGGTTACTTTCCCTCATGTTTCACAACAACAGCAGCAGGGTTATGATTTTCAGTCATCAATGCCGTTTCCTTCATTTGGATCGACTGGTTATGTAACACCCCTGAGTTTGATGATTTGCGGAAGCTTGATTTGGGTGTTACTAATCAATAACAAAGCACAAAGATAAATAGCAAACGACTCTATATGCGTTGTTTTAACAAAATACATTGATAATTGAAATGTTACAACATTTAAAGCTTTACATAGCTCGAGTTTAATAAAATGAGATTTCAGTACATAAGTACTTGTACAAAATATACTAATGCGAGAAAATCTCAATCATCTGTATGCTGACTCGAGCTAAATCCTGAAGCAGAAACATCCTACTGCTGGGTACCTGCGATATATGCTAAAAGGTCAGCTATAAAGCTGGTGAGCTCACAGGTTTGAAATCAAGTAATATCGTATGAACCGCAAGATTTAAATAATGAATTGCATCCAGCAATTAAATAATGAATTGCATCCAGCAATTAAATAATAGTCATCTTGTATACAGCCATGAGCACATAGTTGAGCTTAACTCGAGGGCCGGGTCCCCTATAGAGAATTCCGGGCGAGGTGCCTCCACGAATGCCTAATCCACATTCGTCTTCCCAAATATTAGTACGTCCGTTTACCCGGTTAGTGCTTGCTAACCCGAACGAGGAGGGTCAATCCTATATGGTACCATATACTAATATTCACGCTACAACGTATTAACAACTATGCTGACGGAGGACTTTAAATGATTAGTTTCGAAAAACTCATGTAGTATATGAAAAGTTGGTACTTGCGTTCACATGTTAAAAGTTTGAGCAGTATATCACACCCCTGAGTAAAATAGTAAAAGAGGGGCTATGAGACTCACCTGAGTCTGAATGCGTTTAAACAAACGTAAGTTGATTAGCGAGAAATGAAGTCCAACGACTTGTAACCTGAGGGTGTCCACGACACGCGATGGTTATAATCATGATTGGGTATCTCAAAAGATCACCCTTGTAGTTGTTACACAACTATATATGTCCAAATTACTTCGATTTGGTTTATTTAATAAGTGTTTGAAAACGTGTACGGCCCGTTGGTGACGGATTTGAAATAATAAACTTTAAGGATTATTATCATGTATTTGGCGTTTTGCACTTAAAAGTGTATCCCAATGTGTTTTATAAGTCGTATCGTATAAGTGTTTGAGGTTACATAGTTCCGACACTTAGTGAAATTGAGATTTGAAAACCTGCTGTTTTATGCGACACAATCATGCGACCCTAAATGAATTATGCGACACAAAGGTTGTGTCGCATAGGAGTGCGACACAATGTCCATACGACACAAGGGTTGTGTCGCATGGATGCGAAATGCTGATTCAACAGCGACATAGTGATCGTGTCGTATGGGGTATGCAACATAGTGGTTGTGTCGCAGGACTTGCGACACTAAATATCTGGTACGACATAAGGTACGACACAAGGGATTTTATGCGACATAAAGGCTAAAATACGACACAACATGCGACACAATGCTTGTGTCGCATGGATGAACACCAGCCCAGAATTCCGGCTGTTCAACATTTTCCGGCCAAAAATCCGTTTTTAACCCGTTTTCAAGCTGTAATTTCGTGTTCTATACATTGTAATGGACATATACTAGTTATAATAACAACCACAAACGAAAAATACTAAGAATCGAGAGATTTCGGGATTTTGTCGAAAACTTACAATTTGCCGAAATGAAAATCCGGAAAGGTAGAAATGTAGATCGTTGCGAGGTGGTCGTGAATCTCTAAAAATATTTGTGATTCGGTCGCGTTTCGTGGTAGTATTTTGAGGTTTTATAAGTTTGGTGGTTTGTTTCTTTTTAGAGAGAAAAAGAAGAGAGAGAGATAGAAGGAAAGATGAAATGAAGAAAAAGATGGGAGGTGGGGGTTATCCCCACTTTCCAGTTTTCGCTCCGCGTCACGTGTGGTGTTCGTTTGCTCCGTCGTTTAAGCGTTAATTAATTATTTACATTTTAATTATAAGTTTTAAATTACGATTTATTACGCGATATATTATTTAAATATTTTACAAATCATTTTATATTTGTGTTATAAAACGTAAGTTAGTTTATTTCGTTTGCGCGGTTTAATGTTTTAAATCGTGTAAGTTTGGTTTGTACGATACGAATGAATACGAAATATTATCAAAATAATATTTTTGACATAAAAGTGTTATTTAATAAAATGAGTCACCAACGTCCGTATAATATTGAATCGAAATACATCCGATTTAAATTGCGTACGATTTAATCAAATCGCATATTCGTATATATTCAACAATATATATATAATTCGATACATTAATTAGCCTAACAAGGAACTAATTACATGTATTAACATATGATTAGGCACTAAATCACTAGTCCTAATTTGGCGGGTGTTACATTCTCCCCCTGTTAGAAGAATTTCGTCCCGAAATTTAGCTCGAAGTCGTGTTTGATGTGGCATCAGTGAAAAGTTGAGGATATTTGAGTCGCATTTGGTCTTCCCGTTCCCAGGTGAATTCCGGACCACGCCGCGAATTCCATCTGACCTTGACGATGGGAATACGACTTTGTTTCAGTTGTTTGACCTCACGGTCCATAATTTCAGCGGGTTCCTCAACGAAATGAAGTTTATCGTCAACACGAATTTCATCTAGTGGAATAATAAGTGTCTCATCAGATAGACACTTCTTCAAATTTGAAATATGAAAAGTAGGGTGCACGCTGCTGAGTTCGGATGGCAGCTGCAATCGATAAGCTACGGGGCCAATCCGTTCGAGGATCTCAAAAGGCCCGATGTACCTGGGATTTAACTTCCCGCGTTTGCCAAAACGGATGACGCCTTTCCAAGGCGATACTTTTAAGAGTACTCGATCCCCAACTTGGAACTCGAGTGGTTTGCGTCTCACGTCAGCATAACTTTTCTGACGATCACGTGCGGCTTTGAGTCGGTTTTGGATTTCCACTATTTTCTCAGTGGTGGCGTGAATGAGTTCCGGACCAGTGAGTTGACTATCTCCCACTTCAGTCCAACAGATCGGTGATCGGCACTTACGACCGTACAGTGCCTCAAAAGGTGCAGCCTTAATGCTGGCGTGATAGCTGTTATTGTACGAGAATTCGCACAACGGTAGATGTCTTTCCCAGTTTGTACCGAAATCAACTACGCAGGCGCGTAGCATATCTTCCAGGGTTTGGATGGTTCGTTCACTTTGGCCATCGGTTTGAGGATGGTACGCGGTACTCATATCGAGACGGGTACCCATTGCTTTTTGAAGTGACTGCCAAAAGTGAGAGGTGAAACGGGCATCCCTATCAGAGATGACCGAGATTGGAACGCCGTGATGAGAAACGATTTCCTTGATGTAGATTTGTGCAAGGCGTTCCATTTTATCGTTTTCTTTGATTGCCAGGAAGTGAGCAGATTTGGTGAGACGATCGACGATCACCCAAATGGTATCGCAACCGCTCGTCGACTTGGGTAGTTTGGTTATGAAATCCATGGCAATTTGTTCCCATTTCCATTCAGGGATTTCAGGTTGTTGGAGTAAACCAGGTGGTTTCTGATGTTCGGTTTTGACTTTCGAGCAAGTAAGACACTTGCTGACATAAGTGGCGATTTCGGCTTTCATGTTTGGCCACCAATAAAATTCCTTGATACCGTGGTACATCTTATCGGATCCCGGATGAATAGAATATTTAGACTTGTGAGCCTCGTCCATCACCAAGTCTCTTAAGTTCCCAAAACTAGGCAACCAGATTCGGTTTGAGAAATACCTAATCCCGTTAGGTCTGATTTCGAATTGTTTGTCAATACCCCGCAAGGCTTCATCTTTGATGTTTTCAGATTTCAGGGCTTCGATCTGAGCGGTATGAATTTGAATGGTAAAATCGTTATGAATGGTCATACTGAGGGCTCGGACTCGAAGTGGTTTTGATCGTTCCTTTCGACTGAGGGCATCGGCTACAACGTTAGCCTTCCCTGGATGGTACTTGATCTCGCAATCGTAATCGGTAAGCAACTTGACCCATCGACGTTGCCTCATATTGAGATCCTTCTGATCGAAGATATGTTGGAGACTTTTGTGATCGGTAAAGATGGTGCACTTAGTGCCGTAGAGATAATGTCTCCAGATTTTTAGAGCAAAAATGACAGCTCCAAGTTCGAGATCGTGAGTGGTGTAGTTCTTTTCATGAATTTTCAGCTGTCGTGAGGCATAAGCAATGACCTTGTCTCGTTGCATAAGCACGCAACCAAGACCTTGGTGAGAAGCATCGCAGTATACCACGAAGTCATCGGTGCCTTCGGGTAAGGATAGAATTGGAGCACTGCAAAGCTTTTGTTTCAAAAGTTGGAACGCTGACTCTTGTTTTTTGGTCCAATCGAACCTTTTGTCCTTCTGATTCAGTACCGTAAGTGGTTGAGCTATTTTAGAGAAATTTTCGATAAATCGTCGATAATACCCAGCAAGACCCAAGAATTGTCGTACTTCAGTTGCAGAGGTGGGTGCTTGCCAGTCTTTGATAGCCTCGATCTTTGATGGGTCAACGTGAATTCCCTGACTGTCGATCACGTGACCAAGAAATTGAACAGTTTGGATCCAGAACTCACACTTAGAGAATTTAGCATAAAGCTCCTCGTGTCTAAGTAGTTCAAGGATGGTTTTGAGGTGTTGCGCATGTTCTTGCTCGTTGCGCGAGTAAATGAGTATGTCATCGATAAAGACAATGACAAACTTGTCGAGGTAAGGTTTGCACACCCGGTTCATGAGGTCCATGAATACAGCCGGTGCGTTGGTTAGACCAATGGGCATCACTTGGAATTCGTAGTGCCCGTAACGAGTTCTGAAAGCAGTTTTTGGAATATCGGTGTCGCAAACTCGTAATTGATGATAACCTGATCGCAGATCGATTTTTGAGTAAAAATTTGAACCCTGAAGTTGGTCGAATAGATCATCAATGCGAGGAAGTGGGTATCGGTTTTTGACGGTCAATTTGTTCAATTCTCGGTAGTCGATGCACATTCGGAATGAACCGTCCTTCTTTTTGACAAATAAGACCGGAGCTCCCCAAGGTGAAGAACTCGGTCTAATGAATCCTCGATCCAGAAGTTCCTGTAACTGAGAGGACAACTCCTGAAGCTCGGATGGGGCTAAACGGTATGGTGCGTGGGCCACCGGTGCGGCACCCGGCACGAGATCAATCGAGAACTCAACCTGTCTAAGCGGAGGTAGACCAGGTAATTCTTCCGGAAAGACCTCGGGAAAGTCTCTAACAATTGGCACATCCTCAAGTCGCTTCTCCTCCGACTTCTTCTCTGTGATGTGTGCAAGTATTGCGGGGTAACCCTTTCTCAGAAATTTTCGGGTTTTTAAGCAGGAGATTATATTGAGTCCCGTCCCACCGGTCTCCCCCTGTATGATCAAGGTTCCACCAACGGCGAGTGGGATACGGACGATTTTATCATGACAAACGATTTCAGCTCGATGCTTGGATAACCAGTCCATTCCGATAATGACGTCGAAACTTCCGATTTCAATGGGTATAAGGTCGATCGAAAAGGTTTCGTCAGCTAGGTTTAAAGTGCAATTAGGTATCACACTGGTGGTTTCTACAAGTTTTCCATTTGCTAGCTCTACAGTGTACTTAACATCTAAGGCAACAGGAGTGATGTCAAGTAATGGGCAAAAATCATCGGAGATAAAGCTTCTATCAGCACCAGTATCAAATAGAACGGAAGCAGTTAAGTTGTTGAGGAGGAACATACCCGAGACCACATTCGGGTCTTGGCGGGCGTCCCCAGATTTGATGACAAAAGCTCTGCTGCGAGTGTTGTTGTTGTTGCTGTTGTTGCGGTTGTTGTTGTTGTTGTTGTTGTTCTTCAGTTTTGGGCACGAGTCCCTGAAATGCCCAGGTTTCCCACACTCAAAGCATACTTTGGGTGGTCTGGTGTTGTTGTTGGAATTGTTGTTGGTAGGAGAGCGGCAATCTTTTGTGAGGTGGCCGTACCTCTTGCAGTTGTTGCAAAAGGGACCACATGAACCTTCATGGTGGCGACTGCACTTGGAACAATAAGGTTTGCTCCCAGTGTAGCCCCGGATGATGTCAGTGGTGGTGTTGTAAGCTTTGATGGTGTCGGGTTTCTTGTTTTGTTGGTTGGAGGGGTTGTTGTGGTAGTCAGACCACTTGCGTTTGTTGTTATGGGAGGATGAAGTGGGTGGTTCAGAATCTTGGCTCATGGACATTAGGTCTTGGGCCAATAGGATCGCACCGTCAATGGTGGTTGGTTTTGAAGAGATGACATGTCCCCGAACAGGATCAGGGAGACCAAGGGTGTACTTCCTGATTTTATCAGGTTCAGTGTTAACCATAGCTGGGCGGAGGGCAGCTAGTTGTTGAAACCTGGTGGTATAACCATCGATATCACCACCCTGAACCTTTAAGTTCCAGAACTCCTCATCTAGCTTTTGGAGTTTGGCGATAGAGCAGTATTTGGCAGTGAGTTTTGCCTTCAATTCCTCCCAAGTGAGTTGGTAGGCAATGTCAGCACCCACTGATTGGGTATATGAATTCCACCAAGAGTGGGCATCATCTTCAAGAGAGCAGGTGGCGAAGTTTACTTTGTCGTTCTCCGCGCATTTACTAACACGGAAAACAGTTTCCATTTTCTCGAACCATCTGATCAGTCCGATGGCTCCTTCAGAACCCTTGAAGCTCGAGGGTTTGCAGCTTTGGAAGTCCTTGTAAGAACAAGGTTTGACGGCAGAGGTTCCAGCGGTATCGCTGTTTCTTGTGGAGTTGGGTGGGGTATTCCGAGCCAAGGCTTCAGTAACAGCCTGGGTTATGAGTGACGTAATCTGAGCATCTGTGTAAGGTCGTGTCTTTGGCGGCATGATTATTCAATAAAAGAAATGAAGATACATGAGATTTTGTAAGAAAATTGTATTTATTTCAGATGTACATGTATAAAGGTGGTAATACATAACATCAATATGAAAAAGAATTATGGCAATTAATATGAGTTGAACGACAAGAAATATTTGATAGCTAATACGAGTTTAAAGGTTACATCCTACAGATGTATTACAAAAGATGTCGGGAATTGTTACATCCGACTGAATTATAGAGTAGCGCGTAGATAGTTACTAGATTACAGGATAGATTACAAGACAAAGACTACACTAGTCTTGACGTAGATTAATTTGTTCCATCATCGTGACAAGACGGTCCACAGTGTTTGCAAGCCTGCTAGCTTGTCGGGCGTTGTCTTCTGCTAGCGCAAGTCGTTGTGTTATTCCGCGCGCATACTCTTCTGCTTCACGTGAGCGTTGCTCACATTCTTCCATCCTTTGTTGTAGAAGGGCATTTTCCACCCTTATTTCTATAATTTGGTTGCGAAGGACATCCATGTTGTTGTTTGTGGTTTCAAGGTCGTCGGAGACCTGTTCTATGCGTTCAAGAGACGTAAGTCGCCAGTTTTCATTTGTTTCCTGCAACACGACATCCATTGTGCGAAGTCGCTGCTCGTGTTGATTTACCCTAGCAGTTAAAGCCGGTAAGGCGATGTGAGTGGGATACGGGCCAGCTCGAGGCAACCTGTTGTTCCTCCTTGCTACCCTTGGGTTCTGCGACCCGGATGGAGAACGAGATGAATTTGATGGGATGTTTGCCATTTATGAGACAAAGCGTTAGTAAGATTGAGGCCTATATTCATATAGCTCCTATATAATATAGCCTATTGAGTGTCTAGCATAAACATGTTTGAGTCTCGGTTCTCTCGAGGTCAGAGTCTTCTATTGTATCCTGTTCAGCCATAACTACTTTCAGATCTTACATCATCTTTGCTTAATTGTACATAGTTGATCAGGCTATGTTAAATTAAACTCGTATGCTGCAATCCCTGAACCAGTCATACCTAATAAGGAATACTGCCTAATGGTCATAGTCTAGGCTCACTAAATGCAACCTAGTTCACTATAACCTTAGGCTCTGATACCAATCTGTAACACCCCCGAGTTTGATGATTTGCGGAAGCTTGATTTGGGTGTTATTAATCAATAACAAAGCACAAAGATAAATAGCAAACGACTCTATATGCGTCGTTTTAACAAAATACATTGATAATTGAAATGTTACAACATTTAAAGCTTTACATAGCTCGAGTTTAATAAAATGAGATTTCAGTACATAAGTACTTGTACAAAATATACTAATGCGAGAAAATCTCAATCATCTGTATGCTGACTCGAGCTAAATCCTGAAGCAGAAACATCCTACTGCTGGGTACCTGCGATATATGCTAAAAGGTCAGCTATAAAGCTGGTGAGCTCACAGGTTTGAAATCAAGTAATATCGTATGAACCGCAAGATTTAAATAATGAATTGCATCCAGCAATTAAATAATGAATTGCATCCAGTAATTAAATAATAGTCATCTTGTATACAGCCATGAGCACATAGTTGAGCTTAACTCGAGGGCCGGGTCCCCTATAGAGAATTCCGGGCGAGGTGCCTCCACGAATGCCTAATCCACATTCGTCTTCCCAAATATTAGTACGTCCGTTTACCCGGTTAGTGCTTGCTAACCCGAACGAGGAGGGTCAATCCTATATGGTACCATATACTAATATTCACGCTACAACGTATTAACAACTATGCTGACGGAGGACTTTAAATGATTAGTTTCGAAAAACTCATGTAGTATATGAAAAGTTGGTACTTGCGTTCACATGTTAAAAGTTTGAGCAGTATATCACACCCCTGAGTAAAATAGTAAAAGAGGGGCTATGAGACTCACCTGAGTCTGAATGCGTTTAAACAAACGTAAGTTGATTAGCGAGAAATGAAGTCCAACGACTTGTAACCTGAGGGTGTCCACGACACGCGATGGTTATAATCATGATTGGGTATCTCAAAAGATCACCCTTGTAGTTGTTACACAACTATATATGTCCAAATTACTTCGATTTGGTTTATTTAATAAGTGTTTGAAAACGTGTACGGCCCGTTGGTGACGGATTTGAAATAATAAACTTTAAGGATTATTATCATGTATTTGGCGTTTTGCACTTAAAAGTGTGTCCCAATGTGTTTTATAAGTCGTATCGTATAAGTGTTTGAGGTTACATAGTTCCGACACTTAGTGAAATTGAGATTTGAAAACCTGCTGTTTTATGCGACACAATCATGCGACCCTAAATGAATTATGCGACACAAAGGTTGTGTCGCATAGGAGTGCGACACAATGTCCATACGACACAAGGGTTGTGTCGCATGGATGCGAAATGCTGATTCAACAGCGACATAGTGATCGTGTCGTATGGGGTATGCGACATAGTGGTTGTGTCGCAGGACTTGCGACACTAAATATCTGGTACGACATAAGGTACGACACAAGGGATTTTATGCGACATAAAGGCTAAAATACGACACAACATGCGACACAATGCTTGTGTCGCATGGATGAACACCAGCCCAGAATTCCGGCTGTTCAACATTTTCCGGCCAAAAATCCGTTTTTAACCCGTTTTCAAGCTGTAATTTCGTGTTCTATACATTGTAATGGACATATACTAGTTATAATAACAACCACAAACGAAAAATACTAAGAATCGAGAGATTTCGGGATTTTGTCGAAAACTTACAATTTGCCGAAATGAAAATCCGGAAAGGTAGAAATGTAGATCGTTGCGAGGTGGTCGTGAATCTCTAAAAATATTTGTGATTCGGTCGCGTTTCGTGGTAGTATTTTGCGGTTTTATAAGTTTGGTGGTTTGTTTCTTTTTAGAGAGAAAAAGAAGAGAGAGAGATAGAAAGAAAGATGAAATGAAGAAAAAGATGGGAGGTGGGGGTTATCCCCACTTTCCAGTTTTCGCTCCGCGTCACGTGTGGTGTTCGTTTGCTCCGTCGTTTAAGCGTTAATTAATTATTTACATTTTAATTATAAGTTTTAAATTACGATTTATTACGCGATATATTATTTAAATATTTTACAAATCATTTTATATTTGTGTTATAAAACGTAAGTTAGTTTATTTCGTTTGCGCGGTTTAATGTTTTAAATCGTGTAAGTTTGGTTTGTACGATACGAATGAATACGAAATATTATCAAAATAATATTTTTGACATAAAAGTGTTATTTAATAAAATGAGTCACCAACGTCCGTATAATATTGAATCGAAATACATCCGATTTAAATTGCGTACGATTTAATCAAATCGCATATTCGTATATATTCAACAATATATATATAATTCGATACATTAATTAGCCTAACAAGGAACTAATTACATGTATTAACATATGATTAGGCACTAAATCACTAGTCCTAATTTGGCGGGTGTTACAGGCACATTTGTTTCCACCCTTTCAGGTGTCGAAGAAAGGATGTTCTCTCAAAACTTTTATGTCTAGTAAACCATCATCTTACATTGGAAGTCCTGATCCTACGGTCACCTTAGACTGGTTGCGTGATGTGGAAAGAAAGTTAGAGGTTTGTCACTGTGATGAGGAAGACAAAGCTCCCTATACTGTTCAATTGTTGAAAGGTGAAGCTATGTCGTGGTGGGATTCGATAACTGCTCATTTTACTCCACAACAAAAGAGTTCTATTAGGTGGCAGGATTTTCATGCCGAGGTATGCAAACAGTTCTGTTCGGAATATAACCTTGATCGTGTCAGACAGGAATTTATGGATTTACGGAAGACTGATGAGATGTCAATTGATGAGCTTATCCGACAATTTTCTGAGAAATTAAGATTTGTGCAACAGTGGGTCCCGACTGAAAGAAACAAAATTAGCCACTTTGTGAAAACCTTACCTCCAGATTATCGTACCACAGTGCGATTGGCTAGTAGCATTTCTCAGGCTTTTGAGTGGGCACGATCCGTGGATAGTGATGTTATGGCTAGGAGGTTGCAAAATAAAGAAAGGTATGCACAGAAACCGAAGGGTGATTCTTCCGGTAAAGGAAAACAAAGATGGCAACCTTCCCAATCAAACAAGAAAACTAGTTATGGTGGTGTTCCGATGGATAATTCTTATTGTGCAAGATGTCGATCAAAACATACCGGACCTTGTTCTATTCGGACGTCAAGGTGTATGAAATGTGGGGTGTTGGGACATAATGCGATTGATTGTACTTATCAAAATAATGTGTGTTGGACGTGTCACAAAGAAGGACATAGAGCGGGTGATTGTCCTGATGCAAGGAAGCAGGGTACGGGTGCGGCTAGAGGTTCCTCATCTTCTGGCCAGAAAAGGAAGATTTCACCAGCTGCTACGGGTTGAGCTTTTCAAATGACCGTGGATGATGCTGTGCTTACTGATGATGTGATTACTGGTACTTTTCTTGTTAACTCTGTACCAGCCCGTGTATTATTTGATTATGGAGCAAATTGCTCGTTTATATCTGTGCAATTTTGTGATAAACTGAAATTGATGCCCTCTGTGATTTCTAATCCCTTAGAAGTTGAGGTAGCTGATGGTAAGACAGTTCCTGTTACCACATCGGTAGCCGGAGCTAGCATACTAATAGAGGATCATGAATTTCCAGTTTCTTTCCTATTGATGCAAATCCCTAGTTTTGATGTGGTTCTTGGTATGGACTGGCTGAGTCAAAACAAAGCCGACATCTCTTGTCATAAAAAGTTGATAAAAATCCCAGTTTCCAATCTATCATATGTTGTGGCGCGTGGGGAACGTGCAAAGGGTAGTATTTCGGTAATATCCATGATGAAGGCTAGGAAGTCTTTAGTTAAGGGTTGTGAATCCTTTGTGGCCTATGTTGTAGATGTCAAAGTAGAAAAGAAATCCATTTCCGATATTCGGGTGGTTTCTGAATATTCGGACGTGTTTCCGGATGAATTGCCTGGCCTTCCCCCTGTAAGAGATGTAGAATACCAAATTGATTTAATTCCTGGTTCGTCTCCAGTAGCAAGGGCTCCTTATAGATTAGCTCATTCCGAAATCCGTGAAATGATGGGGCAAATTCAGGAATTGTTAGATAAGGGTTTTATTAGGCCGAGTTCATCGCCGTGGGGTGCTCCCGTGTTATTTGTGAAGAAGAAAGATGGTACTCTCCGTATGTGCATCGATTATCGGGAATTAAATAAGAGGACGGTGAAGAACAAATACCCGTTGCCCAGAATTGATGAATTGTTTGATCAATTACAAGGATCCTCTTATTTTTCAAAAATTGATTTGAGATCGGGATATCATCAAGTCCGAGTTCGTGAGGAAGATATTCCTAAAACCGCTTTTCGCACGAGGTATGGTCACTATGAGTTTTTGGTTATGCCGTTCGGGTTAACGAATGCTCCTGCAATCTTTATGGATTTAATGAATCGGGTGTGTCGTCCCTATCTTGATCAGTTTGTGATTGTGTTTATCGATGATATTTTGATTTATTCCAAGTCTGAAGCGGATCATGAAATGCATCTGAGATTGATACTTGAAACTTTGAAAAGAGAGCAGCTTTATGCAAAGTTTTCGAAATGTGAGTTTTGGTTACGTGAGGTGTAGTTTTTGGGGCATATCATTTGCAAAGACGGGGTTAGAGTGGATCCATCTAAAGTGAAAGCTGTTATGAATTGGAATGCGCCTAAGTCTCCTTCAGAAATTAAAAGTTTCCTTGGATTAGCAGGATACTACAGAAAGTTTATCAAAGATTTTTCCAAAATTGCGAGTTCATTGACTAAGTTAACTCGGAAGGATGTGAAATTTCAGTGGACCGAACAACAAGAGGCAGCTTTTCAGACATTAAAGCAATTATTGTGTCAAGCCCCGGTTTTGGCGTTACCTGATGGGTCGGATGATTTCATTGTATATTGTGATGCATCGCATACCGGATTAGGTGGTGTTTTAATGCAAAGAGATCGTGTAATTGCGTATGCTTCTAGACAGCTTAAACCACATGAAAAGAATTATCCGACACATGATTTGGAGCTTGCGGCTGTAATTTTTGCCTTGAAGATATGGAGACATTATTTGTATGGTACGAAATGTGTAATTTGCACGGATCATAAAAGCCTTCAGTACATGTTTTCGCAAAAAGAATTGAATATGCGGCAGAGGCGGTGGTTAGAATTGATTAAAGATTATGATTGCGAGATCCGTTATCACCCGGGTAAAGCTAATGTGGTTGCGGATGCGTTGAGTCGAAATATATCTAGTGACAAGATTTGTTTCATGCGATTAGAGGTGTCCTCTGATTTGATTTCTCAGCTTAGAGTCGCACAGATTGAAGCTTTATTGGATGTAAATTTGAAATCCGAGATCATGTTGAAACGAAAGGAGTTGTTAGTTGATGATTCACGTGGGTTGAAAACTTTTCAGTCTCGGGTTTGGGTCCCATTAATTGGTGGACTTCGTGAGTTGATTTTGACGGAGGTTCATAAATCGAGATTATCTATTCATCCCGGTAGCACGAAAATGTATAACGATTTGAAACCTTTGTATTGGTGGCCAACAATGAAAACGGATGTAGCCAGATTTGTGGAATCATGTCATATTTGTTCCCAAGTAAAAGCCGAGCATCAAAAGCCTTATGGTTCGTTGAAACAATTGGAGATACCCGAGTGGAAATGGGAACACATCACTATGGATTTTGTCACCAAATTACCACGTACGCAGAAAGGCAACGATATGATTTGGGTTGTTGTTGATCGTTTAACTAAAAGCGCCCATTTTCTTGCGACCAGTGAAACCGCTTCTTTGACTCGTTTGGCTCAATTGTATATTAATGAGATTGTATCGAGGCACGGAATTCCATTATCTATTGTGTCAGATCGAGATTCCAGATTTGTGTCAGGCTTTTGGCAGAATCTTCAGAGAGAGTTAGGTACTCGAGTTAATCTAAGTACTGCATATCATCCTCAGACAGATGGACAGTCAGAAAGAACTATTCAGACTCTCGAGGATATGTTGAGGGCGTGTATTTTGGAGTATGGGGGTTCGTGGGACTCTCACCTACCTTTGGTGGAATTTGCGTATAATAATTCGTATCATTCAAGTATTGGTATGCCGCCATATGAAATGCTTTACGGACGTCGTTGTCGAACGCCGACTTGTTGGTTAGAGGCGGGAGAAAAACAGTTTGCGGGTCCCGATATTGTCCAGATTACGGCTGATAAAGTTGCTATAGCTCGCGAGAAATTGAAAGCCGCCAGAGATATGCAGAAACAGTATGCTGATCCGCGTCGTCGACCAGTTAACTTTGTCGAAGGAGAATTGGTTTATTTAAAAGTGTCACTTTGGAAGGGCGTGATTCGTTTTGGTAAGCGTGGAAAATTGGCTCCGAGATTTATAGGTCCATTCAAAATTCGCCAAGTAGTTAATGACCAAACAGTTGCCTTAGACCTTCCTTCTGAATTAAGTGGTATTCACGACACCTTTAATGTATGCTATTTGCGGAAATGTAATGTGGAGGATCCAACCCAAATCCTTCCGTTACAAGATCTTAGAGTTGACCAAGGTCAGAAATTAGTAGAAGAGCCCATTGAGTTAGTTGATAGAAAAGTGACTAAATTACGCAAGAAGGAGATACCTATGGTTCTAGTAAAATGGAAACATAGTTTGGGAGAAAATCTTACTTGGGAGACCGAGTCGAGTATGAGGGCCCGTTACCCTAGTTTGTTCGAGTCTAGTTAGATTTCGGGGACGAAATCTTTTAAGGAGGGAAGATTTGTAACACCCTGAAATTGGGCCCAGTAGAATCAGGTATTTATTTAAATTTAAATATGTACATTTCATTGTTTGAATATGTTTGATTGTAAAATTAATAAGTAAATAAGTCTCAGGAGATATTGTGACTAGTAAAATATTATTTGTTTTAAATTATCTTAGACGACGGTAAAATAAAATAATTTTCTTGCAGTTGGTATTTAGGTTCCAGACAATAGATCGAAAGGTGATATAACATAGTACTGTAAATAAAAGGGGTCGGTTTTAATAAAAAGGGTAGGCCGATCATTTTTCCCCAACTCCTCAATTTTCACCTAGTTTTAACCTAACTAAAAAAAAAAAACCTAGCTAAAATCCATACCAAAACAAAGGCTTAAATCATATTGATTGAAGAATGGAAGCTTGAATTCTTGTTAAGATCATCATCCTCATCTTCATAGTGTTCTTTATCTTGTAAGTTATAATTTTTATATATAATGAGTTTTAGGTAAATTATTGATTATTATGATTTGAAGCTTGATGAATTAAATTAAGTGTTGTATATCGATTTGATGATAATGATTGAACTTCTTTTACTTGATTTCATGATAAAAACATAATAGATTTCTTGAGTTTTAAGTTTGAATAGAAATTTTTAGGTTATATGTGATTTGAATGATTTGTGTTGATTAGATGAATGAAACTATGTTATATGAGGTTACTAGATGTTATAGTAGCTAAATATTGGTAATTTTCGAGTATAAAAACCGAGTTTGGTTGATTTGGTAATTTTTGGTTGAACATGAATAGTGCAGAAATCGCAGGCCTGGAAGACGAGGGAATACGATCGTATTCCAGGGAGTACGTTCGTATTCCTGGGAGTACGGCGTATTCCCAATCGTATTCCAGATCGTATTCCTTAAATAAAGGTCTGATCCAAAACTGAGCTTGTAAATGGTCGGGAATACGGCGTATTCCCTTGAATACGGTCGTATTCCCGGGAGTACGGCGTACTCATGGAACGTATTCATGGGAATACGGCGTACTCAATTGAGTACGATCGTATTCCCATGTTTTGATGGGGAAATTTTCAATTGAGCTCAATTATGTAATTTAGCTTGTACATTGTATTGATATTGCTTAGTATATGTTTGAGGGTGAATATTAAGTATATATAGTATGATTTTGAGATTGACTTGAATTTCTCGTATGTTTCAGAACCGCCGAAGACTCAATAAAGTTAGAACTTTGAGTGGAGACGGAATCGATACAGGTGAGTGGACTTTGATCTCTCACTATGTTTGGTGATCACTTATGTGGTTACTTCAAGTGTTATTTGTGCATTCTTGTGTTAAGGCATATTGTGAATTAGAAGCAAGTGTTAAGAAACCTATTGGTGATTGTGTTAAGGAGGTCAATCTTGTTGGACGTTTTGCTACAGGTTAGTCAACACGAGAGTTGTAAACATGTGTTGTGAATGGAGCTTGTGTTGACTAAAGGTAGCAAATCGTTATCGGTTAACCACTGTATTGGCCTGCAGTTGGTGTAAGTGTCGCTTGGTGGGCCACCGCGGCTGAGGGTGCCACAAGGGCCACCGATCCTCTAGTGATGTTGAGTCAAAGTGTTAATTGTTGTAGACTCATGGTGTTAAACTAAGTGTAGTGTTAGTGATGAGTTAACTCACTTAGCTTCGTGCTAATCCCTCGTTGTTTACTCCTCGCAGGTTATTATATTTTGTTATGGGCGGGTCTCGGAGTAAATTGAAGGAGTGTTCGACAATGATGAAACTCTGATGACTTTTGTACTACTTTAAATGTTTTGTTAAAGTAACGCCCATCTAATTGTGTAGCTATATAACGAAGTACTTATGTAAATGATTATGTATATTTTGGATAATCCAAGGTTATATATATATATATATATATATATATATATATATATGGGATATTGCTTCCGCGATGTTTATAAAAAAAAAATATGTGTTCTAAATTAGGGGCGTTATATTTACGGTACTGAAGAATCTTAAAAACTTTATTTTTGATATGGTACAAAGTAAGTAGAAAAATAATGTAGTGTTGGGCAATTGGTTTTGATCGAGAAAGAGATGATATATAATTTGATGCCCTGGCTTTTTCCGAGTTTACAAGTTCAGGTATTATCCTATGAGGAAAGTTCATTAGAGAATGCTAAAAAAATGAAGAATGAAGGAACCATTCTCCACCCTTGGATCAACAAAATCAAGTGACAACATTAATTGATTTTTAATAATTAATATTTGTTTGCTGTTAAAAAAAGACACGGAGGGGTGTTTTGGGCATTTCACATTTCCCTCAAACCTCTCTTCCAGTACGTAACAAATCCTTCTATTACTCAAAAATCAAAATTCTCTCAATCCCTAATTTAGTCTCATCAGATCAATTTCATAGAGGAATCGCACTCAAATCCACTCACATTACTCGATTCTCACATTCAATCACTTTCTCATAACGTTTTCCTCGATTTCGTAAGTTGTTCTTCGTTTTTTTTTTTTTTGTTTTTTTTTCATAAATTTCAAATCTTGTTGGAACTCTTTAGATTGGGGATACGGTTGTATATGTATGGAATTGAATTTGATTATAATCACTTAATAGTGTAAGATTTAGTTTCAGTATCAAAACCTAGATATATTATAGTAAAAGTATGAGAACGAAATCATTAAATCAGAAATATAGTATGCTGAGTGGTTGTTACTTCCAAGTGGAATAGTATTATCTTGACCTCTTATAAGTTAATTTCTCAGGCAAAATTATATCAGATTGAATTTCTGGTGGAGGTTTGATAATATACAATTGAATCATAATGTTAGTTGTAACTATTTTATGATGCATGCCAAGTGTTTGATATTTTGCCCCAATGAATTTAAACTTGAAATTTTCTACCATATTTTGTTCCAATGGTGTTAGCTTATCATACTTTCAATCATCTCTTATCATGCTGATGTAAAGATCTATGGACGAAAGTGGATGATGGATACAATTTGTGGGGCTACACCTTTGGTTTGTATGGTAATTTTATTTATCACATATGATTCATTGATATAAAGTGGAGATTGGACATGTTATCAGGTTATTGACATGATTGTTCATTGATTCTACATGTTTTAGAGTTGAATGTATTTAGGTGTCTTTGTGATACACATAACGTGCTAGCAATATCTTTTTGACAATAGGGCTGACTATCACAGGTGAGAAAACCGTTCAGTAGTAACTATCTGATGCAACCTTTACTGGATACTTGAAATGAGTTTCTCTTTTACAGGTTGCTTTCACTAGGAAAGATAACTTTGGAAAGCAAAACCGTGATATGAAGTAGGCTTAATCACAAAAGACACTTCACATACTGGACCCACCTGAGGTTCAGTATGTTGAATGCAACAACCCCAACGAGCTCAAGTAAATGATAGAAGACGCAAAATGTCGAGCTTTGACGACAAGGTATGCCACCATTCTTTACGTTATATACTAAAGTGTGTGAGACTACTAATTAGCATGTGTAAAGATAATTTTTTTTTTTAGCTCAATTCTGACTAGTGCTTTCTCCAATGGATTAAATTTGATGGGCTAATATAAACTTTTACACCTTGTGTGTGATATCATGTGTTATCCTATGTGGAAAAATTATTAGGATTTCATTTCATAAATTTCTACAATATTGAAAAGTAGTGATTAGTGATTTATGAGGTTAAAAAGGAGAGAATTTAGTCCTTTCACTGAATGACAGTAATCAGTCTACAAGGTTTGCTCTATATAGAAATGTAACTCCATTGTTGCAATATGCTTTATTGTTGTTGTGCCACTAAAGGTGGCGATTTATACCTGTTTATTAATATGAATATTATAGCTTTGATTGTTGTTTGTACGTTTTTCTATCGCAAATTGTTTAAATCCAATATTTTAGCTAAACCAAGAACTGGTTCCTATTACGTGGGCAAGCCGTTTGCTAGGAAAACTCGACTCTTGGTCAAATCAAATATTTTAGCCCAACCTGCATCATGTGTGCATGTGTCACCGTTACTTACTCCCCTTAATCTGTCTTGTAGGCAATATATGAACATTCAGTTTTTAGAAGAAGCATGCTTTAGTGAAAGATATCACCATTGGAATTTTAAAAGTATTCAATGGCTAGTGATTATGTAGAATATAGACGCATTATGAATGCAAAGCTTACTGCTGTAAATATGAAGTGGAGGATGGCGCCAAATTTCCTTGATTCTTATGAAGCCACATAAATAATTACATTAGTGAGGTTGAAAGCAAGTGAGACTACTCGTTGGGTGAAGATGGCAGTGCAATTAAGGATAAAGTATGTGATGAAGATGCTGTTGCACGAGTTTCAGTTACACAGGCAAAAGATCTTCCGGATAATATGGCTTTAACATTTGATAAATTTTATTTGTAAGAAGATGGTGTGGCTTTTTGAAAGTACCGTAGTAATTACATTAATATAAGAATAAGCTTTCTGGAAACGCTATGTTTTTTTGTATGATTTTTGATAGCCTGAAGTGTATATATTGAGTTTTTTAAGTGTTTATTTGTTAGATCATATGTGATTTTTATATTATATCATTTGAATAATTGAGAACTAAATGTAAAATCACATGTGACATTTATATGTAATGATATGTTTATGAGAAATTTAAGTATAATCACATGTGATTTTACATATAATCGCATGAGTTTTTAGCCCTAAATCACATGTTATATATAATCACATGTGATTTTACATATAAACACATGAGTTTTTACCCCTAAAATCACATGTGAAATCACATTTTACCTAAAATCACATGTGATTTTACCTAAAATCACATGTGATTTTACCTAAATCACATGTGATTTTTACCTAAAATCACATGTGAAATCACATGTGATTTTACATATAATCACAAGAGTTTTACCCCTAAAATCACATGTGATTTTTATATATAATCACATGAGTTTTACCTAAAATCACATGTGATTTTTACATATAATTACATGAGTTTTTAACCTAAATCACATGTGATTATTCATAAAACACATTAGATCATTGTTAAATCACTATTAAAAATTCTTCACAATAATAATTATGCTACCACTTAAACTATTGAAATATAATAAACATTTATACAAACTAGTGCTAACAAAATGAGATGCTTTGATTCATGGTTAAATAACCAAACCAATTCGAAACAGTTAACAACAAAGTTTAATACGACAGAACTACTCGAAAACCAAACATATAGTGTTTGATTCATGGTTCCAAATCCTGACTAACCACTTACAGTCATCTAATGAAGTTAACAGGGTAAAGAGAACACAACAAAAACGCTATGAACGTCGAGCCATGATTTTATCTAAGTTCACACAAAATAAAGCTCGATTTTTTCAACCAAGGTTTCAAACTTTCAATCAGAGATTGTGGTAGCATCTGATTTGACGTAAAAAGTCATGTTTTACGCGCATCTTTTATCTCATACTTGGCACTTAATTAACAAAAACATGCCAATAAAGCTCACATTTACCACATTTTGTTAAAAAGGTATAAACTTTATAAATATTTCAAAAAACAACGGTAAATGGACGAAAAACACACTTAAATAGGCATAATTCGTTCGACACGCTATTTTATCGTAAAACTCCGATCTGGGACTTAATAAATATCTTAAAATGTAGGTCTAGAGAATACGAACGCGTGGATATAAAGAACGTTGAAAACGGATCAAGAACGAAGAAGTTAGAGCCAAACGAGTACGATCCAGCACACAAGACTTACGATCCAGCACACAAGACCACGGACCAAGATCACACCACACCCCAGGGGCCGTATACCCCCCTACAGGGGCTGTATACCCCCTCTACAGGGCCGTATACCCCCTGTTTGGGGTGGTATACCCCCTCTACGGTGCCGGATACGCCTTATTTGCTACCAAATACTCCCTATTTGCTACCGAATACGCCCTATTTAGGGTGGTATTCCCCCTTTACGGTGTCGAATTTTATAGCTAGGGGGTGTATTTCAGTATTAAATTGGAGCGAGGGTGTTAAGTGTAAAATCGTATCTTGTATGCCTATAAATAGTGGCATCAACCTCCTCATTTTCACACCTTCACCATGAACAAGGGTGTATTTCAGTATTAAATTGGAGCGAGGGTGTTAAGTGTAAAATCGTATCTTGTATGCCTATAAATAGTGGCATCAACCTCCTCATTTTCACACCTTCACCATGAACAACACAATTCATTCTTACTCTTTCACACACTTCTCTTGTATTTTTATTTCTTAGTTAGTTTCTCTCTCTAGCACTACTCTTAGGAGTTAGAGGAGAAATTAGAGGGTAGCTAGTAGATTAGAGGAGAGATAATCGTTGTAATAAAGGAGTATTGCTATTCAAGCTGGTATTCAAGGATTGCAATTATTTTCTCTCTGTTACGCTGCTCTATTATCCGGTGATATCTATTCCTTCATACTGTTATTATGTCTGAATTATCCATGCGTAATATTATGGTATGTGCTTTATTTGTTGCCATGTTTATTGAGTAGTGTAATATTGTGATTGTTGGAATGTAGATATTTAGGAGTAGGGATGATATTAAATTAATCTTTAATTAAATATGTGATTGGAAATTGTAATGTTATGTATCGGGTTAAACTTTTCAAGCGGTAGATCTAAACCACCATATACACCCTTTCCAAGCTTTCACGTGGCTATTACTTTAGTATTAGGACTTGATCAACCCTAGTATCGGTAGATAGTTATCTGTGTTATTGTTGAAACTGTGAACATGCCGTAAAACGGCCCAGTACTTAGTATAGTGCTGGAAACACCTCCGGTGGAGTACAAATGCGTGGAAGCTACGGACCGGTCGTAAGCATATGACACCGTAGATACCTGGAAGTCACCCTTCCTGAACATGGTCTAGGTATATATTAAAGCTGTGGAACTGCTGAAAAACGTAGTATACACCGTGAAACAAACCTAGGGATGAACGTTTGATCGCAAAGGAGGGTCTACACCTTGACGGAAGTACTTGTGCTCCTCAACTAAGTTTAAGGGATCTGGAAAAGAAAGCAAACATTCAGCTGTAGTGTAAGATGCTTAAACCCCCTTATCCAACATAACCGACAGTTTAACATACAATAGCAAGCAATTAGTACAAACCTTAATAAAATCAATTAGATCTAGGTGTTAAGAACGGTCAGAAATTAAATATCGGTCTGTTACCTTATTCATGCACCCAGGGTTAATCCCAAGAAGGGTCACTTGTCCTCATCGGACAGTGTTGGGGGTTGAGCAGCCTGATCTGATCAGAATCATGATAGCCTAGTACTCAGTGACATACGACTTAGGGTTTCCACTTTAAATCGTAGGGTGCTAGTTTTACACCAAACCTCTGTTGATTTAATTAAGTCAAGTCTCCAATCATATTTTATAATGAACATCACCCCGAAACCTGAATATTGAAACTTCAGCAATCACAACTCTATCTATCTGCTAACCCTATCAGTAGTGTAGTATTTTACTTTCATGCACCTTAGTTAAATTAGAAAATACCAAAAACAAACCCTACCTGCTCTATTTAAACTCATCCTATTAGCTACTAATTTCTGAGGTATTTAATTCATTTCGATTCGCTCCGATTTTAAGAACGACACCTGAGTCAGACTTACCACTTACTACCCTAATACCCTTAGAGCAGTAGGTAGTAATAAAACTTAGGCTTCCCAGCAAAATATAAATTTAAAACCCTCTGATCACCCGCCTCGAGCGTGAGGTCCGACGACGACAGGAAGCGATTCCTGAACCGACCGTTCGGGGTGCGATCAGCATCACTACCACAACTAGTAGTTGCACCATTTGCATCACTTCCATTGTCTTCATTTGATGGATTTACATTATCACCCGATAGCTGATTACTCGCACCTACAGAAAAGGAAAGACCGGCGTTTGACTTTTCATTATTGCCTTCGACCTTTTAACCCCACGGTACATATGTTGCATACAGTATTTCTGATCTGGGATCACTTCTTTGTTGCACCGCCATTTCTTGCCATCTGCTCTTTTGCATCTTACAGATTCAACTACTGTAACAGCACTGCTATTATCGTTGTTTGAGGTCCCTGTAAAATCGTCATATGTGATTTCATAATAAAAAATCAAAATTTGTGATTTTAATTTATCAATCTTACTTGTTTCACCTTCTTCATAACAAACATGAGAGTGCCCCCTGGATGTGGATCTAAGTGTTGATCGAAAGTAATAGATTGGCGGAATCAATCAATTACACAAACAAGTAATAAACTCAAACCGAAACAATGATTAATCAAAGTAAACGAGTATATTAGCTTGTAATTCGTATTGAAACTGTTTACAGAAGTGCTTAGTCGACAAATGATGCTAGGGTTTCGTCAACCCTAGCCGAAAACCCGTAGGTTTCAATTTATACTAAAACAAATCGGCAGACATGCGTCACTTGGGAAGTGTCGCATGTCGCCGCCCTCATGCGTCACTTACCTAAGTGTCGCTATGCGTCACTAGGGCAAGTGTCGCCTAATGCTAAACTTAAGTGTCGCAAATACAGAAAATGACTTTTCTAATAAAACTAACTAACGACACTTACAACTCAATAGACCAACTGACAGACACACAATCATGTATCAACAAACTCCCCCGTGTCTTCAGCTTGGTCTTCAAAAACATCTTCAGTTTAAACCCAACCTGGTGGAAATACTCCACCAGCATGAATACCCACTCGAACACAAATCTCGACCACCTTCTCGAACTTTGAAGCTTCTTCTTGATCATAACGATGATACTCCATCTTACTTTTGTGAAGAGCTTTCAAATCTTTCTTCGTCAAATTGATAAGGCTGATCGGATCAAAAACACGAAGAGTTCTTCCATATTTTGCAGATAAACTCCAATTACCCTTCTCAATCACTGGATCTTCAACCGAAAGATATTCAATGACTGCTTCTTGAGTAACAGAATCAAACCACCAATATCGTAATCTTTTCAGAAAATCAAGTGGTAATGACTGCAAAGGCACAGTTTTCTGACTAGCAGCTGGAGGATAATGATACTTCACAATCGGTTGCTGAGTTCTTGAATCCAACTTTTTCTTGTATGAATAACGAACTCCCAGCTCTGGTCTAACCCACAAATACTTCTTGCTATAGATATCTTTTCTAAGAATCTTCTGAAACATGTTACCACGAAAATCATCAGTGTGGTTAACAATGTTCAGTTGAGCAAGACGATTCAATTCTTCCTTCGGCAGCGTGCTAATACAGTTAAATCTCGGCCGAAAATACTGTACTCCATCTCTTCGCTTAATAAGAATCAGAAAGTTGACTTCATCAAACTTCCAACTTCTGATTAATCCAGTCAAATCACCTCGAACCTGATATGTTTTGCAAATCTTCAATTCAGGCTTGAGCTTTCGAAACATCGGGCGCTCTGAAGATGTAGACGGTTGCGCTTGTTCAGGAACAGATTCAGCAGTTGGTTGTTCCTGAGTAGTATCTGTTTGAGGCTCTTGGTCATCATCAGAATCATCGGACTCAATGATCGGTGCATCAAAATCATACGGTTGAGCCGGTTGTTTCTGAACTGGTTCCGATTCTCGCTCAGGTGCTGGTTCCTGATGAGGATTAACCAAATATTCTTCGTCTGACCCTGGAACCTCAGCATCCATCTCTATATCATCCGGATCAACTGATTTATCTTCTTCATCATCCGGATTTATCAAACTCTGAATGTATGTGAGATTAACATTCGAATAATCAACCGAAATGGGTCTCGGTTGTCCTGAAACATCAACGAAATAATCCAAAGCAATGTTTTCATTAATAGAATCTGGATTTACATTTTCGGATTCTGGGGGAGGGGTTACATTTGTTTCTAAGGTTCTCTGACCTTCCTCCCCCGAAACAACAGTAACCGCTTCCAATTCTAACAACCTAGACTGCACATCTTTCAATTCTAGCTGCAATTCCTGCACATGAGCTGCTTTTATCTCCAAATCTTTTATTTGAGCAGCTTGAGCTTCAATCACGGCAGCCTGATCATCAAAACGCTTGTTCATCTGAGTTATCTGATCAAGTAACTGCTGAAGCATCGCAGTAGGCGGTTGTTGTTGTTGTTGTTGATCTTGGTGACCAGGCTCCTGAATGGTAATTCCTGTTCGCTGGCGTCTTCTCAATGGTAAATTAGCATAAGACGGAGAAGACCCAGCTGGTCGCTTTCCAAGATTAGGCGGTACATGAACACGCCCCGCAGAAATCCTTCTCAAAATACGCTTAAAGCGTCGAGGATCAGCCAACTGTATTCCATCCAATGCATCCTGAGGTGGTACATCACCCGGAGAATCAGGTGGTGTAACACCACCATCAGATTCCTCAGCTGGAACCTCTTCAACTTGCTCAATATCCTCCAAATCTTGAGCTACAGCAGCATCAACTAAATCTGCCTCATTGACCGGAGGAACAACAACATCCTCATAACTATCCCCGGGCGGCGCAACATAGTGTTCGTTTACTATGTGCCCAAATAACTCACGATCAGGTAAGATCTGAGAATCTTTTGGTGGCAGCTTACAGTCATTGAAAACACGTAACATCATGGGCGTTGGAAATAGTAACGATCTTAGATCCGGAGCTATTCCCAAATTCAAATCATTTAACAACAGCTGAACAAAACGAGGATATAACAGCCATTTTTCTTTTCCAGCTCGAACATTATCAACCATATTCCCGAAAATATAACCACTGAAGTTATACGGCTTGTTATAAACTAATGCCAGCATCAGAGATAACGTCATGTGACTTGCAGCATCGTATCCTCCTTTTCGCGGAGATAAACACACAATTACAATGTGAGCTAAGTATCTCCAAACCCGACAGAGATACTGTTTACGAAAATCAGTAAGCTGATCAGCCGGATAACCCAATCTCTGAAGACCCCCGTAGATAAAAGTGGTCTCAAAAACGGTCGGCATATCGTTTGCATCATCAAACTGCAAAACGCGGCGAACTGAATCCTGTGTAATCTGAATCTCACGACCAAACATAGTGGTCACAATCCTCGGAGTGTCGTTCTCTGTTCTGATAAATGCGTGGTCATAAAACTCCTCGATTTGATTCATATACACTGGTACTGAAGCTGTAATAGCGTAATGAATCCTCGAACGTCTAAGAAACTCGATCATCGGCCGAAAAGGCAATGAGTTCTTATGCGTAGATTCCAAAAATGCAACAATGTTGTGCCTGGTGTTTGTGCGACGATAATAATCATGAAGATGCTCCATCTGTAACTATAAACCAGACAAGAACACGAAAAATCGTTACAGAATAAGCTCAAAAACATAATCGAAAAATCTGATTTTATAGCGTCACTGAAGAAGTGACGCACGTAAGACAGCCGACACTTAAGGAGTGCCGTATGAAAATCAGAAATCAGAAGGATGCGTCACTTAAGGTAAGTGACGCATTGAAAGCGTCACTGGTGTAAGTGACGTTGCCGCAACATGTAACATTCAAGTGGTACTTAACAAGTGACGGGTATGCATCATTTAAAAAGTGACGGTTAGTTAAAGCGGCACTAACAGCGTCAGTTAAGGAAGTGACGGATCAAAGCGTCACTCGGTAAGTATTATGTGGGAGTGACGCATAAAGGCGTCACTCAGCAAAGTGACGTTTAAAGGCGTCACTTGTGGAAGTTACATTTATCCTGTGAAATTACCATTAAGCGTCACTTAAGGAAGTGACGCTTGAAGTGACGCAACGATGAAGATCATCGTGTCACTGTTCAAGCCCAGAAATCACGACGAACCAATTTTGGGGTTATTTGAAAACGAGTTAACCAAACGGTGCGGCAAGTAAAGACGAGTAAAACACACCGCTTATTAACACAAAACAATAACAAAACGATCCCCAATAATCATGATTTCATAAACCCTAAAAACCCGAAACTTCAATCCACGATTAAATCATGAATACGCAATTATAATAGATAAAAATGGTACCTAATGATGCGTATGAGTGATATGAACAAGGTAACGGAGGCCGATTGCACGCAAAATACACGAAAAGCCGTAGATCGATCGAAAAGCACGAACAGTCGAAGTGACGCAGCGACGAGAGAAGTGACGCAAGGGTAGTGGAAGTGACGCGTAGTGAATAGTGTTGGTGGTAGAAATAAGTGCCGGATACGGACTATTTATACCAAAACCCTAATCAGCGTCACTTAGAACGACTCTTAAAGCGTCACTTGTATGCGTCACTATGAGCGTCACTTAGGAAGTGACGCATATCGACAGTTTTTGAAAAATTTTAAAAATTTTATCGATCTTTTGCGGAGTGCTCAATTTGACAGTAAATGTGACTTGGTTAACAAATAAATAAAATTTAAAGACACAAAATTACAAATATAAAACCAAACTAAATACATTCTTTTTGGTGACGGAGTTGATTAAGTCTAGTTAGGGATCATATCGGAATAACATGCAATTATTAGGAATGGTAAGTGTTATTTCGATCATCAGTATATTTGTCCACTTTAAATTTACTTGGCACATTTAAAACACCTTGTATAAAAATTATTTCAAGACAATTATTGGTATTGTTTGTCCACCTAAACATGTTACATCCGTGTCTGTGAGGTAACCTTTTATTGTTAGGATGAATATTGCACCATGGTCCCCACCATAGATATACCCCTATAACTTAGACATGAACATAGTTTCCAAAATTAGAAAGAATATAAGAGGATCAATTTTAAGAATCAAGCCAGCGGTGACAGGTCTGTACTTGCGTACAACAGAGCAACATAACTTGATTCAGGTATAAGCAAAACTAAACGCAGTCAAACCAAATTTGTGGCGACCTTGTGTAGTATCTTAAATTTAAGACTTTGCAAGTGCATTGACTTACGTTTGCTTAGTTTTGAGAATAAGCTGAATTGAGACCAGGTCTGCACTTTCGTACAACAGAGGAAACAATCAGCATACTCCCCCAAAAGATCTCAGATATACGATCCAAAAATAGAAGTATGTCAAGCTATGCTAAGGAATTAAGACTTAAAGTCGTACATCACAAGGTGTTTACCACATGATCATAGACATGTATGTAAATTACTTCTTAATACCTTAGAGACCGGTGTGTACCATGCCTACCAATACATCGTATGATGAAGATAATTTAGATAAAAACTGTTTTAAGTGTGTCAGATAAACCTACTGACACATCCAAGATAAACCTTAAAATTCCATTTTGTGCATGTCACCCGATGTACTATCATATCCCAAGTTGTTTACAGACACAACTTCAACGTCTATTTTAAAAATGTAGCAACCTTGCGTTTTCTTTAATACTAAGGAGTATAAAGAGTGGCTGTTGCAAAATTTTTTTTTTTTTTTTTTTTTTTTTTTTTTTTTTAAATAAATAAACACACATAAAAGCAAATAACGTTAACTATCCAAGTCACACATTACTTTTTAGACCCAAAGAATCTTAAACCGATCATGTTGACCAGTTCATCAAATCGAGCACGTGAAAAGGCTTTGGTGAATAGGTCAGCACTTTGTTTAAGGGTGTCTATGTGGACCAAATCTATCAAGTGTTTTTCATAGCAATCCCGTATGAAGTGGAACCTAAGTTCAATATGTTTTGTCTTAGAGTGCTGTACGGGATTACGTGTGATAGAAATAGCAGCAGTGTTATCTATGTGAATGGGAGTCATAGTAAGAAGTAACCCGTAATCGCGTAATTGGTGCTGAATCCAGAGAACTTGGGCACAGCAACTAGCAGCAGCAACATACTCAGCCTCTGCTGTAGAAAGAGAGACTGTAGTTTGCTTCTTGCATTGCCACGAGACCAAACGCGATCCCAGAAATTGACATCCACCCGTTGTAGACTTCTTATCGATACTGCAACCACCATGATCCGAATCTGAATAGGCTGTAAGAGCGAAAGTCTTCTCATTTGAATACCAAAGACCAAGAGTAGGTCTAGCTCTGAGATAACCAAAAATTCGCTTTACTGCCTTCATATGTGACACCTTTGGTTTAGCCTGATAGCGTGAACAAATCGACACGGCAAATACAATGTCCGGTCTTGAGGCAGTCAAATACATAAGAGAACCTATCATTGAACGATAGTCCCTCTCCTTGCAATCTTCATCTTCCTCAGCAAGTTTGAGATTATGATTAAGCTCGATGGGAGTCCCATAGGTTTTACAAGTGAGCAGATCATACCTAGTCAACATGTCATTGACGTATTTTGACTGATGTATATAAATACCTTTTGCAAGCTGCTCAACTTGTACACCTAAAAAGAAAGTGAGCTCCCCCATTGCGCTCATCTCAAACTCAGACTTCATGATTTTCTCAAAGTTCTTACACATTGCCTCATTGGTAGATCCGAAGATAATATCGTCCACGTAAACCTGCACAAGTAGCATATCTTCCCTATCCTCTGACTGTTCACGAAGAATAAATAGCGTGCTATCAATGTTCCCTCTCACAAAACCATGCTTAATCAGATGTGTAGTTAGCCTCTCGTACCAAAGTCTTGGTGCTTGGTGAAGACCATACAACGCCTTGTTCAATTTACAGACGTATTCAGGATGCGCAGGGTCTTCAAAACCAGGAGGCTGCTTAACGTACACATCGTTGTCGACCTTTCCATACAGAAACGCACTTTTCACATCAAGTTGATTGACGCGAAATCCCTTGAAGGACGCGTATGCCAGAAAAATGCGTATAGATTCCAATCGAGCAACCGGGGCAAATACATCATCATAGTCCAACCCCTCAATTTGACTGAAGCCTTGAACTACTAGACGTGCTTTATTGCGAATTACAACGCCCCTATCATCCATCTTATTACGAAAAACCCAACGAGTGCCAGTCAAGTGGGCACCCTTGGGTAATGGAACTACGTCCCAGACTTGCAACTTTTCAAACTGTTGTAGTTCCTCTTGCATGGCCTCGATCCAGGATGGATCTTTTAAGGCCTCTTCAACTTTCTTAGGTTCATTTTGCGAAAGATAACATGAATTAACATTAGCCATTAGACCCGAAAGTTGTTCAGTATCAGTCTGTTTCGCTTGATGTCTTGTTTGAACCTTTGCATGAGGATCACCAATGATATTATCAATGGGGTGATCCTTATGTATCCGAGTCACTGGAATTTGATCTGGCACAAGATTCTGTTCCAGATTACTCAGATCTCCCTCATTTGCAGAAATATTCGGAGAAGCATCATCATCTTCATCTCCTTGAGAAAATAAATGAGAATAATTCATATTTTCTGCTTCCTCTCCCTCATCACTTACCTCATCCTCTCCTCCTTCCTCTAATGATGGCATGTTTGGATCATAAGGAAGCTCCTTGGTATAGTTATACACTGTTTTAGAGGTAGAAGGAGCATCTTTCGAAGGTGCGACTTGAGAAGTAGATGTTGGAATAGGTGTTGTTGATGGTGGTGTGGGTGTTGGTATTGGTGTAGTAGCAGTTGGTGGTGGTTCGGGTGTTGCATTAGGAGATGGGTCGGAGGGTTTACTAACTGGTGTATCTTGAGAAAAATCAAGTCCATGTAGCATGGAAACTAACTCTTCCGTTTCATCATCATCAGGAATTTTGAAAGAGTCAAAGAGATTTCCATAGTTGAAGAACCAATCCGGACCTGTTCCTTGAGGAGGTTCCGTATACCTTAAACATTTTACTTCAAACTGTTCCTCAATCTGATTCGTTGATTTGTTAAAGACTCTTTTGTTCGGAGAATTGACTGAATATCCAAGAAAAATCCCTTCAACAGCTTTGTCACCAAACTTAGAGACCTTATCTTTTGTAATCATGATCATGCATGGACACCCAAATGGTTCTAAGAACTGAAGGTTTGGCTTACGGTTATTGAAAAGTTCATAACACGTCTTGTTCTTTTTCTTAACCGTAAGCACTCTGTTGAGAACATAACAGGCAGTATTAACTGCCTCAGCCCAGAAGATGATTGGTAATTTGGAGTCAGCTAACATAGTCCGAGCTGTCTCTATAATTGTCCTGTTCTTTCTTTCTGCAACTCCATTCTGTTGTGGAGTCCTTGGAGCACTGAATTGATGCTCAATTCCTCTTGTAGCACAGAACAATTCGAGAGTTGAGTTCTTGAATTCAGTTCCATTGTCGCTTCGAATCCTTTTCACCTTTAAGTTGCATAGATTTGCCAACTTATCCAACAAATACACCAGAATATCAGGAGTCTCCCCCTTTGTAGTCAAGAAATATACCCACGAAAACCTTGAGTAGTCATCAGTAACTACCAAGCAGTAAGACCGACCACCAATGCTCTTTGTTGAAACTGGACCAAACAGATCCATATGCAGTAGTTCCAACGGAGCTGCAATAGAATTCACAACCTTAGACTTGTGGGACTTCTTGTGGAGTTTTCCTTTGTGACAAGAAACGCAGTCATCTTTTAGAGCAAATGACTGTTTTGGAACTCCCCTCACTAAATCATTGTTAATCAGAAAATTCATTTTACGGAAATGAATATGTCCCATCCGTCTGTGCCAAAGGAGTGATTCCTTTTCTGAAGCCTTTGAAAGAAGACAAGTATAGTCACTTGTAGTCTCCACAGTTCGCATATTCATCACATAGGTGTCATTCTTTCTAGGTGCCCGCATCAATACCCAATCCTCAGGAATGACATACCCCGGCTTCAATATTACACATTCCGTCTTTGTGAATAAAGTGGTGTAGTCCTTGTCACAAACTTGTGAAACGCTCAGCAAGTTGTGAGTCAGCTCAGCCACATAATTCACATTTTCAAAGCTAACTTTTCCATTTGTTAGCGTTCCCTTTCCCGAAATCGTTCCTCCTTAATCTCCCGCAAAAGCAACGTATCCTCCCGAGTATGGTTTAATATCCGTCAGAAGAGACACATCGCCAGTCATGTGTCGCGAGCAGCCACTATCCATATACCATAAACTATCCTTCACACGTTCCGACTGCTGCAACACATCAAAGAAAGAGATTAGTGAGAAACGGAGACCCAAGCCTTTACAGACTTAGGTCTTCCATGGTCATCAACAATAAGCACATCAGATAGGACTTTATCTTTAAACAAATTAGAATTTTTATCTGAAGTGTTATTGTTGACGACTGAAGAGTCAACATCAGACTCTTTTCGTTTCCAAACTTTTGAAGGTTCGGAATTGATATCAGAAATAATGTTGGGCTTTTGAATTGGCAAAGGTTTTTGCTCAACATTACTTAGCTTCAGAACAGGCTTGGGAGACTTTGAGTAACGCCTAGGTGGAGATTTTGAAAAAGAATTTCTATAAACTGATGTCCTAGGCATTTCTCTCCCATAGCGCTGATTTGACAGCTTGGGACAGTCACGGATCAAATGTCCTTGTTTCTTGCAGTAGAAACAAGAACGAGTCTCAACTAACGGTTGAGGCTGAGGCATTACCACAGGATGTGGAGAAACATTTCTAGAACATGAACATTGAGTACATGTCTTAGAAAATGTTTGCTTTGGTTGAGAGGTCGAAGTTGAAGGTTTATCAGACAAAACTTTTTCATTTACTAATTTTCGTTGCAAAATCTTTACAGGTAACTGTAAAGTTTGTTGTTTTGAGTTTAAAACCTTGGCTTTACCCTTATTTGTTTGAACCTTAATTTCAGGTTCAACTTTTGAAATTACCTTTTCAGGTTTAACTTCAACTCTCTTAACTTCAGGATACTCCTGATCCGTAATATCCTCAATCTCAACGATCTCCTCAAAACAAACTGGAGATACATCCTTTTGCTCAACAATCTCCTCAGCACTAACAGGAGATTTATTCAGTGGCTTAACAAACTTAGGAGTGGGATACTCTGGCCTCGTGGTTTTCTCCTTCTCCTGTTTGTTAGATTTAGCCACTTTACCCTTGATACCCAACAACTTAGCATAATCTACTGGAATTTCATCAAGGCCTTCCTTAACAGGTAAAGGAGTATAAGTAGTAGGAGGTGCTATTTCAACAAAACCTATCCCTTTTCCTCCCTTACTTTTCCTATCCTGCTTATGATTGCTAATAATTTCATTAAAGATCATTGTCGCAGAAGTTGACCCTAAGACTTTATCTTGATAATTACCATACTCACTTTTTAAGTCTGAAAGCTCTTTGTTTAACAGTTCAATTTCAGTAAGATAACTTTTAATTGCATCCTGTTGACTAAAAACTTTAGCTTTATAAGTTTGAGTATCTAACTTATGAGCTTCAATATGTTTTTCATAGAGTTTTTCATTTTCTTTCAAAAACTTATTTGACTCATTAAGTTTTGCAACTTTATCTCGCAACTCTTGGTTATCCTTTTGAAAAGCCTCTAGAGATTCAGTTAGATTAATGCATGAGATACAGTTTAAAGGTTCAGGTGATTCATTTTGTACCTCAGGTGTAATATGAGCCATGAGACACTGTTGAAACTTTGTAGCCTCCGCATTCCAGTCATGAGTAGTTGGCTCAAAAACCACCAAAGCATTGTCCACAACTAACGTCTTGCCCTCTTCTTTCGTTTTTGGAGGATCAGGTTTAGTAAGGCCCGACGGTGGCATCTTGGGTTTCTCGCATTCCCTAGCGAAATGACCCAAATTCTGGCAGTTATAACAACGGACCTTGCTTTTATCAAAACCAAATCCTGACTTCCCATTGCCTTCTAAACTCTTGCGTCCAGTTCGTTGCAAGAATTTTTGAACCCTTCTTGTTATCATAGCAATGTTCCAGTTCAAGTCCATCTGTTCTAGATCATCTTCATCCAATTGTCCGTAATCCTCCTTGATCAGTTCTAAAGTTGTATTTGGTTGAGTAACCAAATCTTTGTAAGAGCTCAGAAAAGCTGTATAAATTGCAGCTTGCTCTTGTATTGCTGGTGAAACTGGATTCTGTTGTTGTTGATTTCCTTGAGATGTACCAGAAAGATAAGCTGTATGATGAACTCCAGAAGAAGCAGAAGATGAATTGGTATCCGTTATAAATGCTACTCCACCGTAACTCTTGCCAGAATTTACTAGTCCAACACCACCAGTTGTGGCATTCTGTACAGATCCACCTGACTTACATTCTTTCTTCTTCAATTCCATCGCATGAGCTTGTAGAATACCTATCAATTGATCCAAAGTCATCCTCTGTAATTCTGGATTTTCTTTTAAAAATTGGACTTTCACATCCCAAGCACTTGGCAACACGTCCAGCAACTTCTTGTTTACCTCAAGTGCAGGGAGATTGTATCCTCCTTCATTTAACTCACTAACCAGATGTGAGTATCGAGTGAAAAGACTGGAAGTCAGCTCATTTGGAATCATGTCAAATAAATCATACTGCTTTTTGATTAATTCTAGCTTAGCCTCCTTGTATTTTTCATTTCCTCCGCATCTTGTCTCAATTGCCTTCCACAGATCATAAGTTGTGTCATGAGATTTAAAGAGTCTCATAACATCCTTTGGCAAACACATACAGATAGAAGAATGAGCCTTTCTTTCTGTTTCATACTCCTTTTTCTCTTGAGGTGACATAGCATTATATGTTTTAGCTGGAGGAACACCACGATAATTTCCTTCAGCCACTGGAGCAACATATCGTTCTTTTAAAGGTCCCCACAGTTCAGGACAGTGGAAATCTATATACTGTTCATATCTATCTCTCCAATACACATAATCTAAATCTGGTCCAAAGAACGGAGGTTTATTACTGGAGCCAATATCATTGCTCTGTCTGAGCATCTCTCTGATTCCTCTAATATCTTCCTTATCAGACATTGAAGCGTACCTGTAAAATCAACTTAAAAAAAAACTTGGAAGCTGATTAGTAACAAAGGCGTCACTTGGTAAGTGACGCACCTTAGTGTCGCAAAGAGTAGCGGCACTTGATAAGTGACGCTATCGAGTGACGGATAAACAAACAGACCGACACTAGAGATGAGTGTCTTATAAACACGTAAGTGACGTACTCAAGTGACGGACTTGAGTGTCGCTTAGCAATAACAGGCATCACTAAGATAAGTGACGCTTTAAGTGACTGACAGAAGTATCGCGTCACTTGTAGTAAGTGACGGATGATACACAAGTGTCGTATCAAATGACGCAGTAGAGTGTCGGATTGAACAATAGGTGTCACTAATGTAAGTGAAGTATAATGCTCAAGTGACGTTACTAAGTGACGCACTTGAGTGTCGTAAAAACCCTAATTGTTCCTTACAGAAGTGTCGCTCGAAGTGCCGCACAAAGTGTCGAAGTGACGCTCTGAGTGACGCAGAAACGGCTGTGAACACCCAAAAACCCTAAAAATCGAATTTTCGTAAACCTAACGAAAATTCTTGAGTCCCAATCGTACGAAACCTGTAAATCTTTACTCAAAACACAGTAATAGCACCAAATCGATCCTAATCTTGCTAGAATGTCTTTGATCTTCACAAAATCGAACCGAAAACACTTCAATACACGTACACACGTCGATCAAATCAACTTCCTGGCTCTGATACCAGTTGAGAGTGCCCCCTGGATGTGGATCTAAGTGTTGATCGAAAGTAATAGATTGGCGGAATCAATCAATTACACAAACAAGTAATAAACTCAAACCGAAACAATGATTAATCAAAGTAAACGAGTATATTAGCTTGTAATTCGTATTGAAACTGTTTACAGAAGTGCTTAGTCGACAAATGATGCTAGGGTTTCGTCAACCCTAGCCGAAAACCCGTAGGTTTCAATTTATACTAAAACAAATCGGCAGACATGCGTCACTTGGGAAGTGTCGCATGTCGCCGCCCTCATGCGTCACTTACCTAAGTGTCGCTATGCGTCACTAGGGCAAGTGTCGCCTAATGCTAAACTTAAGTGTCGCAAATACAGAAAATGACTTTTCTAATAAAACTAACTAACGACACTTACAACTCAATAGACCAACTGACAGACACACAATCATGTATCAACAAAACATCAGAGTGTACAAGTTTTCTTCATCTTCTATTTCTTCATGCAACTCCATGTCAACCATTTCTGCAAATGTTCTGTAACAGCACTACTATTACTCACATGTGATTCTTATACATAATCGCATATGATTTGATGTATCAATCAGATGTACTTAAGATGTGATTTCACTATCAACTTCACGGTGCACATTCATATTTGAAAGAATCTCAACTGTCAATCAATCACATATGATATTTACATGGAAATCTAATGAGCAAACCAACTATGCATTTCATCGAGCACTTGGTGTGCGACAAATACATATACAAATTTTCAGTATATTAAATGCATTTCATCGATCATCAGATTCAAACAAACTTTTGGATGAATTTATTGTAGAACATGTGATATAGCTTCATGATTCAATAACATTTGATTCTTTTATCCAAAATCAATCGTAAACACAATAACATGAAAAAAAAAACATTGATAAAGAAATATAGATTACCTGTGATTTATAAACTTTGCGTATTGGTGACTGAAATTTTATGTGAGCTATGTATTTGATATTGATTCGATCATCATGAGGATCAAATTGATAATGAATGTACTATTGAAGAACTTGCGATTCACATGAAATTAACAACTTGAATCGTGTTTTTCCAATTCGTTCATGATCTCAGTCGAATTGATCATGATGAAAGCTGTTTATCATGATCATACAATTCGGATTATGTTTTTAGGCATGAATCACGTTTGAATCACTTGTAAATTTGTAAACTGAAGTTGAATTTGGGAGAAACCCTAATTTCTAGAATTTGGGGAAGAACAGAGCGTGATTTTGATCTGAGAAGTGATATGTTGTTATATTTTAACTGTGTAATGATGATTTAAGAATTGACCAAAATACCCCTCCCCACCTAAATTAAATGCTGAAATCTGATTGATTCCTTCATTCTTTAGATATTTGCTATTCTTCAAAGAACCCACCTCCCTATCCCAGTGGCGGTACTAGGGTGGGGGCAGTGTGGGCCCCTGCCCACACAAACATTTTCGTAATTGGCTTTATATATATATATATCAAGTGGAAATAAGTTGTATCTTGCACCCTTAGCCTAATGGTCTGGCCTTTGCTTTCTTTGAGAAAGGTCTTCGGTTCGAGTCAAACTCTGTTGTTTTCATTATTTTCTTTCCTACTTTATTCCTTTTCCCTTCTATTTCTTGTTCTTTTCCATCATCAGTATATTTCTTTCTCTTTTTTCTATTCTTAGACTTATTAAAAAAAAAATATCACAAACACAATTATTAAACTCTTTATTTTAAATAGTACTCTGTAACTGTAATAGTTTTTCTTATTTTTCTCCTATAATGGAAGCTATAAAAAATTTGTATAAGCATAAATAAATGCTTTCTTCACAAACATAGCATTAGAATAGTTCGAGACATTATGAAAGACGAGCTGAAATCAAATTAAGCCGATTTCTTTTCATTTATGATGGATTCATGCTAACATAATTTTATGTTGGTTTAGTTTGACATAGTATTTGGAGAAAAATAAAATATCAATTCGTAACCCATAACTTAAGCTATCGAGGATTCTAAAACTTGCCCCCGTAAAGAATAAATTCTGGTACCGCCCCTGCCCTATCCTATACCTTAAATAATTCAGTGTACTAAAAAAAAACTTGTAAATCAATGTTTGGGGTAATAAAATGAATTTTGGCCATTATTTTATTATCAGCGTCTTCAAGTATGTGATTTGAGCGCACACTTTTTTTTTTACGTACAGATGAGACAGAGATAGAGGTATTCCTAGTGATAATTCATTATAAAGACAAGAAGAGAGTGTTGCAATGGACGTTGGCGTTGCGTTTAATCCAAGCCCTCGGACGGTGGAACAAGTATTCACAGATTACAAAGGTCGTCGGAGTGGCATCATCAAAGCCCTCACTACCGGTACCCTACCCACCTATTTACTATTTACTACTTAAAACAAACATTATATTATTATTTGGAATTGAAATTCCATGTTGCTTGCCTATGTTTTATTAATACCCTTTCCTTCTTGTTTTGTGTTTGTAGAAGTCGAAGACTTTTTCCAGCAGTGCGACCCTGGTTCGTTTAGGGTTTCCATTCTTAATCACATCATATCATATCATTCCTTATAATTCTAATTCTACGTTTTTTACTATTTCCTTTTTCTTTTTATACCAAAACCGCATAGTTCAATAATTCAATCAATCTGTCTGTACTTTCATGCTTTAGATATTACATTCTTTGCGTCCCTTTTATACTTGTCTCTTGTTATTTGGCCTCTGTCTCCTGGTAGTATTAAATAAACTCTAGAAGTCACTGATGGATGGATGGATGGATGTATGTATGTATGGGAATACTGTAATGCCGGATAACTTACACACCTGTTACTATTTGACCTTGTCTGTTGACCCTTTTTGTAAAATCTTAGAAACGGAGCAGATATTCATGTCATGTTTAGGAGATCATCTTTTTAGCACTTGATGATATTCTTGTTTCTATCAACTTGCTTTTCCCCCCTTCCGTTTATAATGTTTTGCGTTTCTTATTGTCATGATAAACAAATCTTGGGTGCGCTCTTCTATTCTGTGTTTTACACTTGCCGTGACAGTGTTGCCTTCAACCCACAACCTTTTTAACATTGGGTATCATATTTCGATTCTTCTGTCTTCAGTTTGCATATCCCAGTTTATTCTACATTAATACCTTTCCAAAAATCCAGCTACAGAAAATACTACTACATTATTGTTAAGTTGACACATGTTGGTAAACCACCACAAATTCACAGGTATATAATATGACATGTATTAATTGAATGGTTGGTTACCAACATTGGTATCAGAGCAAGAACGATCCAGGAAGAACGCAAGTGCGATCGATTGAAAACAAGAACGCAGATTTGATTCAAATTGAATCAATCAAGTACGAAAAGTAAGAAAAGAAAGAAGATACAAACACATACGTTGGAGAGATCCAACAACACAGTGCAAGTTTGGATAAGTTGACGTGTTTATGCAACCTGGAAAGTGTAGAGCTTCTTTTATTAACATCCGTCTTTATTTATGAGTGTAACTTTCAGTCATTGGATATGTGTTTTTTAAATAGCTTCTGGCTTGATAAGGTTCTCTATAGTGATACCAAACTTAGCTCTAAAGTCTCTTTATCTTTATCTACTTTAATTGATTCTCATCTGTATAAGCCTAACGTAAAATGGTAATCATTTGACTGAGATTGCAGCCAAGGGAGAACTCTAAATGTCTTTCTTATTATTTTATTTTGGGAACGAGTACATTCATATTTCAAGTATGAAAGACCATGTGGCATGGATTCTTCTTGGTGTATTTTTATCCAACTCTGTCATATACGTGACTAACTTATCTTGAGTTGAATGCTTAATGTTTCTTTGACTAGTTATATATGTTTGGTTTCAGATAAAGAAAATCTTTGCTTATATGGATTCCCTAGCGAACAATGGGAGGTTAATTTACCTGCAGAGGAGGTTCCCCCTGAACTTCCTGAACCTGCATTAGGAATTAACTTTGCCAGAGATGGGATGCAAGACAAAGACTGGTTGGCTCTCGTTGCTGTGCACAGTGATGCATGGCTACTTTCTGTTGCCTTCTATTTTGGTGCTAGGTTTGGTTTTGACAAGGCAGACAGGTTATCTGTTTTTCTTTCGTAGTTTACATATCTAATCTAATATTATAGGCACATTTGTGTTACACATTCTACAAATAATCATCATCTGTTTATGTAAAACCTTCTGATGCAGGAAACGCCTCTTTAATATGATAAATGATCTCCCAACAATATTTGAGGCTGTGACCGGAAATGTCAAGAAACAAAGTAAGGAAAACTCATCGGTAACAAAGCACAGCAGCGGCAAAAAGTCCAAGTCAAATACCAAAGGGGTAAGAGATATATCCATCTTTAGTATAATCTATTGGAATTTGTTGTTCTATCTTTTTATAGTAGTAACATTTGATTACAAATTTACAACATATCATGCCCACGCGTTGCGTCGGGTTTTTAAATAATAACATCAAATACTTACAATCCTTAAAAAATATTTAACACAATCAAAATGAAATTAAAAATGAACTTATATACTCGCAATACTTTATTTTTGGTACGTATATAGTTAGAACTTTTTACCTTAAATTATTCAATAAAGAACTACTACAATATATGTATATGTTATATTTTGTAAGCTATAGTCAAGTTTTATGAGATAAATTTGTTACTTGCTATATTTGCCATTCAATTTATTTTTAATGTGAGATTACCTAATATATCTTCAAAATGTATACCATTTTAATGCTTCATGTAAATCGTGTTAATTAAAATTAATACTATGATTTATAAAACATAAAATTTGGAAACAAAATACATACATCTTACCATCGTTATATAAGTTGCAAAGTTTAGATGGCATATAGTATTTTTATAATACGGCAAATGTTAATGTATTGTACATAAGTATTTTAAGTAAATAAACCCCAAGTCTTAGCTAGATTTCTTTCTATATATCCAACTACAACTTATTGTATATAATCATTTTTGAAGATAAAACAAAAATTAACATACTGTATTTACATTTCTTATTAGAATGACAAACAACCTATTACAATGATTATGTGCAATCACAATATTGTCTACAATGAGAGTTGAATCCATAACATATAGGTTGAAAGATTAGTCACATACGGTTAATTTGGCCAAACGTCATTTGGTATACATTCAACATTTTGCTTAATTAACATGAGTTATACTCGATTCTATTAGCTATTGTGTCTAGTTAAATAGCAAAGGATAGCTGACATGATTAAAGTATAAGAACACTTGTAATCCATATGTAATGTAGTGTATGTTTTAAGTAAATATACTTTCTCCTTTTACATTTGTATTTGAATTCTATGCATCATTACTTTCCTTCAAGTGCTCTATTTGATTAGTATTAGTATCGGACCCAAAGAATAATAATAATTATAACATGCTAGGAATTGAACCAAGGAATATGAGGTTAAATGGCTCAAACTCTACCATCCAGCCAACTTACATTTTTGCTATATTTTATCTCATAATATATTTATTAAGAGACATAAATTGGGTTAATGAAAAAGACAAACAACTTACTATTCATAAGTGTTTGATAATGGATTTTAAGGGATAAAAACCTTGTGAGTTATGACTTTATCCTCTATGGTTTGCAGCTTCCATGTACATTTTAGATTTTGTATTTTGTCCTTTTTTGTTTAGTTAGAAATGGTACATGATTATTTGGGTGTTATATGAACAGCGAGGGTCAGAATCTGATGGGAAATATGGTAAAGTTGATGAGGATGAAGAGCATGGTGATACCTTATGTGGGTCATGTGGAGAGAACTATGCATCAGATGAGTTTTGGATTTGCTGTGATATATGCGAGAGGTGGTTCCATGGAAACTGTGTAAAGGTTACACCTGAAAAGGCTGAGCTTATGAAGCACTACAAATGTCCTACTTGTAGTGCCAAGAGACAACGACCGTGATCATTCACCCCCGCAGCAAGTGAATTTCTGGTTTTCCTGGGATTCCCTTCACCATATTTTGGATTTCTTAACATGTGTTGGAAACATTCTTGCTTTAATTGCTGTTATTTTTCAGTCATTCATCCAGATCTTAAGCTAGGTTTCGTCTCTTTAATTTATTCATCCCATGGTTTTTTATATTACATTTGACGTTTTATCTGTCTTACTCCAATAGCTACTATACACATTACTTAGCTAAGCATAAAGTTAAACTGTAATAATATAGTCAGTGCCCGTGAGATCATTCACAGTAACAGTGTCGTCGTTTGTGTCATTTGCATATTAAACTCATTGATAGCAGCTACAAAAAATCAAATGTTCTATTGCCGAAGACGTAACCATTTCTTCCCCTTCGATTGATTCTGCTATAAGAGAGAAAAGGCTGAAAGTAGGACATAAGGTGTGTAATTATGGGTGGTTTAAAAAATATCTAGGTGTTCTTGTTCTTATAATTATGTATATGCACTCTGTAAGATCTAATTCAAACTTGCATACTACTTTTATTAAACAATCATACATTTACTTTGATAACATTTGTCAATCTCATTATCAGATCTAACACGTTACGCATTTGCATATCAAATCCTTTAACATTTTTTACTAAAATGTTTCAACCTGATACCAAGGTAATGGATTTATTTTTGTCCATTTGGGAGGGATTCATATTTCACTCATTGTTGATGCTACTTATTTGTCAAATTCAGGATCCCTCCCGAAATATAAAAAAAATAAAAAAATAAATTATGAGTGAAGAGCTTTTGCAGCTTATGAAAGTTGATAGAAGATGTTCCATAAAACCTCATACTACACACCATAAAACAAAAAACACTGGGCAGTAATCTTTGGAGTTTTTATAACACTGTCACAAACACTATAGTTCTCAAAAACCAACTTCAGGGAATGTAAGATATTTTGTGATTCCAGTTTCTGATCAAACACACTCTCCAGCCATTCATGGAGATCACTTCTAACATTCCTAAAGCAAAAGGTTGAACAAAAATAGTCAAAGCCATTAAACGATTCATCTAGTGTAGGGTCTTATTTATCCTAACTTTATACAAAACCTGCTCCACTAAGTAACTTGACTGTTTCATTCGGGATGATAACATTAGGGTTCCTTACAGGTGTATCTTCCTTAACTGATGACCCCTTCCCCTTTGATGATATGCTCCACAGACTACCACCACCACCACCACCTTTTGACTTCATAAGTGGATGCTTTGTATTCTTCTTCCCCATTCCATTTGCAACCAACCATCGTGATCCAGCCTGTTGTTGTTTAGCGTTTGAACCCCAAATCGGCTTCTTACTTGATTCGGCCTCACTTTTCACACCTGCAACATGAACTTCTGTGATCTTGAACTGAGGAACCAAAACGCTTTCTTCTTCAACTTTAACTTTCTCTTCTTCAACAACTACTACTTTTTTTTTGTCAACTTCCACCTCATCTTCTTTTTCTTCTTCGGGTTTATTCCATAACGAATAAATAGAGCTGGGAATCTTTGGTTTTGGCGGGACGAAAACTCTCTCTACTTGAACAAGAGCAAGCATGGGAGTACCAACAGGCTCAAAGTTTCTTAACGGGTCACGAAGCTGAACCATCAATGCCACAGTGAAATTATTCCCCAAGAGACCACCACCTTTTTTTGAGCCTTTACCTTTACCTCTTCTTGCACGCATTAGATCACTAGCATGATGAGCAGCAAGAATCCTTGATGTTCTTTCACTGATTTCATCCCCGTCGTCCATTTCACCAGAGTCTAATCTCATCCATTCATCAAGGGTAACTGATAAACCCATTATTCCATCCATATCATCATCATCATGACCCTCACTACTGTTCTTAACATCCAACAACTGCAGTCCTCCAGTTCCTTCCAAACCCAAAGATCCATCAAAATTGACTCTTTTACCCTCGAGAGCAGAGATTTCACCAATGGATTGCGGACTGATGTTTGAAGGCGCGTCCTTATCTGACATGCCCGACTGTATTCTTAATCCCTCCATTGATAAAGCTTCGATCTTGTTCATTGCCAATGGAGCAAGATCCTCCAGTGATACGTATTCGGGATCCGCTGCACCCAAATCATATTTCTTTAACCCACGACCAGACGACTGTACAAGTGACTGATCTGCTGCATTTTGTCCAAGAACCGCTTCTTGCTGCAACGATTCCTGCCTGCACAACAGATATATAATAATAATATTTGTAAAAGCACACGTGTTAAGTATCCAATTGAACATAGTAATAAAAATTGATGCATACATCCGTAGTGCCTCCAAAGAAGGTGCGGATTCCCAAGCTATTTGTTGAATGGTCTTTCCAGATATATCTTCTAAAGGCATGAGCTTGTTTGCCTGCTTTGAAAGCTTTTCAATACCAACTGAAGCCAAACATTGTAATACATCCATTATGCCAGCACCCATTTCTGCAGGTACAACAACCGGACTAGAAACCTGCATAATCAAGTTCCCTCCACTTTTAGCATTCTTGAAGATCTCAGGGTTCATGGAGCGTAAGAAGCCTCCATTATTGGTCTGAACAAATGGCCCTAACCCTTCTCCAAGGGGAGGAAGGTCAAGTGGCTCTTCAGGAGAGAGGTCAACTGGAGCACTTGACGGGGACCGCTGAAAAACCTTCTCATTTAGACCCCACTCACGCATCAAAGCTTCTGTCTCCAAGTCTTCCAAAATGGATGCTTTTGTTTTGTTTGGTGCGTCTTCTGGCATTGGACCCCACATTGAGGCAGATGAAGGGTCAGAGATAAAGCCTGTCTCATCATCATCAATATTGAAGTTAAACAAGGAAGAAGAACCATTCGCCATGGAATCTTTCTCAAATTGTCTTAACAACCGTTCTCGTGGAGAGTTTGACTCACTTTCAGAGCTCAAGGCAAACGGACTGTGTTCTATTCCAAGCATGTTTAAGAAATCATCAGCCACAGACTCGGTTACGTAATCCAAGTTAACCGACTTCCCTTTCTCTATATAACCAGTTTTAAGACTTTCTTCATATCGAAAACCTGATTCTGTGCTGTATATGTCATGATCATCTTCTTTTAGATTTTCAATTTCTTCTTGAGAATCAGATTCTTCTTTTAAGTCCACTACATTACTCAAAGCCAACTCCAATTCTTGCAAGAGTAATTCCTTGTCATCAAAGTCTTGTTCTTTGGTATCACTTTTATCTATGGCACACTCTTCTTTACGACTCCAGTATTCTTTGACCTGCAAACATTCAAGATCTGAACCATCAAATCCTTCTTCTTCTTCTTCTTCACAAGCTTTCGTATCCTCCAATGATTTTACATTTTCTTTCAAGGGAAGTTCAATTCCCTGATCCAGGACAGAAAAGTCACTGACATTTTTACTGTAATCAGGATCGGGAGTGCTTGAATTTGGATATGGGCGTTCAATTTGAACATCCCGTTGGGTTTGATAGTCAGCAGAGAAAACCGACTTATCTTCCTCCAGTTTCCTATACAGCATACTCACTGATTCAGAGAGTTGAGATTTTGATACTGGTAAAACCTCATGAAGATCTTTTATATCTTCCACAGAATGACTAAAAGATGGAGAAGTAACAGGAAGACTTTCACCTCGTTTGAGACCAGTTGGTTTTGCAGGAGATTTGACACTATTGGCAACTACTGAATAACCAAAACTGACATTCATAGTTGCACCTTTTGCCTCTCCTGACAACCTATACGTAGTAGTCCACTTTCCTGAGCTTTTTTCATCCTCTAGCTCCTCTAAAGTAAGAGGGAGCAATCTAGTAAGGTCCACCCTATGCTTTCCCAAGTCAACCTCAGGCTCATGGTTACCATACACGAATGCATACAACAAAAAGTGTTTGGCCTCGTACTTAGCTGAGTGATGAGGCCCACTCCTACTACCATAAACCCAGCAAGTATTTGTCAACAGTTGTTCAAAGTCAGCCACACCTTGGTGTACAGTAGCAGGACGAGTGGTCAACTCACCATCCCGCCTCTTCCACTTAACACCGACTTTAAGATTATCGAAACTCGGAGGAAGCCCTTGGATTGAATGGACTTGAAGAGAGAAACAACAATTAAACCTCTTGTTACGAACATGTGTAAAAGATTTCAAACTGTTCCAACTCCAAATTGACTTCTTGTCTTTCAAAAACCGATCTTCGTTACTATTATTATTAACTTTGGATTTAGACCTTGTATCCGGAAATTGTGGTTTTACAACCGACTTGGATCGACTAGTAGCTGTAGAATTCACAATCCTGGGGCGTGTTTTATCTTGATACAAAGCTTTAGACAAAACATTGATATGATTATATAATACTTGATTTCCAGAACCCTCATCACTTGTTGTCTCGACATCATTCCCTGACATCCTCCTATTCACAACCTAAACAGATATAACACGTGTATATATATATAGATACAGAGAAGAGAAGAGAAGAGAAGAGATTCAAGGTTTTAAAGAAACCCAACTGAATTAGCTTACAGATTTAGGTTTAATTAATTTAGGAGGCACGATTAAAATTCAAACTTGAAGATAACCCAAATCAAATGAAGTATTTTATTTTATAGATTAGTTTAAATTAAAACAGATACTAGTATATAATATAGGAAATGATTTGAATAAAAAGACTTGCCTTGATGAATCCGCAGAGAAGAGATGAAATCCTTGAAGCGTTGCGTGTGTTTGTTTGGGCAACAAAATGGAATCACTTGAAACAACAACAAACAGTGTACTCAACACAACACTCTGTAACGCCCCAAAATAAATTAAATTAAATAATTAATCCTCCTCCTCCTCCTCCTTCTCCTCCCCCTCTCCTATTTCTTCTCTTCTCTTGTCTATCTTATTAGGGGAAACCCCTTCATTCTCTCTCTCCCTCAATAGCTGTCTATAGTTGACCCCCCTTTTTTCCTACAAAGTGTTTTAATTAAAAAAAGAAAGAAAAGGAAATGTCTGAAATGCTCTCTTGTGTGTGTTAGTTACTTTGTGCCCCCTCCCCTCCCCTCATGGTTTAGTTTATTACAAATCTCCCCTTCAACTTTTACAAATACCACTCTCATTTTAAAGTTGGTAGTATAACTTCACAAAGGTTTTATTGGTTCAATATTTTGTGTATAACTAAGACCGTATTCTAAAATCCGCTTTGTTTCTTTTGTAAAAGAAATAAGTTTTGAAATAAAAAATTATTTTTATTTATATTCATAAAAAAGAAAATGGTATGCATACATAGCCCTAAAATGCATCCATTGTTTAACTCTAATAATAATAATAATCACCAACCATGAATAAAATTACTCTCAATCAACTTATGGCACCACCAACTTACTAAAAATAGCAACATCCATCCTTAATTATACCGCTAGAGTAGTAAGAAAACAAAATTATACGGAGTATTAAACTACGACTGTACGAGTAGTACAGTATGTTTTTTGGTTGTTTTATTACATTTACTGACATCAGAAGAGACTTTTGATTGGGTCATTTTTTAAATCAACCCATACTAAACTGACCCCTAAATCCTAATCATATATTATGGCCAGGCCCACTAAAATTCAAAATTGGGGCGCCTAGTCTTCAAATAAAAATGATTCATATTTTCAATTTCAAATTTTAAAGTTTAAATTATTGTTGTCACATGTTTTTTTATTTATGACACACCAAGACCTTTAAAGCTGTAACATAAAGCCAGTTTTTATTCATATGGTTCTAAAATTTTGTTAATTACAATTAACAAAAAAGTCCGTATGTATTAAATGTAGGCCAAAATAATAGCTTAAAACTACTAAACTATAAAACATTTGACAATTCAATTTTTGGTAATCTTAATTCCATCATTTCCATTTTTAACATTTCATACCCACATGGTACATAGTATATAACTATCATTAATTCATTCAATTATATATTTTACAGTAAGATCTTAATTAACGACATCAAAATTTTCATTTACCAGCACATTACGCGGGTATAATATATACTATCAAAATGATGATGATCTGTGAGAATAAGAAAAGAAAATAAATATATACTACGTGTCAAACACTGTATATGGGTAAATAAGATTAATTGTATTCATCTATTGCTGTAAGTATTAAGTGGACAATAAATTGTGAAAGAACTAAAAAGTATATATGGACAATATATAAACTGTACACGAAGGGAGTAGCTTCATGCAAACATACAAGGGAAATTAATCAAAATGCCACATTTTTTGTAATTATATATGGTTTTGCCCCCGAAAAAAAAAATTGACGATTTACCCCTCGAAATCGCAAATCGCAAATTTACTTTTGCGATCCCATATTTGCTTTTGCGACCCGTGATCAAAACAAATATGTTCTCGGGAGTATAGTGCAATCGCAAATCGCAAAAATGGGTTTTGCGATTTGCGATTTGCGATTTACCGATGGTTGAATTAATTTGCGATCCTAAGTTAACGATTAGTTGTGCACATACCCGAGAAGGTGAGTCGCAAATCGAGCCCGTATCTTTGCGATTTGCGATCGCATGGACAGTTTGAAAAATAAAAAAAAACCTTTTATAACACCATATCCTTCAACCACCGCCATTTACCCTCATTCTGGTCCATCGCAAAAGACTGGCGATTTGCCGTCGCATCCCACCACCACCTTCATCGCAACCATCGCAAATCGCAAATAGGTTTACCTCCAACCACACGAAGGGAGTAGCTTCATGCAAACATACAAACCACTTGACATATAAAATAGTTAACATTTCATTATATTAGGTAGGTGAATGTGAATGAATGTAATTCTTCCGACTTATGAAACAAAGCTACGGAAATAATTACAATACGTCCTTATTCATTCAAGTAACTGTACTTATATCGAGTCCTTCGTGTTAATATACTTGAAAAATATTCGTTCAATGACAAACAGCAAAACGAAATCGATCAAACTGTCCATTTAACCCAAAGAAAAAAGAATTTGAACACGTTTTTGACGAGATTGGATAGGGTGGTTGTAAAAAGGATGAAAAAATATACAAAATGGGCCCAATCCATACAAAAAGTAAATTGAACACAACGTACATCTTTAAGGGGAAGGTGTCATATACAGTATACGAATACGAAATGCAGCTGGCTATACAGGTTTGTTGACAAGTAACTATCACAAATTGTAACCTAACAATTTGCAACTATAAATAAAAATCCTACATCCACCCTCCCACTCCCATTACCTTTACCATACTTCACCAAAATACCAATCACACCTTTGGCAATATTATGGATTGCCATATCTAATAATGAATAAATCACCCCTATTCAACCCAACCAAAAGGCTCAAAGGGACATCAAAATAAATTGGAGGAACCCAGACACTAATAAAAACCCAAACTGCCTGGGAAAAAAAAAAACGTATAGCACACCGTAATAAAATGAACCAAAAACACTGTATTCACAGGTATGCAGCCGTGACATCAAATGATTCCATGTTGTCACACTTTTCTTTTCACCTATTCAACCATCATTCTGTCCGTTGATGTAAAAATACGAAACCTGAGTTTTCACGAATCAATGGTGGAGGTTCAATATCACCTATGTCCACTTGTGGCATAGATTTGGATATGTCGTCCACAGAGAATGGTATGCTGCATCAATAAAACCCAAGTATCAACCGTTATAAACAAAAAACTTGAATGTGTATATTGTTATTGTTAACGAATAAGAAATGACGGGGAAAAAATCATTGTTAATATACCTGGAGTCGTCATCTAGCAGGAATGAACTGCTAACAGCGTTGTTTGAGTCCTCTGTCATCATAACTCTCATACTTGATATGACCTAAGTACAAAAAAACCCTTAGAAGGATGTTGGAGTAACAATAAGTTTCAAAACCAAAATTATTATATAGACAATACACGTCGTCAAAATTTTGGTCTAAAGTAACATACTTCTGAAGAAACACTGTGCGTGCCATATTTGTCATCCCAATACATTGTGCTAATTCTGTATAGCTGTTGTATGCTAAGCACCTGCACAAAGCAAAAACAAGGTCTCAAATCATAACAAACGATTTTTAACTATTTACCTAATCTTTAATATTTCTCAGCAGAATTTCATTTTCTTACAGGACATAGTTCATTGGTTATTTCATTCAAGGTCTTTTTGGGTTTTTGATGTATAACCAAGAATCCAACAGCCTGTCTAATGTGCTTTAACTCGTCCCATGCAGTGCCTGCATACTGTAAATCAATACATGTAAGTTAGAAAATCATAAAAAAGTGTCTGACATCTAACTAAACTATATGAATGCTACTCAGGTAATGCTTACTTCCTCAGTTGCATAACAACACCATTGTTCAAGTTCAGCCAACCCAGACTTCACATATTCACCATTACTAAACGAACAGCACTCGCGTCTCAATAGAAGACTTCCATCGAAAAGGAAAAAACGGTCAGCCAGGACATATATGTTGCACGGAAAAGAGAATACATAGGTTAACTCCATTTACCTGTTAAAAAGCTGAACATTGATAAACGAGAATATCTGTGTGAATACTTTACGCACCAAAAACGGAGGTACCTGTAAATCCAGAAAGCCGAAATATGTTAGTACAAGGAAGTGCACTCATTTTGTGTTGTTTTAGGGGTATAAACTTACAAAGTTGGCTTTCATTGTCTTCAAGTAATTATCAAGGCTTTTGACAATGCTCTGCCAATGAGCAATCAACGCTTGTTGAGCAACGGCATTTGCTTGGGACCGCCCTTTAACTAAACTTCCACGTGATGTCCTTGGAGCCTGCATCAATTAGACTGCATTTAAATAACTGGAAACCTGAACTGATATTAATGGTCCATAGTCTGAGCATAACAATACTTTACCTGAATACATAATCCAAGTAATGGAGATATTTCTTTCTTTAAATTGTCACGTATCATTCCATATATCTTTTCAAGGAACGCGGTTAGTTGCTGTTTAAACAACAGAGCAGGATATTTGGCCTCCACTTGACGTATATCATCAAGTCTACCAAGAACTCGACCATTAAGAAATGAAAGGCCAGCACTCTGAGGAGATGCCCGTAATCCCTGAAATTTATCAAAGTTTAAGATTTAATTAAAAGAGAAACATAATCAAACATATTATAAATAACGCTATATATGGCCAACATACTTGGGACATCCTTCCAAAAAGAGAGGCTGATGATGACCTCCGCCTTTGTGGAGTCATATGAGCTGCTCCACTTGCTTTAAGGGTGTGTTGAAGTAGTGTAAGTAATGTGGATGTGTTACATAACCAGTAGCCTAACACATCATTACTATCCTGGACCTTCATCACACAAAATTCAAAATTAGCTCCATATTTTTTACTTATTTAATTTTGTCAATATAAGCCACAATACAAGAACCAAAAAAAAAGACACAATACTTACCTCTATAGCTGAAGCAATAGTTTGGATTATGCGGTCAAAGACAGTAGTTCTTTCAACTTCAAATGACCTCCAATGGAGTAAGCTTTTGTAAATCAGACACGCCGCAACTGGTTTGCCACTGGAGAACCCTAGATCTTGTGTGATACACTTGATAAGTAGATCCTGGTTCTCCTGAAGACGAAAATTAGGTAATCAACAAATTAGAAAAATATGATATATCAAAATACTATCAATCAGCTTTTAAGAATATAAATTTGCACAACTAATGCTCAAAGTCACTAACTTGTTGCTTTTCGTTAAGGGATTTCTGTGGTTTTTCCTCAGACTCAGGCTCTCGTGAGTTTGATAGAGCAAGTGTCGTCTCCTGAAAGATATGAGAAAAACAATAGCGATATATAATTTCTGCATTTTAATAATATGGAATTTCTGCATCTTAATACTATGGAGTCATTTTAATCACACTGAGAATTCTTACAGGTGTTGCCACCCTTGATTCCCCGTTATGAACATTCCCATTCTCCGGGGTTCTCTGTAAATTCATCATAATAAGAGTTATATACATGAGCTAACCTAGATAACTGAACTATAAATACAATTTTCTTTTGTGTGTCACCTGAATAATCATTGTTCTTGGCCTCGCGGATATAGATTTTCCGGTAGGTGACATGGTCAGTGCTTGCTGGCGAAGTACTTGATTCTCAGACTCCATATTGGAGAGCTTTTCTTCAAGCCTATATGATCAAGAAAAGACATTTGCATAACTCATTAACAATCATTTATCAAAACTCAAGCTTATTATCAGAATGTGTTTACACAGTATTCCACAAATGGATTTTGAGCTTCTAAATATTTTGACCACACACCTTTGAGTAGATTCTTGAAGCTGATTCGCTCTTTTCTCAGCATCTTCAAACTTTGTCATCAGATCAGCATTCCTGGCATCAGCTTCTATCAAAGACTTTCTAGCCTCTTCTACCTCCTGTTTTTGATTTAGTAGTAGCGCCTGAAAATTTTTACAGATTGAATAAGCAACCACATCCCAAGGAAGTATGTACGATAATCTAAATAGTTTATTACATTCCACCACCACTGACTGAACTATCATTTATCTAATTCCAATTTATAATCATCTAGAAGTGCCTACCTTCAAATTTTCCACCTCAGCTGTCAAGGTGTCAACTTTTTCAGTGTCCTGCACGATGACTGGGGTCTCCTTAACTACTGGGGGAGCTTCCTCAATAGCTTTTCGTGCAGCCTCACGCTCTTTAATTACTTTGGCATTTGCTTCTTCTATTTGAATTTGCATTATACGTAGTGCATCCTGTAACTTAGCAGTTTCTTGGGCTTTTGTCTCTTCTAATTCCGTCTGAAATAAAGTTATATCAGAGTTACAATAATAGGAGATTATTAATTTTCAGAACCAGGGACGGTCTAGTAAACTTACCCTTAGTCGCTTCTCCAACTGCAAACGCCATGTAAGTTCTTCCACACGCTTTTCTAATTTGTCTTTCGCTTCTTTGAGGGCCCCCGTCTCCCTTGCAGCCTAAAAACTCGCAAATAATAACTGGTCACCAACTCTAGACATAAATCCATTATAAGGCAACATACAGGTTTATAAGGAAATTTTAATACCATTTTGAGTTCCCGAAGTTCTTTCCTGGCTACTCTTCGCCTCCAACCACATTGTGTATATAATGCAGCCTTTTGAAGACTCTTGTAGTAAGAAAACGCTTTGTAGCAACGGTACCGAGCCTGCATGCCATCATCAAATAATCTTAAAATTCATATCTTTATTGAAAAATAACTTATGCTCCATGTTGATCGTCGAACCTGTATACAAATTGCAGCCTTTGTTTGCTTGCGGTATCTAAATTCATCACGTGCAGTCATTGCTCTCAAACCCGTCTGCAGTGTAATTGCAGACACCCTGAGAGTTAGATAGGTTTTGCTAGCAACAAAACATCGGAAGTCCGTTTGAATCTTGAGTGCAGCTGCTTCTCTTCTCAACTGTTGAAATTGCTTGCAAGCTGATAAACCTGATTAAAGAAAAAAAAGTCAAACTCTAATAGAACAATGAGATAGTTATAATAAATGAATTACAGATAATTGTGACTGAAAATAAAACGCACCTCGCCAGCAAGCCTGCAACTGGATAGCCGCTTTGCGTATTGATATATACTCTTTGCGTGCAATATAAGTTCGCATTTGCCTTTGAATGATTTTAGCTGCATTCCCAAGAACCTCTGCCCTCCTAGCATCTAGTTCTGCCATTTGACCAGCTCGTAGAAACACCTTTGTCTTACCGATCTGCAAAAGATAATAAAAATAAATCCTTGTTTGTTAAAGCTTCTTCTCACAAAACTCTATCAAAACTCAATAATATCTAGAATTATGGGATTTCTGGAGATGAAGATATACGACAAAGTAGTTACCTGGTAGCCTTTCAATCCTATTTTATTTAACAGCATTTGGCATGCAACTTTCTCATCATAGCTACATAAAAATTACATTACAAGATTACTAAAATTGAAGAGGAAAAAAGTAAAAAAAAAAACGTCAAAAAGAATGAACTTGAGCAGTACTTTCCATCCAGAACATCAGGATAAAGAACACCAAAACGAAGGAGAAACTCATCAAACGTTCTCCTAGTAGGATAACCAGCACAGCTGATCCTGATTGCCTCCAGAACACCCTTCATTAAAAGGTACAATTTGATCACCAATGAGAAAAAAGAAGTTTTTTGAATATTGAGCACAATAAGTTATGGAAATACTTACACCACAACGCAATTGTTGAATGATGTTTAGGTTTTCAAAGATAGCAGGCTTGAGAACATGATTAGGCTTGACACATCTAATGTAGTGAGGTTCTGTTGTACTCAAGGTTTCCATTAAAGACTGAAGTTGGAGCTGCAATTGGTAGACACATTCATCTTTTATCAGATGCTTTTGTTCAAGTGTTTCATTTACGTACAGGTAGGAAGCAATAAATAATAACCATACCTTAAAGCGCGAACCAATGGAGGAAAATTTAGAGGACTTGGACGACTCTATAGGAAGTGGAGGAAATAAACCAACAACAAAGGGGCATCTTGAGGCAGTTAACAAATCTTGATGTTCAGCCACCACATAATCCTTATTTTTGTCCAGAAATTGATCAGCTAAATAAGTCACCTGCACTACCAGTTGAAGCTTGCACATTAGTACATCATTACCTACCCTGTGTAATGACAAATAATAATTAAATAGATAAAGTCCAACATACCTCCCCTGCATAGTGAGATATAGTAAAACTAGTGCGAGAAAGCTTCGGTTTGATGAACCGCTTGTGTTTTGGATACGTCTGGTACATCTTCTGAGCAAAAGTTTCATGAGTAGACTTTGGGAACATGCTGCATCAAAGTTTTTGTAAATAGTGATACAAAACATGCTTTTAAATATGAAGATCGTAAGAAATACGAAATAGGACCATACCAGGCTTCATCCAGAAGTGAGATGATCCCTCCAGGTTTCTGCCATAAAAGTATTAGTTTCCATTACAATAACTATTGTTTGAATCAAAATACATATGCAAGCATGCAGGACATACAACACCTTCTCAATAAGATCCAAAACATCTTGGTTGTCAACGAACTCTATATAACTCCAATCTATCGCTTCTTTAGTGTACTCTTCTTGTTCCATTTTAAACACATGCTGCAACAAAGAATATAACAACAAGAAAAAAATCAGCTGATATTTCATATATATAATTCATTAGGCTTGGAAAATTGACAGAAACAACTGAACCTGGTTGAAATGTTGTTGCAGTTTTTCGTTTGTGAAGTTGATACAGAACTGCTCAAAACTTTTTCAAGCAGACCTATTGTCAGTATGATATCATTCAAATTCATGCCTTTAAGTTGGAATGGATTCTAATACACTACCTGTTATGCTTAAAACTCTCAAACCCATATATATCAAGGACACCAATTAGTGATTTTGAGTTTGGATCTTGTCCAATTGAATTGTTTATTTTCTCCACAATCCTACAGAATATAGTCAATGGAACTATATATTAGATTCATATTCGTGATATAAACAAGAAATTGATCTACCACTGTTCACAAATTTCGACTCTGGTCTTATTTACTTACCAGTCGAACAAGCGAGAGTAGACTGTTTTAGCAAGCGCATCCCTACTACCGAGTGCAGCTTCAGGATCAAGAGTTCGTGTAATAACTTCCTCTGGTGTCACCATGACACGCTTGATCAGTGCATCCTCTAAACTCTTAGCATCACACCTGTTGAGGTTTGGTGGTTATTCAGATTGAAACTGCACAACATAATCAGATAGAATACTAACTGCAAAATTAAACCTACATAAGCAACTCAGATGTCACGTTCAGATGAAACCTAGATTTCTCATCTTTAAGCACCGAAGAGTCGATCTCCTTTCCCTTTGCAAACTCAATGTTACCAAGATGAAGAATTGCAGCTACAACCCTGAAAATTGCATCCTGGAAGATATCTAAATGTAAGAAACCAGGGCATGTTTGGATGGAGGGTTTTGATGGATGGGAAAGGGAATGGGAATGGGAATCGGAATGGGAATGATATAAGTTGTTTGGTTTAGGGGTATGGATTTGACATTTTGGGAATCAAACCATCAAAATGAGGGTATTCTCAAACCCCACTATGTTGGTGGGTGTTGATACCCACATCCATTCCATCCTACTATCAATCCCATTTCCGTAGTGATTCCTTTACGCAAACCAAACGCACCCACAGTAAATAAGGATAAGACAGGAATGACATTTTTAAAAACACTGACCTGTTCTTCTTCACTGATCCCAACAATGTCCATTGCCCTTCTGGTAGCAAGATATTCATGAGCATCACTTACACCCTCAAGCTCATACGATTTCGACTGATTCAAATAATGATACGTCTGTGGACTTTCCAATTTGAACTTCTCTCTGTCCTGGAAATGGAGAAACTTGTAGTTGAGTTTCCAAATTTATTGTTGTATCATTATCTCGTATTCTAGATAGTTATTATTACTAGTTTCATGATAAGATTGTTAGTTTGCGATAAACTTAGATTAGGATAGTTCAAGAATTAGATGGTTACACATATTTGAAATATCTGTCTATAACTCTATATAATCACTTGTTTTGATCATTAACCAATAGAAAACAAGAATCTAGTTTTCTCAAGTTTTACAAGAGAAAATGCTCTTGTAAGTATCGAGTAAATAAATTGAAAATTCAAAAAAAATAAATAATAATAAATAAATCATAACTGGAGAATATAGAAATACCTCAGGTGGTGCAGCACAAAGAAGATAAAAGCAGTGGTAGTTTCTTTCAGGATCTGATATTTGGCAAACACGAGATCTCTCAAGCAGGTAAGTTCTTATAGCTGCCCCGGATATCCTCCCACTCTTATCAAACTGTATCTCAACAAATTTACCAAAACGACTATTTTGACATGCCACAATCAACATAGCAATAGTTAGTTTCATACATATAGAAATCCAAGTATAAAACAAAAAAATTCTAAATTTACAAGTTTCAGAGCAATAATGTACCTTGAGTTGTTATTTCTGACAGTTTTTGCATTGCCAAATGCCTCTAGTACTGGATTTGACTGCAAATTTTATCAGCCATGATGATTTTGTGAGACAAGCAAGAATACATGTAGGTCATAACATTTCAAGAGCTAGAATCGAGATATAAGGACAATAAAGTAAATTCCAATCTTACTTCCAGGACTTGCTGTTCAACTGTACGTCCTTCCACTCCTGATCGGCCACCTAAATGTGCAAGATATCTCATGAGCATCTTTGTTGTTTCAGTTTTGCCAGCACCACTTTCTCCACTGACCAAGATTGAATTGCTTTTTCCCTCATTAATCATCGCCCTATACAAAAAGTAAAATATATCAGCTAAAGAAACAGAGAATGAGCTCAATTACAAAATATAAAGTTGGTTTTCCAAAAAAGAATAATAAAATTACATAATATAATGTTAACCAACTATACCTGTAAGCAACATCTGCTACAGCAAATACATGGGGACTGAGTTCACCAAATCCTGCTCCCTTATATTGTTCCATCATGTGGGTATCATAAAGATGAGGCAATCTTTGAAAGGGATTTATAGCAATTAGAATATTTCCAGTATACGTCTACAAAGAGAAATAGAACAGAAATTACTACCAGCAATCCATTAATTTTGTCTTTTCATATAACTTTTAAACATCTCAGAATACTGTATTTATGACATCTCACATAAATCTCATTAAGTTCATATCTGGCTGCCAAATTTTGCAACACCCCAGGTTCGTGCAAATATGAAAGCCGTGTCATGTCATCTACACCACCAGGAGGAGCTTCAGTATCCTTAGGGAACACTTTTGAGACATTTGTAACAATCTACAAACAAATAAGTCAGTACAATCAAACCCAGGTCAGTTAAATTAAACATAAGTCAATGTAGCATTACAACACTCACCGTCTTCCCCTTTGTGGTATGCACATGAATCTCTTGCCCATTGATTCGGGTCACTTCCCCATCAATCCATGCTAAAGCAGGATCTTCAACCCATACATGTGAGCCTACAATAATATTCACCGGTGCTGCCTGCAAGTATTTTATTGTGTTAGACAAAAGGAGAATACAACTTCTAGAAATTCCATTTAGAACACTAGGCATTGAACACTACACTGATGACTTGTGCTACCATCCAAGTATTATCCGCATTTAAAAAAGATGTATATAGCTTGTAACTACAAATAAGTTAATGACGATATTTTTTTAGCAGTTACCTTTAATTAATAGGTGTTTCGATAACTCTGATGAAACTAGAATTATTTAACCAACTCAAGTGAGACTCAAAAGTAGAAATAATAGAATATGATGGGATATAAGAGTAGTACTTCAATCTTCAAAGCACAACCTCACCGGTCATTACATTACTCTCTAGTAATTCAAGAGAAAAAGTAGGTGAAGCAAAAAAGCATAAATCAATCCCATTAACGAGCTAATCGATAGAGCACAAGTAATATACTGTTATTATACTGTTCTAGCCCACATTATATGTCAACCTTGCTAAAGACATGCGTATTAATCTCTACGGAGGCTAATCAATACCAATAATGAATTATATGTTTTCCAAAAGCATCGTATGCTATCTTCAACCATAACTAACCAATAAAAGTATTCCAAGAATCATTAGTTAGCATTCTAGTAGAGGAGTGTTGATTTAAATTTTGTCAATTTTTAAGCAGATTAGACAATACTATGCAGCAAAGAGCACATTAATCGCAGTGATTCATCATTGAAATGAGGGTAAAATATGTAACCTTAATATCGTAAACTGATTCAGTAGTATATCTAATTCCCTGAGGAAAATGAGTATACAACTCATTTGTGCCCTCTCTAAAACATTGAATATTTTCTCCCTAACAAATTGCAAAGCCAAACTATTTACACCGATCAGAATGATGATTGGGTCATCCACGCCAACTCAATTATATATCCCTGAAAATAGACACTACCAGTAATGTCAAGTAGGCATGCCGGAACAATTCTCCCAATTCATTGATGTAGTTAAGGTATTGCTTCAGATAAGTGGATTAGATTTTTGAAGTGGATGCCGGCTCATCCAGTTGAATTCCTAAGTCACAAAATCCTAAATTGTCTTGTTAGTAATAAATCTATCAAGTTTAATTACTTAAAGCTTCAAGTATCTCACAGATTCTGCTCAACTAGGCCTTCAATCTAACCTGTATATACATCACATCAGGTACAAGTAACAGCAAATAATTTCAACATAACTCCAGAACCGGAGCTAATTTAGCCACAATTTGCCCTATATATACTACCTACATAAACAGCTTAGATTCATAAAAAACTGTAGCATCAAGCAATACATATAAGCAATTGACAACAACCAAAAGAAACAGATGTAGAAACTTAGTTGAACATATTTGACTTGAAAATTAAAAAAAAAAAAATGGAGTAGCTATTATTAATATTATTATCAGACAGAAAAAAAAAAGTTGAGAGAGATACCATTAATTGAGGATGACTAGAAAGCACAATCGATCTCTCTCCTTCTCATCAAGTAATAATAAGGAGAAGGAAGGAGTTGAGTTATATAACTCACACGAACTCGGTAACTCAGATCGGTAATGAAAATAATAAACCTAATAATATTTTCAAAAAGATGATGATGATGATGATGATGATGATTAATACTGTAAAAATATGCAAATAAGAGAATATGAATGACAAGTTTTTGGAATATTTTCTCTCTATCTATCTCAGAAATGAGGTGAGAAAATTTGTATCTATATGTATATATATATATAATTATATAATAATAATAATATATGTATGTATATGTATTTTATTTTATAATTTATTTTATAAACACAGCAAAGCAAAGCAATGTGTTGTGTGTGGGGTTTTCTCGCTCTAAAAACAACTCTCTCTCTCTCTCTTTCTCTCTCTAGAGGTCTTCTGGTCAAGCAAAAGCTCTAGACTCAAAATCAGACAGACATTATTCTAGGGTCTCTCTATTTCTATGTATTTACCAAATTGCCATCATCATGTTCTAGCCTCCACCAAAACTCACTCTATTCAAAATTTCAAACTCTTTTCTCAATATAAGTCAATAATAACAATAATGTTACTCCTTTTTATCGATGTAAAATTTATGATTCACCATAAATGTCTCATAATTAGCGGACTATATATATTGAGATAAAGATATATAGATTTTTTCCATAATAATAATGGTAATGGTAATATTCAAAGCCATATAGTACATAGTATAGACTCCCAATATAGCAATAACTTACTTAAACTATATGCGATGTAGCGAATAAGTTACTACCATACTACTAGCAAAGACCTGTGCTATGCGGTGAATAAATTCTTTGAAATCCATCAAATAATATTAGCAGAATACCCGCACGATGCAGCGGGATAAGCTTTTTGTTTTATTACATTTCATATGTAGTATGTAAATCATAATTAAAATCTATATAGTACAATACACTACGATATATTTTTTCTTTAATGGAAAAAATCACCTCTTTACTCTTTTTCTTTAAGAAATGTCGTTGCGAACTCGATACTCGGGTTTCGAGTTGCGGCTGCTGGATTGCAAGTTCACAATGGCTAGGTTCAAGTTGTGATTTGTGAAATCGTGGGTTGTTTCAAGTCTAATTATAAATACAATCTTATGTGGGTATTAGATACTAAACATTATGTATACCACATTCAAATCGTAAAATTTGATCAACAAATTGAAACTCTCTAACATAGGAATTGATTGTAGAAAAATGAAATTAAAAATACAAACAATGGCTTAAATTTACAATTTCATAAAAAATACTATTAAGAGTTCATTTTTAATATCTTACAACACCTTTAAAATTGTGTAAAATTGGGAAAAACTGATTTTGGAGACTTTAGAGATGTAATTTGACTAAAAACTTTGGACATAGCGGTTTGCTAACATGTTCGTATCGTTCCTACCTTCCCGTCCATAATTGACACGTCTCGTAACTCATTACGGTTAAAAAGTTATGCCATATTATGATTACATTAAAGTTTAATGATGATAGTCTATATAAGATTTAATTATATATGTAGGGGTATGTTAGTAATTTCAAATAGATTTTCTAAATATTAATAATAATGTTAGGGGTAAATTAGTAAATTCTATCTTAAAAAAATATATTGAAATGCATTATATATTAGTATAGATATAGAAAAAGCTTTTAATAATTATAATATAATGTCATATATTTAATACTTTAAAGTTTAATAATGATGGTATTAATGAGATTTTAATAGATGTAGGTGTATGTTAGTAATTTCAAATAGGTTTTTCATATATTAGTAATAATGTTAGGGGTAAATTGGTAATTTTCCTCTTAAAAAAACATCACAAATGTATTACGGAGTATATAATAGTATAGATTATGATTAGCAGTTACATAATTAGTTTGATCATATTGAAGTTGAATTATATCTTCGATAACACCTAAAAATAAAAGTGATGTTATCGAACTATTTAAGTGAAACGCCCCGATTTTTTTTTTTTTACTTAAACTCATTACATCGATATTAATATTAATACTTATAATTCTCGAATTTATACAATCATTTCTTCAAACAAAAGTGAACCATTCTCAAATGATTCGTAGTTATACAATTGGGGCTTCCTCTGTATAGAGCATGATTAAGGAAGAGATTGACTTACTAATTACATAGCAAGTCCCACCGGAAGTCGTCCTCGGATCTCCGTCTCAGAGTTATACCATTATCTAGTTGTACCTACAACACATCACACAATAATAACAGAGTAAGCGATAACGCTTAGTAAGTAATGATTAACTCTACCACCATCTCAACTACAATATAGAATCACATTCTCAATTTATAAATTAATAACCACTTTTATCATACACAAATGATCAACTCTAATACCAGCCATTTATCTTACTCAAAAGATTAGTTAAAACGAATGTCTATCACAACCAAGTGACCCGATCATACCAAATATTGATCACGCTCAAGTGATCAACTACCACACCATTAAGTAATAACAATAGTTGATCACACGCAAGTGACTCAACTAATACACAATATTGATCACACGCGAGTGACCAAATACGACACCATTAGATAACTCAGTACGCGATTATAACATATACTTTAACCGAAAGTGCCACTAAAAGTACTACTAAGTGCCACTAGAGTACCACTCAAGTGTAAAATAAAGAGCACCAAAGAGAGCACTTAACACTTATGCATTTTCAAAATTTACACAATTCCTTCACACATATGCGATCCTCCTTACCTCACGCGATCGCGTATTAACCAAAGGTACGTGATCATGGGAATGCAAACCCGATAGCGTATCAATACTTGAAAATCGTTCTGTAACCGAATAACAAAGAAATACGCGATCCTCTTTAATTACGCAATCGCGTATTACTCAACAAAACGCGATCCTGGACTCAACCACATGATCGCGTCCTTTCACAAAACTCACACACCTGATTTTTAACCGTTTTAAATACAACTTCAAACACGCATAACTTTTTATTCGTTTAGGGTTATGATACAAAACTTGATGGAAACCTCCACAATACCAAAAAGAACGTTTCTCTTTTTACACTTTTTCAAATTTCTCAAAAATAACGAAATTGGACGTGTGACTAAATAATGGCCGTTTTGGACCATTTTGGTAACAACCTAAGTTGCAAACCACATACAATCCGATTAGGACCTTTTTCCCACATTATAAACACATCAAATGGAGTTTAAGACTCACAATGTATCAACCATATGATAATTCAACTCGATTAAACATAAGGGTCCAATAACGACCCATTTGGACCCCTATTTGGAGCTCATGACCCAAATCAAAGTTTAGGGTATACAACCGCTTACCAACAAGCTCAATTACTCATACTTACTAAAAATTTAGCAATAGAGTATCCTCACTTCCAACTCGACTCAATTTAACACTTTGACCCATTTGGACACCCAAGTGATCCAAATGGTAAATCTACTCTTTCAAACTTCAACTCTACAATTATATCAAACTATTTATCGACATCAACAACATATCAATAATAATAACATTCAAATGCTAAATAATGTCAATATAATCAAGATTTATATCAACTTGTTATCAATGTAATTATAAACAACTCAAATATATGTACTCATTTCTTTGACTCAAGGAGTCCAATCTCATGGTGTCAAGGCATAATCATTGAGGTTTCTCAAGTCCCAATGTCACCATTGAATTCCACCGTTTAAGAAGCAAACATTGAGCACTCGCGCGTGACTCAATGCCATTACTCATTTACATTCTCATCAATCTCATTATATATCAACACCAGTCAACTATACTCAACATTTAAGCTCATACAAGACACGAATATTGTTGGAATAGTGTCCAATATCATAACTAATTGGTGAGACTATCATTAATGGTAAAGTCCTTTTTGGGTTGCCCTCAATAAACAGTCAAGAGAGTTACATAAGGTGTAATATTAATTAGTATTAATATTATAATTGTTTTGATTAAATTAATAATAGTTTATTAATTATAATAATCAAATAGAATTAAAAGGCGGAAGGTTCCAGAACCAATCCAACCGCCGGTTGGAGAGTCCAAACGCCGGTTGGGATTAGGGTTTCCGAGTCGGTTAAGGACACAGCCCCAACCGCCGGTTGGAAGGTCCAACCGCCGGTTGGAGGTCGAATTCAGAAATCTGGGGTTTTCTTCCTCAACTATAAATAGGGGTCAATCCTATACCTTATTCCATACGATTTCAAGTACGAATTTTCAAGGATTTCAAAAATTCTACTCTCTCTTGGGTTTTTGGGTGTGAAGCATTAGAGGTATTCTACTTTGGGTACTTGCCTCCAAGTAACGAAGCTCTGCTCGTTGGTCTACGCGCGAGAAATATGTTTTCTCTTAAGGTTAGTGTTTTCCTTATATTCTCTTTGTCCAATTTATTCATTGTACTATGTTGTTAAAGTTAAAGATCCCTTAGGGTTTTGGTTTCCTAATTGCCTTAGATTATTTAAAGTTTTGTTATTCCGCTGCGTACATAATAATCTAGTTAGGGAATAGAAAACCCAACAGTGGTATCAGAGCCATAGCTTAACAAATAGTAGCATGCAATTATCTGCAATAGTATGTAGGTAAAGATAAATTGGAAAGAAAGTTATCTAAATAGGTAATATGTGTTTACAGTTTAGATATTGATAATTTTAAATTGTTTAAAAATAGACCACAAATTTTTAAAAGGTTTAAAATTGAACCCTAAGCTTCAAGAGAGATTATATGTACGATATGATTTATATATACGTATAATAAAAGTCTAAATACATCATCAGTCAATTGATAAATCGGCTCACCCATAAGGAACAAACTATAAGAGAGGTATAAGGCGGGTTGCTTTGCTTCCCTAAAGAAGTCAGGTTTTTAATAAGCTTCGCGCTGACCTACTTCTCCGCTTCTTTGTGCGTTCGATGGAGCTACCGATGACTTTTGATAGGATGATGTCAAGATTAAAAGTAGACTTAAAATAGTAAAACAAAATCCCGTTTTAGCTATAGGAAATGATGAATAGTATGCTAACCCATGAAATCTGCACATCTCTCGTATGAACTGTTAATGGAGCGTGTGTGGTTTACCGGCACATTAATATGAGAACATAATGAGAGATGATTGAGACTCGCGATTCTCGAGCGTACTCGAGCCGGGGATCACGCGGGGTTTGCATGGTTAATTCACCATCTTGTTCATGATCCTCGGCATACCAGTCATGAATAGTAGATGTGCATAACCGAGATTAACATGCCATTGATAGAAATCAATGAATCTCAAAGAACTAGGAGTTTTATAGAAATGAAATAGATAATGGTATTTTAGTTATATGATTACGGCGACCCTTTTCATAAAACTGAAAATATGGATCCTAGCCTTAATTTAGAAAATTGGGTAAATAATTAAGAAATATTCAAACTAACTAAAACTGTTTTATCTTAATAGATGGCTAATTTAAATGGTGCAAATCCTCCCGTCCCCAATCCCGCACATAACTCGAACTTCTCACTACTCTCGGTTCTTGGAAGGGAAAGACTAACCGGTCCAAACTATATGGACTGGATGCGTAACCTAAGGTTTACCTTGAGGTACGAGAACAAGGAATATGTTCTCGATGAGCAGATTCCCGTAATTGATGAAGAATCAACCCAAGAGGAGATTGAGGCACACCGGAAACATTATGATGACGCGAATAAAGTGTCTTGTATCATGGCATCTTCCATGAGCCCTGAACTGCAAAAGACTTTTGAAAACACTTGGGCTTATGAAATGAACCAACAGCTGAAAGAAATGTTTCAGGCTAAGGCAAGCAAGGAACGCCTTGATGTGGTGAAATCCCTCATGGCTTGCAAACCCAAACCTGGAGTTTCTATCTGTGCTTTCGTCTTAGAGATGAAAGGGTACTTTGATAGGTTGGAGTCATTGAACATGGTATTTGACACAGAGTTTTCCATCGCCATAATTCTATCCAGTTTGCCAGCTGTCTACAATCAATTTGTAATGTCATATCAGATGAATATGAATGAGAGAGAAGACTCAATAATGGAACTCCATAATTTACTGCAAACTGCTGAGCAAGGAATCAAAAAGGATGATGTGTCCTCTGGCTCAGCCGCTCCTGTGTTGACTGTTGGTCAAAGTGCAAAGAAAAGAAAAAGGTCAAATTCTAATTGGAAAAGGAAGACTGCTGATGGAAAGTCTGTTCGCAAGTCTAAGAAAGGGACCGATTCTGAGATTGCACATGTTAGTGACCCTAAGGAAGCAGTGTGCTTCTACTGCAACACTAAGGGGCATTGGAAGCGTAACTGCCCAAAGTACCTGAAGGACCTTGAAGATGGAAAGGTCGAGAAGAGTACTCACTCAGGTATGTTTATGATCGAACTCCATAATACCACAACTTCTAATTCATGGGTTCTGGATACAGGGTGTGGTAATCACATTTGCACTGTATTGCAGGGGCTAAAGGAAAGTAGAAGTGTGAAGTATGGAGAGCTCAACCTAGTTATGGGAAACAAGGGAATTGTACCTGTGATGAAAATTGGAAGATTTGAGCTCATGCTGAATTCTGGAGTTAGGATAGATTTAAATAATTGCTATTATTCGTCAAAAATGACTAGAAACATTATTTCATTTTATGCTTTGTTTAAAGATGGTTATCATTTTACTTTTGATAATGGAAATGGAGATATTTTGGTTTATTTAAATAATTGTTTTGTTTTTAAAGCTTCTCCTTACAAAGGCATATATGAAAATGTTGAATGTGTTAGCAATGTTATTTTAAATGTTGATTCGTCTAATGAGCTTGATAAATCCAAGTTGTGGCACTATCGTCTAGGGCACATAAACAAGAAACGCATCGCCCAACTCCAAAATGATGGAGTATTGGAATCATTTGATCTCAAGTCGGATGATGTATGCGAATCTTGTTTATTAGGCAAGATGACTAAATCACCATTCACAGGAACATGTGAAAGAGGTGAAGAATTATTGGATTTGGTACATACAGATGTATGTGGACCATTTCGATGTGCTACAAAAGATGGAAATAGATACTATGTTACATTTACTGATGACTTCAGCAGATTTGGACATGTTTATCTGATCAAACATAAGTCGGATACCTTTGAGGTGTTTAAAAGATATCAAAGCGAAGTAGAGAATCAACTGGGCAGAAAGATAAAGGGTTCTCCGATCCGATAGGGAAGGAGAGTACCTTAGTATCGAGTTTCTCGATCATCTTAGAGATTGTGGAATAGTTTCACAATTGACTCCTCCTAGAACACCGCAGCTTAATGGTGTTGCTGAGAGGAGAAACAGAACTTTGTTAGACATGGTTCGATATTGATGAGTCGAGCAACACTTCCAATAAGTTTTTGGGGTTATGCATTAGAAACAGCCGCCCATATCTTAAATCAAATACCCACTAAGAAAGTTTCAAAGACACCTTATGAGATGTGGAAGGGAAAGAAACCTTCTCTTGGTCACATCAAAATCCGGGGTTGTGAAGTTTACGTAAGACGGGAAACTCAGGACAAATTAGACTCCAGATCTGAAAAGTGTCTTTTCGTTGGTTATCCACAAGAGTCGTTTGGATATTTATTCTACAGACCCAAGGATAATGTGGTCTTTGTAGCTCGAAGAGGAGTGTTCCTTGAGAGAGAAATGATATCTAAAGAGGACAGTGGGAGTAAAATTGATCTTGAAGAAATTCAAGAATCTACCGATGAGGAACCTATAATAAACATTGACGTTCAACAAGAGGTGGAGACACCTGTTGAACATGAAGACATATCCTTACCCGTTCGCAGATCTAGTAGAGTTAGCAATCCTCCTGAGTTCTATTATGGTTACCAAATAGAAGAAGGGGATAAGATAAGTGATAGTGGACTGGCTGAATTAGATGAGCCTGCTAACTACAAGGAAGCGATGGCAGGCCCTGAGGCTGCTAAGTGGAAGGAAGCTATGAAAAGCGAAATTCAGTCCATGTATGACAACCAAGTTTGGAATTTAGTTGACACTACACCCGGTCTTAAGACGGTGGGATGTAAGTGGATCTTCAAGAAGAAGACAGACATGGATGGGAACATGCATACTTATAAAGCTAGGTTGGTAGCAAAGGGCTATACTCAAAACTATGGGATTGATTATGAGGAAACCTTCTCACCAGTAGCTAAGATTAAGTCAATTAGGATTATGCTAGCCATAGCTGCATTTCATGACTATGAAATTTGGCAAATGGATGTCAAAACCGCTTTCCTTAATGGGAAACTGACAGAGGATGTGTTCATGGCACAACCGGAAGGTTTTGAAAATACAAAGTATCCTAATAAAGTGTGCAAGCTTGAAAAGGCTATTTATGGACTTAAACAAGCCTCATGTAGCTGGAATCTCTGCTTCCATGAAAAAGTCACAGAGTTTGGATTTTCTAGAAGTGAAGATGAGTCATGTATATATGTCAAGTTCAGTGGGAGCATTGTAGTATTCTTAGTATTGTATGTGGATGATATACTGCTCATAGGAAATGATATCCCAACTTTACAAGGTGTAAAAGCATGGTTGGGAAAATGTTTCGCTATGAAAGATCTTGGAGATGCAGCATATATCCTAGGTATAAAGATTTATAGAGATAGGACAAAACGTCTCATAGGACTCAGCCAGGACACGTACTTAGATAAAATCTTGAAAAGATTCAATATGGAAAATTCTAAGAGAGGGAACTTACCCTTAAATCATGGCATAAAGATCAGTAAGGATCTTCGTCCAAAGTCAGAACAAGAATTGGACAAAATGAGTCGAATCCCATATGCTTCGGCTATAGGATCAATCATGTATGCCATGACGTGTACAAGACCTGATGTCTCATTTGCTTTGAGCTTAGTGAGTCAACATCAGCAGAATCCTGGTGAAGGTTATTGGACAGCTGTAAAGAACATTCTCAAGTATTTGAGAAATACTAAAGACAGGTTCTTGGTTTATGGTGGAGAAGAGGAACTAAGAGTAACGGGTTATAGTGACGCAAGTTTCCAAACAGACAGAGATGATTGCCGTTGACAGTCTGGTTGGGTGTTCTTACTAAATGGGGGAGCGGTGACATGGAAAAGTTCTAAGCAAGATACAGTAGCAGACTCTACATGTGAGTCTGAGTACATTGCGGCTAGTGAAGCAGCAAAAGAAGCGATCTGGATGAGGAATTTCATTGGAGATCTTGGAGTTGTTCCAACAGTACAAGATCCTATTGCTATATTCTGTGATAACGAAAGTGCAGTTGCCTTGAGTAAAGAACCCAATGATCACGGAAAGTCAAAGCACATTGAAAGGAAATACCATTTTGTTCGAAGTAAAGTCGAAGAAGGACATGTAATTGTGAAGAGCATAAGATCAGAGGAAAATCCAGCTGATCCGTTCACAAAGCCTCTAGGAAAGTCCAAGCACGATGAACATGCTAGGAGCATAGGTTTAAGAGATAATGTAAAGTTTTAGTTGATTAGTTTGAATTTGAAACGTTATAAACAATGATAGAAACTGTAATAGACTTGGTGATTAATAATGGAGATTTTTAATGGGAAGGAGTTCTAGCATTTACTATTGGTTGTCGTTGTGTTTCAGTTTTGCATGTTTAGACACCACTTCCAGATTAATAAGTTCTTACTCAAACCTCCTCAGTCGATCACACTATAGGAAGTATGTGGTGAATTAAGACTGTCATGGAGTGTTAGTAGATGTCTATGGAGATAGTCATGGCATGGAGATTGCTGCAACACTCATGGGTACTTAATGGAGATTTAAGTATAGGAGAAACCCGCACTCATGGAAGTTACTTCATGGATTGAAATCACGAGTAACTCTGAGATGATAATATCTTCTATTCTTAAAATGGAGATACATGGGTATCTAGCTCTTCGAGTCAGTTATACTTTAATCTATTCTAATGCTGTGCGTAAAAGGCAGTTATAAAGGGTATGATGGGTATGATATGATGAGTTGACTAGTGCTATGTAGTCGATATTTATTTGTTCCTTTTGCCTAAAATGGAAAAGAGATATCATGGGCCCTCTGATGATTAAAGTTTGACTTAAAAAGTGCTAGGCCTGGCCGAGACTAAAGTGATAGTTCAGTAGTCTCATATAGTCAATATAATCGGAAATCAGAAAACATATATGAATCTTGAGACTGATTATAATCCATGTCTCGGTTCATAAGATATCGTGAAACAAAGGAATGGTTGATCACTTATCTAAAGGACTAACTCTAAAGATGAGATCAGAGTTCGGCGGTTGCTTGGATGCACACTTTACATAGTTAATGTGATATAGCCTTGAGACCAATAGTAGTTGATGAATTGTCCAAGTGGGAGACTGTTGGAATAGTGTCCAATATCATAACTAATTGGTGAGACTATCATTAATGGTAAAGTCCTTTTTAGGTTGCCCTCAATAAACAGTCAAGAGAGTTACATAAGGTGTAATATTAATTAGTATTAATATTATAATTGTTTTGATTAAATTAATAATAGTTTATTAATTATAATAATCAAATAGAATTAAATGGCGGAAGGTTCCAGAACCAATACAATCGCCGGTTGGAGAGTCCAACCGCCGGTTGGGATTAGGGTTTTCGAGTCGGTTAAGGACACAGCCCCAACCGCCGGTTGGAAGGTCCAACCGCTGGTTGGAGGTCGAATTCAGAAATCTGGGGTTTTCTTCCTCAACTATAATTAGGGGTCAATCCTATACCTTATTCCATACGATTTCAAGTACGAATTTTCAAGGATTTCGAAAATTCTACTCTCTCTTGGGTTTTTGGGTGTGAAGCATTAGAGGTATTCTACTTTGGGTACTTGCCTCCAAGTAACGAAGCTCTGCTCGTTGGTCTACGCGCGAGAAATAGGTTTTCTCTTAAGGTTAGTGTTTTCCTTATATTCTCTTTGTCCAATTTATTCATTGTACTATGTTGTTAAAGTTAAAGATCCCTTAGGGTTTTAGTTTCCTAATTGCCTTAGATTATTTAAAGTTTTGTTATTCCGCTGCGTACATAATAATCTAGCTAGGGAATAGAAAACCCAACAAATATATGTATCAAACTCAGGGGACCATTACTTACCTCAAATCCGGCATAAAGAAGGATTAATAGCTCTTTCCAACTCTTTACACCTAATCAATAATCATACACATACATGGTTATTCACTACTCAAAGTGATTGATCTCAACAAGTCAAAACTCTCATTCATCAACTAGCTCATCCTCACATTTTAGCATTAACACATATAATCATCTTAATAGTACTCGATTTATTTAGACTCATCACCAGTTCTTAATTCTTAAAACTCATCACAATATAATATTGTATTGTTAATCACTACACAAAGTGATTTCTCACTATTAAATCGAACTCTTATCTCTTGAGGTTCTATTCTTATTTCTAACTTGATTGCTACATGTTAGCAACAACAACAATCACAAAAACAATAATGATCATCTTATTTTCATTAATAATCTCATTTAAAACTCATTGTTTAACATTATTCCAAAAACTACAATAATGTTAGTAAGTAACTACTTACAAGGGTTCTTTATACCCACTAACCACCTCTAATTACATGAAATCTCAAGAATCATTGTTTTCATCAAAAACCCAAAAATTGGGTTTATCCCCAAATCACTAAATCACGAAATTGAAGGTGGTAATGTGTAGTACTTCAAGGGTTGTAAATATGAAAGAATCACACTAAGACTTCCAAGAAAATGTGATCAGTTTGACGGTTTTTCCCTCCTTTGTTCTTGCTCTCTCTCGCGTCTCTCACTTTGTTCTTTTTCTTGCGTTCCAGACAAAAAGGGAAGCCCATCCCTCTCTATTATTGAGGGGGTTAGGTTTAATTAAATGTATATACTTTGGACTATTGTCCTAATACACCCCTCTAGCCTCGGTATTAAAGTTTTAAACCGTATAACTCGTTTTATTTAATTTATAACTCCTAACTCAATAGGAATATAATCTCCCAATATTAAATAACATTAATAATTTATCTCTTATAATTTAAAAATTGCGAACTTACAAAATTTGGGGTGTTACATTAAGCAAAGTAACAGTTTGGAGCATCAATTATAACTTTTCTTTTTTATCCTTTTATCAACTCGAATTCGCTTGCAGGATTAATAATAGTAAATATTGTGTGAATGATCGGCAAAAATAATTTACTCCTAAGTAATTAATATTAGTGAAAAATATTAGCAAAAATATTTGACTGATTAGATTTATATTTCAAATGTTTATTTATAAATCACAATACATGTCATTTAATATATAATGTATTTTGATTATTATGGATTCTTTTCAAATTTAGTTGTGGATAATATTGTCTTTTTCGTTGTAGATATGGTTAATTTTATCTTTTTCCGATCTTTGTAATTGTAAGTTCATAAGGACAAGTGTAAACCATTTATAAGGGTGTATAAAAATATGAAATTACACATTTTAAATTTTGAAATGTTGAGTCTTAATTTTAAAATCTTATAAAAAGAACGTAGCAACATGCATTATATTTGGTATAGATATAGATAATCATACAAATTAATTATCTGTTTCTTAAGTTATACTATTGTATATACATGATATATATCATGCACTTTTTTTAGGAGAATATGGAAGTGTAATATTCATCGTGCATCATCTTAACTTCGCCAATGCACATTTTAAAAAAAATATACTAGTAAATAGTAATCAAAATCGATTATATACAAAATATATTCACATATAAAATTCATTTTAAGTCATAACATTAGCTGATGAATATTTATTTAATAAATTATTAACATTCATCATAATGAATTTAACCTAACTGATGTCGTGTGATTAGAGTTTAAAATAACAAGTTTTAATAAATAGGATATACTAGAGTAATATTATCACACAAGCCATGCAAGAATACCCGTTCGTATAATATAGTTTACAAGTAAGTCCGGGTATCGAACACAGAGAACGGTATTAAAATAATTAATTCAATCCTATATTTACAATTAATATTATAGATAAATGGGGGCGTTTTAGTTCCATACAAACATATTTAATTTTGATACTAAATTAATATAAACTTAAACCAATTAAGACAATTAAGAACAATTAGGGATAATCAGATAGATAGAAGATTGTATTTATTTAGATTATTTTTACTTCAATTATAATTTTCCTTTATGTTTATTGATTCGTTGGTTGATTTATTGGTGAATTAACAAATATAGAAAGCCTCTAAACCTTAGTTAACTTCCTTACAAGTATAAGTGAAACAATATAGAAACCTTATGTATTATTGTTTAAAAATAATCCTTACAAGTAAAGATTGGTTGTTGCGAATTTTTTTTTTTTTAAAAAAAAATGAAAAGTTAACTCCAAGTCCCAAATTAATTATGACCAAAAATGGAAAGTCAATTACCCCCCCCCCCCCCCCCCCCCCCAGACTGGCCATTTTGATCATAGAGATTAACTCATCAAATCGACTACGAGGAAATGCTTTAGTAAAAAGATCAGCGCGTTGTTTTGTCGTAGGTATTTGGACAAGGTAAATCAAACGCTTCTCAAAGAAATCCTGGATAAAATGAAAATGAATTTCAATGTGTTTCATTTTAGAGTGTTGCACGGGATTACGTGTTATAGAGATAACAGCTGTATTATCTATATGTATAGGAGTGAGAGCATGAATGAACCCATAGTCGCGCAGTTGGTGCTGAATCCAGAGAACTTGGGAACAGCAACTTGCAGTCGCAGTGTATTCCGCTTCAGCTGTCGAAGTGGACACAGTAGTCTGCTTCTTGCACTGCCACGAAACCAATCTACGTCCGAGAAACTAGCAACCTCCTTAGTTTACTTCTTATCCACGTTACAGCCACCATAATCAGAATTTGAGTAAGCAGTTAACTCAAAGTTGTCCTCATTAGAATACCAGAGACCCAGAGATGGTCTCCATTTAAGGTAGATGAAAATCCTTTTAACTGCTTTCTCATGAGAAGCTTTCGCTTAGCTTGATATCTTGAACACAGAGATACGGCAAACACAATATCTGGCCTCGATGCAGTAAGATACATCAGAGGACCTATCATAGAACGATAGTTTTTTTGATTCACGTCATCTTCGTTTTCAGCCGGTCCAAGTCTGACACTTGTGTCAATGGGCGTTTCATAGGTTTTGCAGTCAAACATATGATATTTTGTCAAAATGTCATTGACATACTTTGACTGATGAATGTACATACCATGATCAGATTGGTCAACTTGCACACCTAAGAAAAACTTGAGTTCACCCATTGCACTCATTTCAAACTTAGATTTCATGATAGCCTCGAAGTCATCACACATCGCCTTATCGGTAGAACCAAATATGATGTCATCAACGTAAACATGCACAAGTAACAAATTATCCCCAGCCCGTTTTATGAAGAGGGTAGAATTAATCTGCCCGCGAGTATATCCATTATCCAGCATATGCTGAGACAGTGTGTTATACCAAGCCCTTGGAGCTTGGTGAAGCCCATACAATGCCTTTTCTAGTTTGTAAACATATTTAGGATGCACCGAGTCTTCAAAACCTGGAGGCTGTCTCACATACACCTCTTCTTTGACCTTTCATATAAGAATGCACTTTTCACATCCAGTTGATAGACCCGAAACCCCTTGTAGGTAGCATAAGCAAGGAATATTCGTATTAACTCCAAACATGCAACTGGTGCGAAAACCTCATCATAGTCCAAACCTTCCACTTGACTAAATCCTTGAACAACCAATCGAGCTTTGTTTTTAATCATCACTCCTCGGTCATCCTTTTTCATACGATACACCCAATGCGTACCTTTAGGGAAGAACCCATCTGGTAGCGGTACAAGTTCCCAAACCTGTAGCTTTTGAAACTGTTGGAGCTCCTCTTGCATAGCCTCCACCAAGTATGGATCAGACAAAGCTTCTGATAAGCATCAAATAGATAGTATATTTTATAGTAATTTATCCCTATATTTATATACATTTTAGTGCATTTATATGATTTTAGATACTTATTTTGTTAATATTTGCAGAAATGTATTTTAATTGAAGATTGAAGAAAAAGGAACGGAAACGAGCCTAAAACTGAAGAAAATGAAGTATTTGAATAAAATGAGCTAAAACTGAATAAAGAAAGTAAAGACTTCAAAGAAAAATGGGCTTAGTAGAAGATTAAAAATAGAAGAATCAAGCCTAAAAGGAGGTTAAACACGAAGCAAAAGAAGATTGGGCTTGAATCCAATAATTAACGACCTTGACATTACGTGAAAAGGAACAGAATTGAAAAGTATATAATCGCGTCGCGATTAGGATGATTTCGCGTCGCGATCCTCTAACAAACGCGTCGCGATTATACTGTAAACGCGTTGCGATTCTACATTTTACGATAAGTCGGCTACGGATTATTCCAGAGGGCTTGGAGCGTACGAAAAGTAACTCCAACCGGCGGTTGGAGGTCCTAACCGGCGGTTAGGAGGTCGGCCAGCAAAAATATAAATAGAGGCTTCGGCCAGACTTAGGGATATACGATTCTTAGAATACAAAGTCGATTATTAGGGTTTTAGGTCGACTTTAGGTGCGATTTTGGAGGCTAAAGAGCTAGGGTTTGAAGGTTATTAACCCTAGGAAAAGCTAGTTCGTCAATTGGTTCAATTTCTTTATCCTTGTAACTTTAATAACCTTATTGAGTTATTTATGATATTGTTTATTTGATTTAATTGTGAATTAGGTTTTCATTATATTTGTTTGAATGAATGTTTATTGAGTTTATTATTTGAATTATATGTTTATGTTGGAACTATATTATTGAATGTTTATTATACAAGAGTTGTCTTTATTATGATATATTTGTGATTATTCTTGACATAATTAGACTGATTTATATTAAACTAGGATGACCATAAACTGTTTATATAAATTAAGTGATTGTGTTTATGTTTTGATCTTAACCTTATGCGATAAACTAAGAATAATTCATTAATATAAAGTAATACTGCGATTCAAGCCTAACCATAGAAATTGTATAATAAATTGATGATAGAGCTTATTAATTAGTAACACTTTGCGTAACCTTATGATTGTGTTGCTATGATGAGGATTTGACTTAACCCTAAGTGATCTTCTACATTAGTAAATCACTAGTAATAATAGCCAACAAAGCAAATAGACATAAGTACATATAATAAGTTTAATAAATAATAGTTTGAATAATTATAATCTTTTATCCAATTGAGTATACCTAAGTTGTTCCTTAAAACTTATCTATTAGAATCTGTATCAAAAATATAAATATAAATATGTTCGTTCGGAACTAAAACGTCCCCCCTATCTTGTATATTATTGTATTTTGTATATTATTTATAGTGTAATTAGGAATAAATAATTAGTTAGAAATTAAATCACGTTCCCTGTGTTCGAACTTGGACTTACTTAAATAGCTATATTCTATGATCAGGATAACACTTGCCTGAATTGTGTGATAGTATTATTTAGTATTTCCTTAATTCAAACTTGTGATTATAATTGCATATACTTTAGCACACATAAGCTTCCTTGATATTTTTCGGTTCGATCTGAGAAAGGAAGCATGTATTTACATCAGCTATCAGGCATTGTTCATCGTTAACTCCATCATCCAAATTTCCAATAATGTTCTCCACCGGATGACTCACATTAATGCATGAGCTTGGAATCTCATCAGGCACAATGACAGATTCCAAGTTTGTAGAATCACCTTCCTGTCCATAATCATATGCAATGTACTCAGAAACAAGTTCCTGTTCACCTACAGACGGATCAGGAACATCAGCAGATCTTTCTTGTTGTCTTGTAGATGATTCAGGAACAGATGCAGCAGTAGGAGTGAAACACCCCGAAAATTTTGAACCATTTTTTTTAAAACCTTATTATACATGTTCATACATACTAAAATATGAAGTCCAAATGATCAAAGACATAACGGGTAATTAACGTGACCAAATAAGAATGGTTTCTAAACAGCCATGACTTGGTGTTGCCATAAAATTTAATGGCACTGCCAAATCTGCCTTAAGTCATAACAACCCCTACTTGGCATTGCCACCAGATTTGATGGTATTGCCAAACCTGCATCAAATCTTACATACAAAAATACGAATTTCAAACACGCATATCTCATAAACGACAAACCCAATGACCATGAAATTTTGCAGGCACGCGTAATATGACATTTCGAACATTTTCCAATTTTTACTTTTCGTAAATTCGCGTTTTATCGGGATTTGGACCATTGACCCGAAAATGACCATTTTGTGCAATTTGTTTGACACATGAATTCTCAAATCACAACACTTCAGGTTATAGGCTTTTGACCACTTAGTTACCACCAAAATTAGGACCTAAAGCCATTCTAACATTCTTCATAACCGAACCACAACTTATTTTACCCGTTAAACCTTTAAGTGACCCATTTGGGCACTTTTCTGACCCGTTTGGGTTTCTACCCATATTTCCACTATTCCAATGCCCATTTTATATGTCATTGACTTTTCTAAGTCAAACTAAGTCACTTTTACTATTAGAATTGCATTATAACCATAAAACACCAATTTCACATAAAACCATACTATACATCAAGTGTTCCACATAAGCTTCTTCAAAAATGTCAACGACCATACGATGACCCGCTGACTACTTTGACTTTCCAACTATAGTAAGTTTGGCTTAGACCATTAACAACACAAACTTTGACTTCAAACTATACATGACAAAACATTGTTCTTTAACCAAAAAGGGGTGAATATCAACATCATGAGCATGATTCAAAGGATTAGCTTGTTACCGATAACTTAACAAGCTCCACCACTAGTATCATTCGGGCCTTTTGCCCGTATCCCTCTGGGTCGCACTTGGCTCACATAAAAACTCATAAACAATATCGAGTAAGCAAAACGCTTAGTAAGCAATGGGCTATCATAGATATTCAATATCAATTCAATATACGTATATTAAGGATCCATAATATCATATGCTAATTTCCGTAGTAATTAGCATCTTCGGGCCAACACCCCGGTAAATAATCATTACTCAAGTAAATGACGTATCCATTACCGGTCCTTCAAAGTAAATGGAATACACATTACTTGAAGAAAGATAGCATCATCCATTAACTTACCTCGTGATAGCCCACAATTATAACCACTTGTAATAACACTTTGTTCACGTTTATCACCTAATCATATAATCAAATAGCCAAGTATCAATCATATATTCAATCTTACTTATCATATCAATTAAGTATAGATTTCATAACACCTATGATTTATTCACTAGTTTCTTACACTTATCACCAATTATATACAAATGGGTAGTTTAACACCATTACAATCAATATCACTAGCTTACACCAAGATCACCACTTCTTGGTGTACAATCACATATATCATTATCATTATCTACTACCCATTTACATATAATTATCATAGTTATTCTTATCAAAACAATGATTGCCACTTTCCAATTCATCATACACTTAATCAAAATCATTAGTTTACCTAATAACACATGATTATAAGTGTTTTAACCAAACTAGTGTCATTCACATATTACACATAACATAATTGAGTGTATGAAACCTTAATTTCTTCCAATATCCATTTATTCATCAAATTTAAGAATCTAGGGTTTAACCTAATCACTTCAATTCATCAATTAAGCACAAAGGAATGTTAGAGATACCTTTAGAATGAAGAACTTATGATTATAAGCTTTGAATTAGTAAACCCTAGCTTTAATTTGAAGTTTCTCTTACTCTTGTTTCTTCAATTTCATATTCCTCTCAAGCTCAGTACGTGAGTTTAATTTTCAGTGTTTAGAATGAGTTAGAATATTACAGAACTTGATTTTAATACTGCATATTTCAATTAAACCCTTCAACTTATGCTACTTAACAAGTTTAGTCCCTCCATTAACCTATTCATTAATTGACAAGTCCTATAGACATAAAATACATTACACAGTTAGTTCTTTTAACTTAAACAGTTATATTGTGTATTTTAAATTTTTAAACTTACAGAATTTGGGGCGTTACAAGGAGGTGGAGGTGGAGTTGTTGTAGTTAAAAATTGTTGTAGTTTGAACAGTTGGTGGTGTTGTAGCAGATGGCTTAGGTACATCCGAAGACATATCAAGCCCATGTAATAAAGTCACCACCTATTCAACTTCATCATCCTGTGGAAGATCAAATGAGTCGAACAAAGCATCATAATTAAACAAATGTTCAGGCCCCTTTGCTTGTGGATTTTCAGTATAACGTAAGCACTTTACTTCAAAGTGCTCTTCCACACGCTTTGTCGCTTTGTTGTACACACTCTTATTTGGAGAATTATTTGAGAAACCCAAGAAGAAACCTTCACTAGACTTTTCACCGAATTTTGCTACCTTCTCCTTTGTGTACATGATTGTGCAGGGACACCCGAACGGTTCAAGAAACTGTAAATTTGGTGTGCGGTTATTAAGCAATTCATAAGAAGTCTTGTTTCGCTTCTTAACCATAGTAACCCTATTAAGAACGTAACAGGCTGTATTGACTGCTTCTGCCCAGAAAGTAATAGGCAGTTTAGAGTCAGTTAGCATGGTCCTTGCAGCCTCAATGAGTGTCATGTTCTTACGCTCAGCAACTCCATTCTATTGTGGAGTTCTTGCAGCACTGAATTGATGGTCAATCCCTTACTTCAAAAAGTACAGCTCAATTGTTTGGTTCTTAAATTCAGTTCCCTTATCGCTCTGCAGTCTCTTGATACTCAAACCGCACAAATTTTGCAACTTTTCGAACAAATAGGTGAGAATCTCTGGTGCTTCATCTTTAGTAGCCAAGAAGTAAACCCAAGAAAACCTTGAATAATCATCAGTGGCAACTAGACAGTACGAAGCTCCTCCAAGACTCTTTTTGCTGATAAGTCCAAACATATCCATGTGCATAAGTTCCAGCGGTTTTTCAACGGTATTCACTAATTTTGACTTATGGGATAACTTGTGTTGTTTTCCCTTTTGACAGGGAACACATAAATCATTAAGAGCGAAGGATTGCTTCGGTACTCCTCGAACAAGATCATTCTTTACCAAGTAATTCATCTTTCAAAAACGTAGATGACCCATACGCCTGCGCCAAAGTAGTGATTCTTTCTCAGGAGCTTTTGATAACTGACACGTATGTTGTTTGGTTTCAACAGTACTCATATCTAAGATATACGTGTCTCTTTGCCTTGGTGCCCTCAGTAGCACCCATTCCTCGGGAATAACGTATCCCAGCTTCAGAATACAACACTCAGTGTCAGTAAAAGCAGTAGTGTACTTTTTGTCGCACACTTGAGAGATACTGAGCAGATTGTGGTTGAGCTGTTCCACAAAATTCACCTTTTCAAAACTCACTTGCCCATTAGTGAGTGTACCTTGACCAGCAATTACACCCCCTTATCACAAGCAAATGCAACATATCCCCCATCGTAATCATGAACTTCAAATAGCAGAGATATATCGCCAGTCATATGTCGCGAGCAACCACTAACATGGAAATCAATAAGTAAGGGAGACCCAAGCCTTTACAGACTTGGGTAACATCGTAGCATCATCCACAATGATCACATCTGTCAAGGTTTTATTTTTTAGCAAATCAGAAGTGTTGGCTGATGTGTCACTGTTAGATGAAGAGTCAGAACGTGACTCTTTAATCTTCCAAACCTTTTTAGGTTTGGATGGTTGCTTGTAATTGAGCTTCAAATCATTGGATTTGGGTGACTCAATTTTGTTGATTTTCTTAGCAGGTGGGGGAGATGCGGAATCTCTCATTGAAACGTATTTATGAGAAAAGTTTCGATATTTAGAGGTTCTAGACACACCTCTCCCAAATTGCTTTTGAGCAAGCAACGGACAATTATTTATCAAATGACCATGTTTCTTGCAGTAGAAACAAGATCGATACTCAACAAACTACTCCTGAGAGTGAGGAATAAACCTTTGAGGACGACCAAAGGAAGCATTTGCCGAGCATGCACACTTGTGTGAGCATGCAGAGGTAGATGCTTTGGAAGATGATTTAGAAGATTTTGTATTATCCTTTAACATTTTCATTTGATTTGAAAATCTTCTTTTTAGGCTCAGCTTTTACCTTGCCTTTTGTTTTTAAAGAATCATCATCCTCATTTGAGATGATGTGTTTTTCAGTTTTAACCAATTTCTCCCCAGTTGGTCCGTATTCCTCATCTGTTATGTCCTCAATCTCAATTTCCTCCTTCAAACTAACTGGAGGATCAGACTTAGCCTTACTACTTTCAGGCTTTACAACAACAATGGGCTTAACCGGCTCATCCTTAACATCATGAGTCTTAGCAGACTCAATCTTATCAACCTTTTGAGCCGTGAAGTTTTCAGGTTCACTAGTCGATGCCTTAACTGGCTCAGGCATACTAGTTACAGGTTTTTTAAGTACACTCTTAACAATTTTAGCCTTGACATTTTCAGGCCTACTTATCTTGATGCTAACTGCAGGTTTAACAGGCTTTATGTCTATCTTAGGGTAGATAGGTGATGCGTCACCAGTGGTCGGTAAGGATTTTACCCTTGTCGTTGCACCGGCTACTGGCAATGGTGATCAGTGGGTGTTTTAAATTTGTAATTGATGGGCCTAAGTTTTCCTTAACAATGCTAATCCTAAGGGTGAGCAAGTGGTAGGTATGACCTAAAGTCGTTCTTCAAACCGACTGAATTGAAACTAAGGCATGGCAGATGAGGGCTTTCAAACTATTGAAGGGTTTATAAAATAGTGGGGGAGTTTTGGTTTTTCTATTAACTAACTTAGGCAAGTAAATAAATAAAAGAGAAATTAAAATAAAAAATAAAGCAGATAAGATAAAGATACTGTTTGCTGAGACTTCGTTAATTAAGTTATGGGATGATGTTTGGAGAAACTGTTTTAAAAGATGTTTGTTAATTGTTACTCTTGGATACTTGTGATGTAAACACTAGATTCCCTACTAATTAAAATCCCATTAGCATGTCACACCAGGAACTAGGATATGGTGACATCACAAAGTATTTAGAATAATAAGAAAGATCTTTATTTAAGTTTAATTTTAGTTTCTTATGAACGGAGACAAAATCTAAAGGTACTAGACAAAACTGAATCATATAATGACTCCTCATCATCCTAACAGATTCATGTATTTAAAAAGTTAATATATGACTTTAAACCAGCCCTTGCTTAAGACTACCCAATAAATCCCCTAATTATCCACAACGTTCCTCACTTAAAGTGGTTCCGCCGCTTCAAAGCTTGGCCATGTCTTGTCCTACGGTAATCCCCCATGTAGCCTTGCGGTTCCATGGTTTCATACCTTTGACAAATTATCTTGACACGGATGACTGACTACCTTTTAATTGGACGTCTTTGAAAAGGTGTTGTAATCAAGTTTATTGGTGGAAAGGCGATATATTAATTTGAAGTTTAAAAGTCTATTTAGAAAGATTAATTTTACTGGGTTTCTCATTTTATATATTAGTCCGTAATATAACTACCTTCGGTCGTTACGCAGCTTCCACATATTTGTACTCCACCTAAAGTGTTTCCAACGCTATACTACATAACAGTCGAATAGGATATCACTTCGTAATATTGTACCGTTCCGTAATATGACTACCTTTGGTCATTCCTCGACTTCCATACATTTGTACTCCACCTTGAAGTGTTTCCAGTACTATATCGAAGAACAGTCGAATATGGGCCGTCATATTACTTTTTAAATTAATTATCAATCATCCCATAATTAATTAACTACATCGCAAGCAAACACAATAAGTATACTACTCTCTAATCATGGCAATAACTAAATCCAGCATAATCAATGTAAACGTAATTAATTAAGATAGATAAGGATAGAAAGAACCAGGATTAAATGCGAGAGAGAATAGACTTGAATTAATTGACACAATTCCGAGCGTACATCGAAGATTACAATACGTTCCGCACTTTCCTTCTATTCCTAATTAAACTTCTAAACTAGTTTACATACTAGTTAAAACTAATCTAGAGAAAGAATGTAGAGTGAAAAATTTGGAGCATATTTCTAGAGTGAGAAAAATAAGCTAGGAAAGTGTGATAGGAATGGTGTGTTTGCTAAGAAAGGAGTGTGTTTCAAATGAGCCTTGATGCCCTATTTATACTTGAAATCCGGTGCATGTTAGCCATCTTAGGCTCAAGTTAGCATGCATTTGGGGGGGGGGGGGGGGCCCTTTCTCGGAAAGTGGTAGCACATGTACCCTAAAGGCGTGGAAAGTGGTAGCACGTGTACGCTAAAGTTACGGAAAGTGGTAGCACATGTACCAAGCAAGTATGAGCAAGGACAGAAAAAGGAGGAGGGGACGGGTGTAACAACCGTCAAATTAGGGCTAGTATTAGCGCCTAATTCTTTGTTAATACATGTAATTAGTTCTGTGTTAAGCTAATTTATGTAACGGATTATATGTTGGTAAATATATGCAACTTTACGATTTGACTTAAATCGTACGCAACTTAAATAGAATGAAATTCTATTCGGTTAACACGGACGTTGGTGAACAAGTGTTTATAAGCTAAAATAACGCAACTATGACCAAAACACTACTTTATAACAATTAGTAACTGTCTAGTATTTCAAGAATCATAACTCACACGATTTAAGTACAAAAGTAATTAAAGTTAATTTAAACTATTAAAGATTTAAGGAAATAATTTAAATAAATTATTTAGCAAGATTTGTGATTTTATAAATATAATTAAACGCGTAAAATAATTATTTAACGCATAAACGACGGAGCAAACGAACACCGCGCGGGGGAAGCGGAGACTGAAAGTTGGAGGTAAAACCCCCAACTCTTTCCCTCCTCCTCTCATTCCACCCAACTCTTTTCTCTCTCTTTCTTTCTTTTCTCTCTTTCTTTTCTCTAATTCAAAACACCACCAAACTCACAAATCATCAAAATAACACCATCGGAACTCGCCGAAACATACCCCTCGTTTGGAGAAAAGTGACCACGACAACACGATCTACATTCCTATCTTTCCGGATTTTCAATCCGACACTTTGTAAGTTTCCGACAAATCCCGACATCTCTCGTTTTTGATCATTTTTACTAGTTTGCGGTTTTAATAGGCTTAATATGTTCATATGAGGGTTGGGTAAAAGATTTGGACCCAACGGAAACCGGGAAACTCGTTTTCGACAAAAATTCCGGCCATCAGACCGCTACGTCGCACCTGGCCAGTGGCCTTTGCGACGTCGCGGCCTACGTCGCACAAAAACCTCCACGTCGCACTAGCGACGCAGCCCCTTACGTCGCATTAAATTGCGGACGTCGCACATGGCGACGTAAACTTTAACGTCGCAAACCTCCACGTCGCATTAGCGACGCCAGCCTCTACGTCGCATTGATTTGCGAAGGTCGCATCATGCGACGTACATGCCTACGTCGCACCATACGTCGCACCTTACGTCGCATGCCTACGTCGCATGCTACGTCGCACAAAACAGAACTTTGAAAACTCAGATTTTCACTAAGTGTCGAATTTATACAACTTCAAATACTTATGTCATACGACTTAACAAACGTCATAGAACATACTTTCTATTACAGTTACACTAAATTGCGTTATAAATGATAAACTTTTAATATAACGAATCACCAACGGGCCGTATATCTTTTGATGCAAACGCGAACAAACCAACGTTTAAACACAACGGGTTGTATGAACAACTAGCCTAGATGGTCTTGCGAGACATCTACTTACTTAACCTTACGTGTTTAGGCATTTGAAGGTTACGGGTTCGGAGAACCTACGGTTGATACTACTTACTCGTTTATTGACATAAACGTACTTGCAAAGACTCAGGTGAGTCTTACAGCCCCACTTTTACTGTTTTATACTTTGGGGTGAGATACTTAGCAACTGTTTTACGCATGAACACAATGTACTGAACTGAAAACATTACTGATTACAAACAAACGCATGAGTTACTTTATCCACTGAAAGCCTCCTTATCGTAAGTTGTTAGTTATGGTCTTAAGCGCGAGTACTAGTAAATGGATCCATTTGGGACTGACAATCCCTGTCTGGGGTGGTAGCGCCACCACGTACTGATTTACACGTAGAAACAGACATATTAGTATTTGTTACATATGAGTGTGCGGATAGCACTCACGGGGGTACGTGATATATTCACACTACACGGTTAAACTTCAACTTATGAGCTCATGGCACTGTACTGATATACTGATTAACTTACTTTGCTTGATAGCAATACGGGTACATACTTGTGGTTCATGACACCTACTTATTACTAAACCTGTGAGATTCACCAACCTTTTTGGTTGACACTGTTTAGCTTTGTATCTCAGGTACACTTACGGAGTAGGATCACTCCAGGATTTCTAGCTAGAGTCGCATGATTTCCAAACTGCATTTAACGGAGATTCTTTGGCATTATCTTTTGTAACTATGGTTATGTAACAGAATCTCCCGCCGCATACGCGGACTCTAGGCTTACATACTTTTGTAAAGAAAACTATATGTTTTCAAACGATTCAAATTATGAAATGTAACTATTTTACAAACGTCTCATTTAGAGGTCGTTTACTATTAATCTTGTGCTTTGTATATTGATTAGTAACACCCAATGTATGCTTCTGCAACTCGTTAAATTTGGGGGTGTTACAGATTGGTATCAGAGCCTAAGGTTATAGTGAACTAGGTTGCATTTAGTGGGCCTAGACTATGACCGTTAGGCAGTATTCTCTTATTAGACATGACTAGTTCAGGAATTACAGCATACAACTTTAATTTAACATAGCCTGATCAACTATGTACAATTAAGGAAAGATGATGTAAGATCTGAAATGATTATGTTGAACAGGGATACGTTAGTTGACTCTGACTACGAGAGAACCGGACCATTACTTGATATGTGCTAGACATTAGGCTGGATATGATATATGTATATATATTAGCCTCAAACTTACTAACGCTTTGTCTCAGAAATGGCAAACATCCCATCCAACTCATCTCGTTCTCGAACCGGGTCGCAGAACCCAAGGGTAGCAAGGAGGAACAACAGGTTGCCTCGAGCTGGCCTGTACTCCACTCACTTCACCTTGCCGGCCTTAGCCGCTAGGGTGAACCAACACGAGCAACGACTTCGCACCATGGACGTCGTGTTGCAGGAAACCAACGAGAACTGGAGACTTACATCCCTCGAACGTTTAGAACAAGTCTCCGACGATCTGGAAACCACTAACAACAACATGGACGTCCTTCGCAACCAAATAATAGAAATAAGGGTGGAAAATGCCCTTCTACAACAAAGGATGGATGAATATGTGCAGCGCTCACTGGAGACAGAAGAGTATGCGCATGGACTAACCCAACGACTAGCGCTAGCAGAAGACAACGCTCGACAAGCTAGCAGGCTCGCAAACACGGTGGACCGTCTTGTCACGATGATGGAGCAGATTAACCTACGTTAAGACTAGCTTAGTCTTTGTCTTGTAAACTATCATGTAATCTAGTAACTACCTTAGCACTACTCTATTTTTCAGTCGGATGTAACAATTCCCGACATCTTTTGTAATACATCTGTAGGATGTAACCTTTGAACTCGTATCATCTATCCAATATTTCTTGTTGTTCAACTCATATTAATTGGCATTTTTTTTTCCCATATTGATGTTATGTATTACCACCTTTATACATGTACATCTGAAATATATACAACTTTCTTGCAAAATCTCATGAATCTTCATTTCTTTTATTGAAGAGTCATGCCGCCAAAGACAAGACCTTACACGGATGCTCAGATCACGTCACTCATAACCCAGGCTGTTACTGAAGCCTTAGCTCGGAACACTCCACCTGGTTCCACAAGAAACAGCGATGCCGCTGAAACTTCTGCTGCTAAACCTTGTTCATACAAGGATTTTCAAAACTGCAAACCCTTGAGCTTCAAGGGGATCGAAGGAGCCATCGGACTTATCAGATGGTTCGAAAAGATGGAATCCGTTTTCCGCATCAGCAAATGTGCGGAGGACGACAAAGTCAAGTTCTCCACCTGCACCCTTGAAGATGGTGCCCTCTCGTGGTGGAATTCCTATACCCAGTCTGTGGGTATTGATACAGCTTATCTACTCCCTTGGGAGGATCTGAAGAAAATGCTCACTGATGAGTATTGCCCGGCCGAACAACTCTACAAGCTGGACGAAGAGTTCTGGAACTTAAAAGTACAAGGAACTGACATCGTTGGATACACCACCAGATTCCAACAACTTACCGTTCTTCGCCCAGCTATGGCAGGCACTGAACCCGAAAAGATCAAGAAATACATCCGCGGCCTCCCGGAACCTGTCCGGGGAAATGTCGCCTCATCAAAACAAACCACTCTTCATGGTGCCATTCGGTTGGCCCATGAACTACTAGCCATGAACGAGGACCCAGAACCACCCACTCCATCCTCCAACATCAATAAAAGAAAATGGTCCGACAACCACAACAACCACCAAAACAAGAAACCTGAAACCATTAAAGCCTACACCTCCGTTTCTGATGACAAAGGAGCGTACAAGGGAACCAAGCCCTATTGCTCTAAGTGCCAACGACACCACCATGGTTCGTGTCCCTGTAGCAAGTGTAAGAGATTTGGACACTTGGCTAGGGACTGTAGATCAAACACCACAGACACCAACACCTCTGCACCAAAGACTTGTTATGGGTGCAATGGAACGGGGCATTTCAAGAAAGACTGCCCAAAACTGAACAACAACAACAACATGAACAACAACAATGCTCGAGGAAGAGCTTTTGTACTGAAATCTGGGGAAGCCCGTCAAGACCCGAATGTGGTCACGGGTACGTTCCTTCTCAACAACTTGACTGCTTCTGTATTATTCGATACTGGTGCTGATAAGAGCTTTATTTCCGACGAATTTTATCCACTACTTGACACTACACCTATTGCCTTAGATTCTAAGTACACAATAGAATTGGCAAACGGAAAACTTATTGAGGCCGACAGTGTGATACCTAATTGCACTCTGAACTTAGCTAACGAGCTCTTTCCCATTGACTTGATACCTGTCGAAATCGGCAGCTTTGACATCATCGTCGGTATGGATTGGTTGTCCAAGTACCGAGCCGAAATCGTTTGTTTCGAGAAAATTGTACGCATTCCTCTCGTCACCGGTGGAACTTTGAGCATACAAGGGGAGACCGGTGGGACGAGAATAAACATCATTTCTTGCATGAAAACCCGAAAATACTTGAGAAAAGGGTACCAGGCAATCCTCGCACACGTTATGGAGAAAAAGTCGGTGGAAAAGCGACTTGAGGATGTGCCTATCGTTCGAGACTTCCCAGAAGTCTTTCCTGAAGACTTGCCTGGCCTACCGCCAACTAGACAAGTCGAATTCTCTATTGATCTTGTGCCCGGCGCAGCACCCGTGGCACGAACCCCTTATCGACTAGCCCCATCCGAACTTCAGGAGTTGTCTACTCAGTTACAGGAACTCCTGGACAAGGGATTTATTCGACCAAGTTCCTCACCTTGGGGAGCTCCGGTCCTGTTTGTGAAAAAGAAAGACGGTTCTTTCCGCATGTGCATCGACTACCGTGAACTCAACAAATTAACTGTCAAGAACCGTTACCCACTTCCTCGCATCGATGACCTGTTCGACCAACTTCAGGGATCGAGTTTTTACTCAAAGATCGATCTACGGTCTGGTTATCACCAACTCCGAGTTCGTAATGAAGACATCCCAAAAACTGCTTTCCGAACTCGATACGGGCATTATGAATTTCAGGTGATGCCATTCGGCTTAACCAACGCACCGGCAGTATTCATGGACCTTATGAATCGGGTGTGCAAACCTTACCTTGACAAGTTCGTCATCGTTTTCATTGATGACATCCTGATTTACTCGCGCACTGAACAAGAACACGCGCAACACCTGAAAACCATCCTAGAGCTGCTCAAACACGAAGAGTTATACGCCAAATTCTCTAAGTGTGAGTTCTGGATGCAGACCGTTCAATTCCTTGGACACGTCATTGATAATCAAGGAATTCATGTCGATCCTTCAAAAATCGAGGCTATCAAATGTTGGCAAGCACCTACTACACCGACCGAAGTACGCCAATTCTTAGGACTCGCCGGATACTACAGGCGATTCATTGAGAACTTTTCGAAAATAGCCCTACCTCTTACTGCACTGACTCAAAAGGAAAAGATGTTCGATTGGACTGAAAAACAGGAGTCAGCTTTTCAGCTACTAAAACAGAAACTCTGCAGTGCACCTATCTTATCCTTACCCGAAGGCAACGATGACTTTGTGGTATACTGTGATGCTTCACACCAAGGTCTTGGTTGCGTGTTAATGCAACGAGACAAGGTCATCGCTTACGCCTCTCGACAACTCAAGGTCCACGAAAAGAATTACACAACTCATGACCTAGAGTTAGGGGCTGTTATTTTCGCTCTGAAAATCTGGAGACACTACTTATACGGTACCAAGTGTACAATCTTTACTGACCATAAAAGTCTCCAACATATCTTCGATCAAAAGGATCTCAACATGAGACAACGTCGATGGGTCGAGTTGCTTACTGATTATGACTGCGAAATCCGCTATCATCCGGGCAAGGCGAATGTTGTCGCCGATGCCTTAAGTCGAAAAGAACGAGTGAAACCACTTCGAGTTCGAGCTCTTGGTATGACCATTCACAACGATCTCATCAATCAAACTCTCGCCGCTCAACTCGAAGCACTCAAACCGGAAAACTTGATAAACGAGGCCTTGCGGGGCATGGACAAACAATTTGAAACCAAATCTAACGGGGCCAAATACTTCTCAAATCGAATCTGGTTACCAAGTTTTGGGAACCTTCGAGACTTGGTGATGGATGAAGCTCACAAGTCTAAATACTCTATACACCCCGGTGCCGACAAAATGTACCACGGCATCAAGGAACTGTACTGGTGGCCCAACATGAAATCTGACATTGCAACCTATGTTGGCAAGTGTCTTACTTGTTCCAAGGTTAAAGCTGAACACCAGAAACCTTCCGGTTTGCTACAACAACCCGAGATACCACAATGGAAATGGGAGCAGATCACCATGGATTTCATTACAAAACTTCCGAAGACTTCTAACGGTTGCGATACCATTTGGGTGATCGTTGACCGACTCACTAAATCTGCTCATTTCCTAGCCATCAAGGAAACTGATAAGATGGAACGTTTGACACGGATCTACCTGAAAGAAATCGTGTCAAGACACGGCGTGCCCATCTCAATCATCTCCGACCGAGACGCTCGGTTTACTTCCCGCTTCTGGCAATCACTGCAGAAATCTCTTGGTACTCGTCTGGATATGAGTACGGCTTACCATCCTCAAACCGATGGCCAGAGCGAACGAACCATACAAACACTGGAAGACATGCTACGAGCCTGCGTAGTTGACTTCGGTAAAAACTGGGAAAATCACTTGCCGTTGTGCGAGTTCTCGTACAACAACAGTTATCACACCAGCATAAAGGCTGCACCCTTCGAGGCACTGTACGGTCGTAAGTGCCGGTCTCCTATCTGTTGGACTGAGGTGGGGGATACACAACTCACCGGTCCAGAAATCATATATGAAACAACTGAAAAGATCGTCGGCATACAAAACCGACTAAAAGCCGCGCGTGATCGTCAGAAAAGCTATGCTGACGTGAGACGCAAACACCTTGAGTTTCAAGTAGGGGACAAGGTACTTCTCAAAGTGGCACCGTGGAAAGGTGTCATTCGATTCGGAAAACGAGGCAAATTAAATCCTAGATACATCGGACCCTTCGAAATTCTTGAAAAGATTGGTCCAGTGGCATACCGCCTGCAACTTCCTGCTGAACTTAGCAGCGTCCACAACACATTCCACATTTCTAATCTGAAGAAATGTCTGTCTGACGAGACACTGATTATACCGCTCGACGAAATTCAACTCGATGATAAACTTCATTTTGTCGAGGAACCTATGGAAATCATGGACCGCGAGGTCAAACAACTAAAACAGAGTCGTATTCCCATCGTAAAAGTCAGGTGGAATTCTAGACGTGGTCCTGAATTCACTTGGGAACGGGAAGACCAAATGCGACTGAAATACCCACATCTCTTCCCTGACAACGCACCGACCGTGCAATCGAACTAATTTCGGGACGAAATTCTTTTAACAAGGGGAGAATGTAACAACCGTCAAATTAGGGCTAGTATTAGCGCCTAATTCTTTGTTAATACATGTAATTAGTTCTGTGTTAAGCTAATTTATGTAACGGATTATATGTTGGTAAATATATGCAACTTTACGATTTGACTTAAATCGTACGCAACTTAAATAGAATGAAATTCTATTCGGTTAACACGGACGTTGGTGAACAAGTGTTTATAAGCTAAAATAACGCAACTATGACCAAAACACTACTTTATAACAATTAGTAACTGTCTAGTATTTCAAGAATCATAACTCACACGATTTAAGTACAAAAGTAATTAAAGTTAATTTAAACTATTAAAGATTTAAGGAAATAATTTAAATAAATTATTTAGCAAGATTTGTGATTTTATAAATATAATTAAACGCGTAAAATAATTATTTAACGCATAAACGACGGAGCAAACGAACACCGCGCGGGGGAAGCGGAGACTGAAAGTTGGAGGTAAAACCCCCAACTCTTTCCCTCCTCCTCTCATTCCACCCAACTCTTTTCTCTCTCTTTCTTTCTTTTCTCTCTTTCTTTTCTCTAATTCAAAACACCACCAAACTCACAAATCATCAAAATAACACCATCGGAACTCGCCGAAACATACCCCTCGTTTGGAGAAAAGTGACCACGACAACACGATCTACATTCCTATCTTTCCGGATTTTCAATCCGACACTTTGTAAGTTTCCGACAAATCCCGACATCTCTCGTTTTTGATCATTTTTACTAGTTTGCGGTTTTAATAGGCTTAATATGTTCATATGAGGGTTGGGTAAAAGATTTGGACCCAACGGAAACCGGGAAACTCGTTTTCGACAAAAATTCCGGCCATCAGACCGCTACGTCGCACCTGGCCAGTGGCCTTTGCGACGTCGCGGCCTACGTCGCACAAAAACCTCCACGTCGCACTAGCGACGCAGCCCCTTACGTCGCATTAAATTGCGGACGTCGCACATGGCGACGTAAACTTTAACGTCGCAAACCTCCACGTCGCATTAGCGACGCCAGCCTCTACGTCGCATTGATTTGCGAAGGTCGCATCATGCGACGTACATGCCTACGTCGCACCATACGTCGCACCTTACGTCGCATGCCTACGTCGCATGCTACGTCGCACAAAACAGAACTTTGAAAACTCAGATTTTCACTAAGTGTCGAATTTATACAACTTCAAATACTTATGTCATACGACTTAACAAACGTCATAGAACATACTTTCTATTACAGTTACACTAAATTGCGTTATAAATGATAAACTTTTAATATAACAAATCACCAACGGGCCGTATATCTTTTGATGCAAACGCGAACAAACCAACGTTTAAACACAACGGGTTGTATGAACAACTAGCCTAGATGGTCTTGCGAGACATCTACTTACTTAACCTTACGTGTTTAGGCATTTGAAGGTTACGGGTTCGGAGAACCTACGGTTGATACTACTTACTCGTTTATTGACATAAACGTACTTGCAAAGACTCAGGTGAGTCTTACAGCCCCACTTTTACTGTTTTATACTTTGGGGTGAGATACTTAGCAACTGTTTTACGCATGAACACAATGTACTGAACTGAAAACATTACTGATTACAAACAAACGCATGAGTTACTTTATCCACTGAAAGCCTCCTTATCGTAAGTTGTTAGTTATGGTCTTAAGCGCGAGTACTAGTAAATGGATCCATTTGGGACTGACAATCCCTGTCTGGGGTGGTAGCGCCACCACGTACTGATTTACACGTAGAAACAGACATATTAGTATTTGTTACATATGAGTGTGCGGATAGCACTCACGGGGGTACGTGATATATTCACACTACACGGTTAAGCTTCAACTTATGAGCTCATGGCACTGTACTGATATACTGATTAACTTACTTTGCTTGATAGCAATACGGGTACATACTTGTGGTTCATGACACCTACTTATTACTAAACCTGTGAGATTCACCAACCTTTTTGGTTGACACTGTTTAGCTTTGTATCTCAGGTACACTTACGGAGTAGGATCACTCCAGGATTTCTAGCTAGAGTCGCATGATTTCCAAACTGCATTTAACGGAGATTCTTTGGCATTATCTTTTGTAACTATGGTTATGTAACAGAATCTCCCGCCGCATACGCGGACTCTAGGCTTACATACTTTTGTAAAGAAAACTATATGTTTTCAAACGATTCAAATTATGAAATGTAACTATTTTACAAACGTCTCATTTAGAGGTCGTTTACTATTAATCTTGTGCTTTGTATATTGATTAGTAACACCCAATGTATGCTTCTGCAACTCGTTAAATTTGGGGGTGTTACAACGGGCGGAAACCAGCCGCCGGCGGCTGCCTGGCGGCCGGCCGTCCCTGTTGCTGCCCGTTCGCTCGTTTCTCGTTTCGTGCGTATCTTCTTCGTTATGCTTCCGTTTTCGTAGACTCTTTTTACGTTGGATTCGTTTTTCAAAAACGGAGACTTTGATATAAAGAAATCCCTGAGATGTTTCTCCGATCTTTAGATGTCTTGTACGAATCATTTGAATCTTTCGGCATATACAGAATTTTCATTCTTCATCCGTTTTTGTTGACTCTTCTTCTGTTAGATTCGTATTTTGAAAACGAAGACCTTGGATAAGATGAATTTTAGTGGTGGGCACTTTATCTCTAAATCTTTTTTCGAATGCCTTGAATCTTTAAATGTGCGTGGAATCTTCGTTTTCGTTCGTTTTGCTTGATTTTTCTCGTGCGACTCTATTTTGACCTTCTTGGCAAAGTTTCATTGATTTGTGTATTATTTGAGTCCATTTGCCAAGTATTGTTCCAGAATGAGAGAGATATAGGTAGTAAAAACGTGACTTTTTACGCGATATCAATAGGCACAAAGTCATTGACAATCTCTTTAACAGGCATAGGGAAATAATCTTTGGGTGGCGGGACTTGATGATAACCAAGTCCTGCCTTGCTTTTAGTATCACCCCTTTGACGCTGAAGGATTTCATCAAAGACTAAAGAGGAGGTTAAGAAATTTGACAATTTTCTTTTTAAATCAAGAACCTCATCCTGTGAATCAGCAAGTTCCCTTTTTACAGAAGTAAGCATATCAACATAACTACCTATCTCATCTTACTGTTCAAAAATTTTGGCTTTGAGTTCCTTCTTTTCTTCCAAAACAGCTTTTAACTTTTTCTCACTAGCCTTATCACTATCTCTTAACATTTCATTTGTTTCATTTAATTGTTCAATGACAGTGTTAAGGCGTGTAGTCTCCTCTTTATACCTATTAACCTGGTTAGTCAATTTAATGCAAGAAATACAAGATAACGGTTCATCGTCTACCTCATGTACTTCTGCCATAAGAGCCTTTTCTTCTTGCTTTTCTCCCTCATGATCTGACCATTCCCAAGCATTATCAGTTAGAAGCAAGGCGGCTTGAGCAATAGTCTTCTCTGCAGCTTTATTCTGCTCAGCCGATTTGTAAGGAGAAGGATTTGTGAATCCAGATGGTGGATTCTTGTTTCTATCACATTCACGAGCGAAGTGTCCATAGTTTTGATACTTTTAGCACTTAACCTTACTCTTATTAAATCCCAAACCCTTGTCTTCAGGGTCATTCATAGATTTTCTTCCTGATTTCTTCAGGAAGTTCTTCACACGCCTTGTGAGCATAGCCATGCTCCACTTCAGATCCATTTTTTCTAATTCCTCCTGATCAATCTGACCAAAGTCCTCTTCAGTTAAATCAATAGTGTTATTCTCATTAGATAGAAAATCGTCATATGCTGAGAGAAATACTGAAACGACAGCAGCATGTTCTTCAGCAGCAGGAGGAGAAGCTCCTTGAATGTGAACATAAGTGCCTCCAGAAGAAGTAGTATTTGCTGATCCAGTTCCACTAGTTCTGTCAGCCAAAAATGCAGTACTAGTAGTTTGACTTGTAGACACAGGAGTGTCCACACCGTACAACTTAGGATTTTGGACATGGGATGTAGCTTTTGTTTCTTTACGTTGCATATCCAGCAGATCAGCTTCTATCTGTCCAATTAAATCCTCCAATGACATATCCATGATATCTTCATCCTTCTCCATCAGCAGCACACGGGTGTTCCACTTCTTAGGCAAAGAACCCAGAAGTTTCTTGTTCACATCAGTTTTTTCTAACACGACACTACCCTCAGTTAACTTGGTAACAAGCTGTGAGTATATGTTGCACATACCCTCCAGCGACTCATTTGTAAGCATATCGAACACCTCATACTGTTTCTTGATAAGATCCAGTTTGTTTCTTTTATACTGATCACTGCCACCACATTTTCTTTCAAATGCCTCCCATAGATCATAAGCTAACTTATGATGTCTTAATTGCCTCATTAATGCTTGAGGCAAAGCCATGGTGATAGCAGCATGGGTCTTTCTTTCAGTATCGAATGCCTTTCGCTCCTCAGGAGTCATTGACTTAGTCGACTTTTCTGGAGCAGGACCATTAAAGATCCCAGTTCTGACAGGACGTTCATATCGCTCCTCTAGATATATTCTCATTTCCGGATCATTAAAGGAAATGAACGACTCGAATCTTTGTCGCTAATCAAGGTAATTCATACCAGGAGTATACATTGGCAGTTTATTTGTGGATCCAACTTCATTGTTGTGCTTTAGCATAGCACCAACCTGCTGAATAGAGGACGACGATAATGCAGAGGAAGGAGTTGTATCCATTTTAAAGTTACCTGCAAAAGAGATAAACAAAAACACAGATACTGGTTATGTGACACAAGAGTAGTGTCGCAAGAAAGGTGGCGACACAGAGGTTATGTCGCAAAGTCTTTAACAATTACAATCACTAGAGACACAAATGTTATGTCGCAATCCAATAGCACAGGAAGAAAACCGAGTCTATGTCGCAATCAATGTCGCAATGATATGTCGTAGAAATCAAGCTTGAGTCGCAAGCTAATGTTGCCAAGATCACAAAACAAAATAGGCTTATGTCGCAAGCCTATGTCGCAACTCATAGATTTGTGTCACAGCGTTATGTCGCTGAAACCTTTGATACGACACAGAGTTATGTCGCAATAACCCTAATCGCGACACAAAGGTTGTGTCGCAGCTTATGTCGCAAATTCGAATGGAGCGGCGGCCAAAAACCCTAAAATTCGTAAGGTTCCGAAACTCTAACGAATTTTCACGAATGGAGGACGAATCTAAACCCAAAGATCTTCCAGGAAACCCAGAAATCAATCTAATATCACTTTCTATGAAGATCTAACACCAAAAACTATTCAATTTCAACCAAAAAACGTATCAAATGGATCCGATAACGCCAAATCTGAAGATTATGGCTCTGATACCACTTTGTAGGTTCCCTATACTGGACCTAAACCGAATCCTAAGAATCAAACGAAGTGCGGAATACAACGATTGATAATAATACGTTAAACAAATAACACAAATCAAAACGAATCACTTGTATATTGATACTGATAGCCAATTAGCTTGAATACAAATGATCACTCAGAAAATACTCTCACAACTCACAAATTTGTTAACCCTTGTTTCTGAGCCGAACTCGACTATTTATATTGAAAACCTAATCTGATCCATGCGTCACAAGATGTGTCGCATAGCCGACTCATGCGACACAAGCCTTGTGTCGCAACTGCGACACAGATTGTGTCGCCTAATACAAATAATGTAATTACTTATAAAATAAAAACGTTTAAACTATCGTAATTACATAACAAAACTAGCACAAGCTAAGACCAACTGACAGACACACTAAAGATGCATTAACAAAAACTTTAATTTATCATTGAAACATGATAAATAAGATTCTCATGAGATTATCAAGGTCATGATTGTTTTTTTTTTTTTTTTTTGGGTAAAGGGTAAAATTTACCCGGTAAATAAGGTCATGATTGTTCAATTAACTATACTTTTATTCTCCACTATGATTCTATTTTTCTTTTTTCCTTTTCACTTCTCTTTTTAATATCGATAGACTGTAAACAATTTTCAATCCATCAAGTCTAATCATGCCTTTAGAAGAACATTTAGTTATAAATTATAGTATAAAACTAAAAAGATAGAATAATAAATTTGACAATTTAAAGTTAAGACTCCCAAATTTTTATAAGTTAACATCACCAAACTGAAATTATTATTGTAAATTTATAATCGATATTGTTAAGAAAGCATGTACTATATTTGAATCACAAAATTTAAAATCCATCCCCTCACATTGTGAGGGAAAAATTAAACCTTGTTAATGATAACATCAGATAATACTGTATTTTTATATTAATTTATCCCTATATTTCTATACATTTTATTGTATTTATATGAGTTTAGATACTGATTTGCTTGATATTTGCAATTTAGGTCTAAAATACAAGAATTGAAGAAAATGAACGATAAAGGAGCTAAAATGAAGAAAAATCAAGAAGAAATGAAGATTTGAAGAAATTAAGAGCCAAACATGAAGACTTAAAGGATAATATTGAAGATTGGGCCAAGAAATAAGTTAAGATTTGAAATTGAAGAAAAGTTAGCCCAAGATTGAGCCTGGCCCGAAGTTGGAAGATTCAGGAATTGAAGACCAACCGGCAGTTGGAATAATCAACCGACGGTTGAATATATATATATTACAAGTCGGTGAATATCGCAGAGTTGGACTTGGACTCCAAGTACTCCAACCGGCAGTTGGAATTACCAACCGGCGGTTGAACTGGCGGTTCAGAAAAACTATAAATAGAGGCCACGGTTAGATTAAACCGATATACGAATTTTAGAGGTAAAAGTCGATTGTAAAGATTAGAGTACGACGTTAAGTCGAATTTGGAGGCTAGGAGGCTAGGGATTGAAGACCTTCAACCCTAACGAAGATTAATTCAGTTTCTTTGGTTTGTTTCTAAGATCTTTTACTTACTAAATGACTGTTTATTTGTATTTGAATCTTATTTACATTCTAAATTGAATATTGATTATATCTTTAACATATTTGTTTAGATGAATAATGTTTGTATGATTATTTGAATATATGTTTATGTTATTTGATTCTATGAATGTTATTAAGGTTATATCTATATTAATTATATGATTATGATATTCATGCTATATAGGGAATCCTTGTGTGAATTGACTTAATAGTTTAGGTTTATGTTTTAATTATAACTTAAATAAACGAGACATTGGTGATAGGTTATAATTATTACTGGATTAAACTATAATTGATTAGATAATAACATTCGGGACTTCGAAGTTAGTTAACCTTAATATACGTTGAAGCACTTAATAGAATAAATATTAATAACACACTTGGTGATTGTCGGCCTCGTTGTTAATATTTATAGGATATTGAGCCGGACCAAGGGATATATCTACTTTTATATTTCAACATAGATTAATTAGCTGACAAAAATAAATATATATGAGAATTTGAACACAACATAGCTAGTCTATATTAAATATATCTTCTATCTACCTTATTAAACTTAAATAATTCTTTAAATACTTTAGATTGTCTTGTATATCCTAATTCGATATCAAAAGTAAATATATGTTCGTTCGGAACTAAAACGTCCCCCTTTTATCTGTAATATTAATTGTAATTAAATGTGAATATTGTAAATATTAGTTTAGGGATTAATTAAAGATTCCACTTTTTCCCAGTGTTCGATACCTAGATTTACTTATATAGCTATACTATACGAATGGGTCAATCTTGCATGTATTATGTGATAGTATTATTTAGTATTTCCTTTTTTTAAAATTTGTTATTTTAATTGACTAAACTTTCCGCACATCAAGTTTTTGGCGCCGCTGCCGGGGAACGCTTAACCGGTTGAACTTTTGTTCTGCCGGGGGGAGCGGTAATTTTAAATTTTTCCATTGAAAAATATAAATTTTTGTAAATTATTAGTCAATCGAAAAATCGGCTCACCCATTGAGAGTACTAACAAAAACAAAGGTATAAGGAGAGTTAGCCCTGCTTCCTTTAAGAGGTAAGGAGCTTCTTGAAAGAGATATGTTTTTAATAAGCTTCGCGCTGACCTACTTCTCCGCTTTTGTGTACAATCATTGGAGCTACCGAGGACTTTTGACTATTTTGTAAAAATGAATAATTGTTTAATTGTATATTATTTGTATAATATGTTTTATTTGAATTTAATAAATTCTAAACTATGTGATAATTTGTGTATACAGAATTCGTTAACTGTTAGTAAAATGGAAAATAAGCAAATGAAAATTTTGAATGAAACTGTGGAATGCAAGGATATTAGCATTGATGAACAATCTCTTAAGCTATTTAGTAACCCTACACTAGACACCATATCTGAAGATGAGGAAGAGGATTTAGAGAATATGTCTGAGGATGGAAAAGTTGATTTAGATTATAGTTCTGATGATGAGGATGTTGATCGAGAGAGGTTACCTATGCCAGTAGTAGATACTAGAGATGGAATGATTCAGCTATTGGAAGTTGGTAAGGATGACACTTATTATGTTATGGCTATCATTAGGGCATCAACTATTGAGTTCACACCAGAACAAAAACGCAACATAGAGAAGATTGAAAGAGAATATGAGCAGTGGTATAATCCTAATCGCACTCAAATGGTGAACTATTTTGAAAAGTATGTAACCGAACTAAGGGATACGTTCTATCAGCAAGAAGCTCAGGAGGAAGATTTCTTTGAAGGCCAGAAGATTCTTTATTCTTGTGTTTATAGAGCATTGACGAGATACCTGTTTCCTTACTCAGATAAACAAATGAGTTCACTAGAATCTTATAGGGCTCAGATAGATTGGACAACTGGAGATCCAACTCAGATGGCAAATATTAGTTTGATAGATGAATTGCAGCAACTAATAAGTTTGATGGAACAACAAGATCATAAGAACTGTAGCACTTATTATGTAGACTGCACAGTGGAGTTTTATGTGCAACAAATGATTAATGATTTGTATTATCCTGCACAAGATGAGCAGAGGAGGAAAGTTCCGAAATGGATATCTGAAGTGGCAATAGTTAATGTTGCAAATTATGTGATTATGGAACTTAAGTCGATATTTCATGGAGTACATCACTATTGTCATATAGATCTATTTCACTTAGGGTTGTCACAAATTTATACTAAGATGATAAACATTTTTAAATTTTCGGGATTGCTATTCACTGAATGTCAGAAAGGGTTGTGATAAGCATCAAATAGATAGTATATTTGATAATAATTTATCCCTATATTTATATACATTTTAGTGCATTTATATGATTTTAGATACTTATTTTGTTAATATTTGCAGAGATGTATCCAAAACTGAAAGAAACTGAAGAAAAAGGAGTCTAAACCTTAAAGAAATGAAGACTAAAAGTGTTAAAATGAAGAAATGGGCCAAAATGAAGATTAAAACCCGTTAAAGAAAAGAAGAAGCCCAAAAGTGAAGTCCAACCCGTTTTTAAGAACATTCTGGAATTCAGTCCAACCGGCGGTTGGTGTATTAGGGTTGTAAGGCGGTGGAGACACATGGAGTTGGACCAGGATTCAAAAAGCCCAACCGGCGGTTGGGATATCCAACCGGCGGTTGGGAGGTCGGGCAGAAAAAGTATAAATAGAGGTTTAAGTTTAGGTTTTTGATATACGATTCAAGAATACCAAAACCGATTATTAGAGTTTAAGGTCGACTTAAGGTGCGATTTTGGAGGTTAAGGAGCTAGGGTTTGAAGGTTTTTAACCCTAGGAGAAGCTGGTTCGACAATTGGTTCGGTTTCTTTATCCATGTAACTTTAATAACCTTATTGAGTTAATTTATGAATATTGTTTATTTGAATTACTTGTTAATTAGGTTTTCGTTATAGTTATTGGAATGAATGTTTATTGAGTTTATTATATGAATTATATGTTTATGTTGGAACTATATTATTGAATGTTTATTATACAAGAATTGTCTTTATTATGATATATTGATGATTGTTCTTGACATAGTTAGACTGATTTATATTAAACGAGGATGACCATATTAAGTTTATATAAATTAAGTGATTGTGTTTATGTCTTGATCTTAACCTTATGCGATAGACGAAGAATGATTCATTAATATAAAGTAATATTGTGATTCAAGCCTAACCTTAGAAATTGTATTAATAAACTGTTGATATATCTTATTAATTAGTGATGCTTTGCGTAACCTTATGACTGTATTGCTATGATGAAGATTAGCTTAACCTTAAGTAATTTTCTACATTAGTAATTCACCAGTAATAATAGCCAACAAAGCAAATAGACATAAGTACATATAATAAGTTTAATAAATAATAGTTTTAATAATTATAATCTTCTATCCATCTGAGTATTATTAAGTTGTTCCTAAAACTTATCTATTAGAATCTGTATCAAAATATAAATATAAATATGTTCATTCGGAACTAAAACGTCTCCCTTATCTTGTAGATTATTGTAAATTGGATCCTTTATTCATTTGTATTATAATTGTAAATATTTGTAATTAGAAATAAATTGATAATTAGTTATAAATAAGAATCACGTTTCTTGTGTTCCTTGTGTTCGAATTTGGACTTACTTATTAAGCTATATTACATGAACGGGTCAATCTTGCCTAAATTGTGTGATTGTATTATTTAGTATTTCCTGAATTTAAAACTTGTGATTATAATTGCCTATACTTAGCACACATCAAGTTTTTGGCGCCGCTACCGGGGAACACTTAACCGGTTGAACTCTTGTTTTACCGGGGGAGCGGTGTATTTTAACTAAACTAATTATTTTACTTGTATAATTTTTATTTCTGATACTTTGCAAAATCAATAATAAATATCGGCTCACCCATTGAGAATACTGACAAAAACAAAGGTATAAGGAGAGTAAAGCCCTACCTTATTGATTTATCATATAAGAGGTAAGGTGCTTCTCGAAAGAAATAGGTTTTTAATAAGCTTCGTGCTGACCTGTTTCTCCGCTTTTATGTACTATCAATGGAGCTACCGAGATCTTTTGACTAGCAATGTAAAAGAAATTAAATTAATTTATGTATAATAAGTTACCTTAGATAAAATAGGATTAGATAAGTAATCTGAACTATGTGATATTCTTTGTGCACAGAAAAAAATTTAGCTGTTATTAGAATGGAGTCGATGCAAATGGACTTTGGAAGTGAAAATATGGATTTCAAAGATATAGAAGTAGATTACCATTCTTTTGAACCAAACAAGAAAATCAAGCTAACTAATGAAGAAGAAGACTATGAACAATCTCCTGTAGTTTCAACTAAGGAAGATATGGTTCATTACTTAGACTGCCATGAAGATGAACTTAGATTTGTTATGGAGATTATACACAAATCTACTTTAGAGTATACTGATTATCAGAAAGAGTTGATTAAGAAAATGGAAGAACAATTCACTGCTTGGGTTATATCTAATGAGACTAGGGATACAGATGATTTCATAAACTATGTGAATGAGATGAAGCATGATATTGTGAGCGAGCATGAGATGGTAGATCCAACTTTTTGTGTTGAGCAACTGTTGAAGTATACATATGTGCATGAAACATTTGAGAAGTCTTTGTTTCCTTATTCTGATAAACAAAGAGAAATGTTAAGAGAGCTTAAGGAGATAATAGAGCATGCCACTGGAAACTTAAGTAATATGGCTGACATATGTTTACTTGAAAACTTTCAAGATTTCTTCAATTCGATAAAGGCTAGAGATCATATTGGTTCTGGAAGATTCTTCATTGATTGTACGGTTGACTTTTATGTTCAAGAATTGTTGACGAATTTTACTATGGAGAATGGGACGAAAGAACACGTATAATTCCTGAGTACTTTTCTGACGAACCAATGGCAAACTTGGTCACTTATGCTAAAATGGAGTTGCAGCTAGCTTAAAATGGAGTTCATTACAATCAGAGAAATAATCTTTTTCATTTAGGGTTATCTGAAATTTATTATCAGTTAGTAGATACTTTTAGGTATTCTGGGATAACAACGGAGCATCAAGAAGGATACTATAGGAGAATCTTAAAGGACATAGGAAAGGCAGTGAGAACCCACAATACATATGATTATCATGATATACATTTAGGTTTCTATAGGTTAATGGATTCGTTAAGACATAATCATGTGGAACGGGAAACAAAGGTTGAAGATGATTACATGGTTACTAATGAAGATGGAAGGATAGCTAAGAAGGTCAAAAGAGTAGCTGACACACTCATAGAAGTAGAAGATGCTGAAAGTATTCATCATGAGAGTTTCTCTGAATATGCCTCACCAATACCCGAGATAACAAATAAGATCTATGTGCACTTTCGAAGAATCTATCCTGAGAACTTTGGAAGACCTGTTAGTGGGAATTAGGCTTGAACATCTAATATCATTTCTGAAGATCATTTGCAACCTCTCCGTTTTTAATAACTAGTTAAATTCTTTCTATTTTTCTTGTTTTAGTTTAATAATTGTTTAGGATTTGAATGTTATGTGGATATTAAAGTTTACTGTTTTCAGTTTCATATTTGATTAATATAGAGTTTACTGTTTTCAGAATTATATGATTATCTCATCTTTATTTGTATTAGCTACACAAATGTTAAAAAATTTAAGTATTTAGAATTAATTTTTACACGAGTTGCAATAGTGATAAAAATTAAATTCATAAATTACTTAAAAGAGATTAAATAATAAGTTTTGAAATTATGCTTAACATTGTTTACAAGATTGCAGATATATTAAATATAATATTTTTGGTGACAAAAATATTGAAACAATAGTTGGAATTCGATAAAGTCGGCAATTGAATTTCCAAACGGTGGATGAGTCGACGCAATCACCGATTGAAAAATCTATGTATACCAAGGTAAGATTTATTATATCCGTTAATTATCACAACCAACAGCATTACAGGAATTTATATTAAAAGTACAAACTACTAAAACGATAATTCTTTTTATCCATTTATTAGTTTAAGTTTTAAAATGTTGTTACCTAAAGATAAGAGACAATTTCTAAAATGCACATAGATTATGATTTGTAGAGATTTTGTAAATGTACTGAAAATTGTTATTATGTATTACGCAAACTTAATTTTATTCGTAAAAACAATTATTATTAAAAATACATACCAAAATTATGACGGGCTTAAGCCCAATAAATTGAATGGGCCGAATAAAAAAATACTGGGCCTGTTCAAGCCAACCGGCGGTTGGAAAGCCCAACCGACGGTTGGACACTTTTTCGATCAAAACCGAACAGACCCCATTTCTGTTCGAGTCACACACCAAAAACACACACATACGCTCGGATATTTTCATTTCGACCGGAAATCATCACATCATCATCATTGCATTGCGTTTTAGTGATTTATATCACCAAAGGTATCATCTAAACTCGTTTTTGTTTTTTGAATTGTTTAAATCCGAAGTATATATGTATAATTTCGGTTTTGAATTGATTTTGGGTATTTAGATTCGTTAGTATGATTAGGAATGCTTAGAAACTAGTTTAGGTTAGTTAGGTATTGATTTCATTGATCGAGGTTTGTTTGCGGATTGTTGCGGATCGAATCGATTAGCGGTTCGACTTTGATTATATTAAAATTAGTTAACCACACTTATATAAAAATTAGTACATTTTAAAAATAAAACCGATACATTTTTAATTCAAAAAATTTTTGAAACAAAATTCAAGTTTATATATATAAAGTGAATTTGAATTAATAAAAGATTAGTATACTTTATGATTCGATATAAATTCGAAACCCACTATTATTATTATTACATTTTACAAACTTTTTAGACTCGATATTATTTCGAAATAAGGTTATAAAAATCATTATTATTTTCAAACTATAAACATATTAAATTTTTATACGAAATTATTATTCAAAATTTTGATAATATTTTTTGAAATAAAAACGTTATTTTATATATATATATATATGTCATTACATAAAAGTTTTTTTTTTAGATTCGATATTATGAGAATATGTTAAAAATGACATTATTGAATTTGACATAGTTTTAACTATAAAATGTGTCGAATTTTATAAACATTATTATAAAGATTCGATATTATTTTCGAAATAACAAAATTTATAAAAATTTAGAATTTTAAGTTACAATAGTATTAAAAGTTAATAAGCTTCATTATTTGACTTAGTTTATATTAAGAATAGCATTTATAAAATTTGGAAATTAAACAGGTGGCTATCGTATATTAAGCCGAAATGCTGCCTGCATGAAATTTGACCAACCGGCGGTTGGGATATTCAACCGGCGGTTGGCCAACATTTCCAGCAAATTCATGCAGCCGATATTCTGTTTCACTGATACGTTGTTTAAGTTGATATTGCAGATATGTCTACCAGGAGACAGAGAGGATGTGCATTATTAGATAGAGAGGATTTCCAGCTACATCCTTATCTACGTTTTGAGCATGAGACGATTACACCAGAGCGTAGAGCAGAGTTTGCTGATGGATTACTGGAGTATATTGCTCAGCCGGTAGAGACACCGGATGAATTGGATTGGTCGGTCATGGAGAGAGTTATAGATCCTCGCCGAGAGGGTGAGACTAGGGATGCTACTCTGAGGAGGCTGATGACTCAGAGTTATCTTTTACCGTCAGGTGATGTTGGTTTTGTTTCTCTGGCTTGGGTTAGATTATTTTAGATTCGGGAGATTATTTATAGAGAGCTTGTTATCGAGTTTTATACGACCCTTAGGTTTGATGCTGCTTCTAGACAGTTTGACCAGCCTTCGATTTCTTTTTATTTAGGAGGTCAGCCTAGGTCAATGAGTTTGATTGAGTTTGGAGTAGCTGTAGGGGTCTATACACTAGATGAGCTCCACAACCATTCTTTTGGAGATCATTTGACTGCAGGTATGGTAGAGCAGTATTCATCTGTTGAGATAGCTGAGTATTGGAGACAGTTAGCTATTGTTGATTATGGGGAGAGAGCACCTTCGGATATACACATGAGGAGCCCGGTTCATAGACTTTTGCATAGGTTGTTATCATTTTCTATCTGTGGTAGGCAACCTGGACCTGAGAAGGTCTATCAGCCCGATTTCTTTTATTTGCATACTATGATTCAGGGGACGCTGATCAATGTTCCCTGGAGATTAGTTCATTGGATGACTACCAGAGCGACTAGCATAGGCTTACCAGTAGTTTATGTGGAAGGTAGTATGTTACTAGGATAGCTCAGTATTATCAGATGGGAGCTGCAGATTTTTTGACTTGTACATCGGTTACACCTGGGATGTCCTTGCTAGGCGAGGACAAGTTGATTGAGTTAGGGATTCTTCAGGAGGGTGTACAGGAGGGGGTTTTGTTGTGGACGCCTGAAGTTGCACCTGGACAGCAGCCTATACAGAGAGCGAGATTGAGAGGACCACCTGTTCCACCACCACCAGTACCTGAGATACCAGTACCCGAGGTTGATCTGCCAGCAGGTAGAGGCAGAGGACGTGGTAGAGGCCGTGGCCGGGGAGATATGTTTGATGATATTCAGCAGAGACTGAAGAGGATGGAGATTGGACATGATAGGAGATTTGATACGATTGATCGGAGATTTGCCATGATGGAGCAGAGGTTTGATAGGTTTGAGAGAGAGAGTTATCGTAGATCTGATTATCAGCTTGGATTATTACAGCAGCTGTTGAGAGATAGGTCTATTGAGTTCCAGCCGTATGTTCCGATAGTTGATGATGGAGCTGGACCTTCGAGACAGCCAGGGCAGGAGGATTCAGATGATGATTAGATTATGTTTGATACATTTGATACATTTATATTTGGGATGACTGTACTTATTATTATTACTTATCACACTTATTATTATTATTATTATGCTAATATGGTTGTTTATTTTTTATAGCATTAGACTGGCAGTAAGTTCAGCACTTTATTTATAAAGTTCTTACTTATTTATTCATGAACTTTGTGGGTATGTTCACTGGAAACCCTCACGAGACTATAACTCGTCCACTCGGGATACCGAGGGGTTTAAAGGCTTATTGCATATGTTAAATGCAATCGTGATTAACTACGAAAGTGTGGATGTTGTATATTATTTTTCAAGAGATGAAGGAACCAACCAAGCAGATTTTTCTTAGCCGATGATGAAATTTGTAATTTCAGTCAGGGGAGTTTTTTGTACTATTTTTCTTTCCCTTACTCACTTTTGTTTATCAATTTTTATACAATGAGGGCATTGTATAATTTAAGTGTGGGGATAGGGTTCCTAAGAAAAAGAATTTCTTTAATTAATCATTTAAGTTTCTATTGTTCTTAAATTTTATTAAAAATTTAAAAATTTTAAGTTAATAACTAAGTATTTATTAGTTAGAATACTTTTGTTAAAAGTTTTGTTTTGTATTTAAAAGTTTAGACTTTAATATGGATTAACTGTTTTGTATATGTAACGTAAGCTACTTAATAATAAGTGATATATAGTTACATGATATGATGTACTAATAGGCAATCTATATGAGGATTTCTGGATTTTAAAAAATAAAAAATTAATAAAATAACTTGTTTATTATTTTATGGTACATAATATGATGTATGACATAAAAGTCTTAATTTTTAAATTTATTATGCAATAATTTTATATCTTTTTACTTATGTGAATACATTTGGGGGTATATATTCATGGTTTCCTCTGTTATACAAAAGTATAGACCTGGTCTCTATTAATATATACTTAAAATTAAGCAAACACAAGTCAAAAGTACTTGAAAAGTCTTAAAATTAAAAGATACCTAATGAGGTCGCGAAAATGGTTTGACCAAGTCTGGTTTTGCTTAAACCTAAATCAAGTTATGTCGCTCTGTTGCATGAAAATGCAGACCTGTCACCAATGTATCGATTCTTAAAAATGTATTTTATATATTTAATGGGAATATAAAAGTAAATTTTTGATGTAGCGTAAAAAGTCACGTTTTTACCTACATTATTGACCCCATATTTAGGCCTTTTATAACAAAAACATTCTTAAAACATTATTATTTATCATATTTTGTTATAAAGGTGAAAACTTGACGGACCTTCCAAAACTATACGAAAAGGGGTGAAAATACACTGAAATAGGCACAAAATTGAGCCAAATCCTAAATCTACTGTAAACTCCATACCAAGACCTCACATTTATCTTATTTTGTAGCTATGGAGATTACGAGAACGTGGATATAAGGATTGCTCAAAACGGATCAAGGATGAAAAAGTTATGCAAGATACAGCGCTGCCGAAAGCTACAAAACGTATTCTGGACACGCCTGGGCCCCACACATCCAATTTCTACCAAATTGGCATCATTTGAAGCGTAACAGAATTAAGAAGCCGTAGGCGAAAGAATCAAGTCAAACGGACGCGAAACGAAGAAGATACGGCCTTCCGAAGTTGCGAGAAAAGTCAGAAAAATCACACGGCCTAGCACACGGCCACCACAGGGCCGTACACGGCCTGTACAGGGCCGAACACGGCCTGTACAGGGCCGTACACGGCCTATTTTGGTCTCACATGGCCTCATTTTTGCTTCGTTGGCTTGTACGTGTGCTTGTGGACTTGTACTCTTGGATCCAAGGCTTGCCTATAAATAGTGGCCTTATTCACCTCATTCCACACACCAATTCTTCATAGAATTCTCACTTTCTCTCTCACACACTCTCTCTCTACTTTCTCTCTCTAGCACTACTCTTAGGAGTTAGAGGAGAAATAGAAAGAGTAGCTAGTTAGCGTAGCGGTAGTTGTAGCGTCTGTACGGAGTTACTCCGAGACTTTGGGTCACGAGGATTTGTCTGTAATACTTATTCAGGTTATATTTATATCTCTTTTCTTTATTTCGTAAATATGATTTGCTTATATTATGTTTGCGTTATATTGCTTACTAGAGATGCCATGCTAGGCTAGACAAATCTGTGTTTGCTATGATAATGGGTATGCTTAAGTAGTTATGATTTAATATGCAATTGGGATGACACCATTATGAAACAACGGAGGTAACGTTATACGGCTTTCATTTGTATAGCGCCAGAATCATCACGAATGTGTGTAGTACGGAACGTGGAAGCTATGAAAGTCGTGGGCACAATCCGTTGTGGAAATAATGATCCCAATTGTAAACATGTTGTTACTCTGTCTATGTGAATATTAAACTGTATCTGAATTTATGAATTGAATCTCAATTGTTTACCTATCCAACTTATGCTGTGGTTAGAAACTTCCTGGCCAGTTATTAGTGGTACGTACTCTACCTATTCTATGTATGATGAAGCATTTGAACTCGACATGGCTGTATTCTCTAGATTGAAACTATATCATAAGAGATGCGGAGCATAGGATTAGAGATAAGTTAGATTCAAGCTCATATATTAAAAATCTTTGAGAGACCTTTCGGGATATTTATGATCCGATCATCTGGTTATGTGAAATGGTATGAAATAGGAATAGTTATCTGTGTGCCTTTCTATTGCATGTTCTTGTTTGATTGTTGCCTTAGGAATGCTGCATGCTAGAACTGAACCTCTGATTACTATATGTAACTGCATGATTAGGGTTTTCAGATATAAGTTAATATTTATATAGTAGAGTGATGTGTGATAAGCATCAAATAGATAGTATATTTTACAGTAATTTATCCCTATATTTATATACATTTTAGTGCATTTATATGATTTTAGATACTTTTTTTGTTAATATTTGCATAAATGTATTTTAATTAAAGATAGAAGAAAAAGGAGCAAAAACTAATCTGAAACTGAAAGAAACTGAAGGAAATGAATAAATGAAGAAAAAGGAGCTTAAACCTTGAAGAAATGAAGACCAAAAGAGTTAAAATGAAGAATTGGGCCAAAAAGAGAATAAAGTCCGGATATGAAGATTGAGAGTCCAAAAGTTAAGCCCAAGCCCGAAAATGGAATATTCTGGAATTTACATTCAACCGGCGGTTGGATTAACCAACCGGCGGTTGGGCTTTAGGGTTTAAAGGCGGTGCAGACCCGGATGCAAATAACTCCAACCGACAGTTGGAGAACCCAACCGGCGGTTGGGAGGTCGGTTTTTAAAACTATAAATAGAGGCTCAAATTAGCTTAAACCATATACGATTCAAGAATACTAAAACCGAAAGTTAGGGTTTTAGGTCAACTTTAGGTGCGATTTTGGAGGTTAAAGAGCTAGGGTTTGAAGGTTTTAACCCTAGGAAAAGCTAATTCATTAATTGGTTCGATTTCTTTATCCTTGTAACTTTAATAACCTTATTGAGTTATTTATGATATTGTTTATTTGAGTTAATTGTGAATTAGGTTTTCATTATATTTGTTTGAATGAATGTTTATTGAGTTTATTATCTGAATTATATGTTTATGTTGGAACTATATTATTGAATGTTTATTATACAAGAATTGTCTTTATTATAATATTTTAGTAATTATTCTTGACATAATTAGACTGATTTATATTGAACTAGGATGACCATAAACTGTTTATATAAATGAAGTGATTGTGTTTATCTTTTGATCTTAACCTTATGCGATAAACTAAGAATAATTCATTAATATAAAGTAATACTGCGATTCAAGCCTAACCATAGAAATTGTTTAATAAATTGATGATAGAGCTTATTAATTAGTAACACTTTGCATAACCTTTTGATTGTGTTGCTATGATGAGGATTTGACTTAACCCTAAGTGATCTTCTACATTAGTAAATCACCAGTAATAATAGCCAACAAAGTAAATAGACATAAGTACATATAATAAGTTTAATAAATAATAGTTTGAATAATTATAATCTTTTATCCAATTGAGTATACCTAAGTTGTTCCTAAAACTTATCTATTAGAATCTGTATCAAAAATATAAATATAAATATGTTCGTTCGAAACTAAAACATCCCCCTTATCTTGTAGATTATTGTAAATTGGATCCTTGTATTTAATTGTATTATAATTGTAAATATCTGTAATTAGAATAAATAGATAATTAGTTATAAATAAGAATCACGTTTACTTGTGTTCCTTGTGTTCGAATTTGGACTTACTTATTAAGCTATATTACAGGAACGGGTCAATCTTGCCTGAATTGTGTGATTGTATTATTTAGTATTTCCTTAATTTAAACTTGTTATTATAATTGCCTATACTTAGCACACATCAAGTTTTTGGCGCCGCTGCCGGGGAACACTTAACCGGTTGAACTTTTGTTTTACCGGGGGAGCGGTGTATTTTATTTTAAACTAATTATTTTACTTGTATAATTTTTCTTTCTGATACTTTGCAAAATCAATAAGAAATATCGGCTCACCCATTGAGAATACTGACAAAAATAAAGGTATAAGGAGAGTAAAGCCCTACCTTATTGATTTATCATATAAGAGGTAAGGTGCTTCTCGAAAGAAATAGGTTTTTAGTAAGCTTTGCGCTGACCTGTTTCTCCGCTTTTGTGTACTATCAATGGAGCTACCGAGATCTATTGACTAGCTTTATAAAAGAAATTGAACAAAAATCACTGTAATTTCGAATTGTTGTATAAATAACTAACTTGCATAACTAACAAATAGGAAAATTTTGGGTTGGGTATTATTCTTTGATTATTTAATTTTGAATGTGTTTTATTATTAATTATCGGAATATATATACACCAACTTGAATATTATTAACTTATTATTAACATTTATTTTTGAATTTAAGGTACTACTAAATTCTGTTTTTGTTGGAGATGGATGTATGACCCATACACTTCATCCGGATCCACTTAGTCCATTTGACGAACCAGAACGAGAATTTCATTCTAGAAGACGATTATCATACGCGCCACCTAATTCGCCAGAACAAGGAATTTCATCTGACGAAGACGATTTAATATTTCATAACAGTTTAGTCAAAACGGCTAAAAGATGGTATTACTCCGATTCAGAGTTAGATAAAGTACCTTCGGGACAACATACAGTATATCCAAGAGAAGCTGAACCAAAACAAAGAGATATGGCAGACATAGCTAACATGACGCTTGAGGATTACACGATTCAAACTCGTGGAGATCCAAGACCGGGAGTGGTTAGGCCTGCTATAGCTAGAGAAGTAGAGTTTGAATTAAAAGGACAATTTCTGAAGGAATTGAGAGAGAATCCTTTCAGAGGAGAAGATAAAGAAGATGCAAACGAGCATGTTGAGAAAATTTTAGAGATTGCAGATATGTTTAATATTCCAATGTTACACGAGATCATGTTATGTTACGAGTATTTCCTTTAACATTAAAGGATGGAGCTAAGAGATGGATTAATAATGAACCAGCCGGATCTATTACTACTTGGGAAGATCTTCGTACAAAATTTCTAAAAATGTATTGTACACCTTCCAAAACATCGAAGATGATCAATGAGATTAGGAATTTTAAGCAGAAACCCGATGAATCTCTATATCAAGCTTGGGAAAGATATAAGGAAATGTTACATAAATGTCCACAACATGATTTGAATGTCTAACAGGAAATAACAGTATTCTATAAAGGAGTTGATCGAGCAACACGTCAACAGTTAGATGCACAAGGCCCAGTACCTAAGAAAACTCCAGCAGTAGCAAAAGCCAGAATTGAAGAATTAGCTAAGCATTCTCAGTTATGGGATGATGGTTCATCTGGAAGAAAAAGGATATCTGAAGACAGTGATGGTCTCGCAGCTATCACTGCAAAATTGGAAAGTATGGGAAGAGATATTAAGAAAGTGAATGAACAAGTTCATGCAATCAGGATTGGCTGTGAAATATGTGGAGGAAATCATGTTGGGACATAGATTGTGACAACAGATCTTGCTTGAAATAGGACTGGTGTAATTATTATTATGTTTGTACATTGGTTTGGATTTGTAAATGCATATTCGTTTTGTTATTAATATTTAGTATTAAAGATAGACGAAATATGTTTTTAGTATATACGTTTTATGCGAGACGAGTAGAGATCTCAGCTCGCAGCGAGCTGAGCTGCGAGATGAGAACTGAACTCGTTTTACATAAGTCTGGCGAGCCGAGTCCTGAGTTGGGCTTGGGCTGCGAGTTGGACCGAACTCGCTGGCCCATGCGAGCCGAGACGAACTGACGTATATATTGTTTTTCACGGATGAAAAACATAACAACTTTTGGCATTCATTCTGATCTGCGAATTCGAATAACCCAGAGAAAACAAACCTAACGGCTAGGCTTTGACGTATTATCGTTTAAAGCTAAGTATTAGTATACGCAATTACAAACATATTCGTTGTTAGTAAGATAACACCATATTGAGGGATTCCACACCTTAATACTACAGATAACGAAGTTATCGATCCTAGAACTAGGGACTTACATCTGGTATCAGAGTTTTCGGGCTAAATACGAGTGTGTTCGTGAGTTTTAGTGTTATTGCGTTTTTGATTCGGGTCGTTTTTACGTGCTTTCTTGCAATACTAACGATCAAAATCATTCTCTGGACGTTTTAGGGTTTGTTTACAGTCGAAATTCTCAGTTTCAGTCGTAAAAATACCTTAAACATTCGTTTTCGGGTTTAACAGCCGTTTCGCGAGTCGAGATTAGGGTTCCAGCGTCGCCTGCGAACCGAGTTGAACTAGCGAGTCGAACCGAGACTTGCGAGTCGAACTAAGATTTCTCGCGAATCGACATCACTTGCGAATCAACATCTTTAGCAATCCGAACTGAGGCTTGCGAGTAGACATATTCTGCGAGTCGAGCTGAGATTGCGAGTTGAGCTGAGTCTTGCGAGTTGAGTTTTCTGAATTCGCTGAAACAGTTTTACTTTACGTTTTTAAGATATCTGACTTAAGTAGAATGATCGAGATGGACCACGAGGTGGGAAAATCAAACGTTCCACCTAAGTTGTTAAGGATCGAAGATTACTACAATTGGAAGGACAGATTTGAATCTTACTGTAGATTCCATGACCTGTCAATCTGGATGTGTATCAAGAGTGGATACACCGCACCTACTCAAATTGTTCAAAATGCCACTGTGGTTCTTACCTATCCAAACATGAGTGATCAACAGAAGGAAGCTTACAGAAATGAAAATAAAGCACATTCATGCATAAAGATGTGTCTTCCTAAGGAAATCGCTCATCAACTGAAGTCTTTTCATACTGCTAGGACGCTCTGGGAAGCTCTAGAGAAAAGAGGTGAGGGAAGTCCACAGGTGAGAGCTGGCAAGAGGAGTCTTCTCAAAAAGTAGTTTACTATGTTTAAAGCTTTAAAAGGAGAAGATCTTGATGCCTATGTCACGCTTTTCTACCATCTGCTAAGTGAATTGGAATACCATGAGATTGTTGAAGAAGAAGTAGCTAAAACCGACAAGTTTCTTGAGGGTTTGCCTTCTAAATGGGAAATGTATGGCGTTATGATTAAGGATAACGAAACCAGGTATTCTACTATGACCTTAGAGCAAGTCATTGACAAGCTGAAAGGTTATGATTTCTCCAGAAAGTCAAGAGATAGTGATTCTGATCAGGTTCAGAACCCTGGGTTGTATCATGGAAAGTCAAATCTTTCGACTGCGTCCTCTAGTTCGACAACTGCACTGTTAGTTGGTGATACTGGTGAAAATGGAGAAATGATTACTGAAGATCTATGCTTTATTTCCTCCTCTAGTGATGAGACAAAGGGAAAGAATTCTGAGAAGTCACCTCAAGAGCATCAGAAGATGCCTATGAGTGTGAAATCTGCTGAACAGCAACTGTCTGTTCTTGCTTCCTTTGTGGCATCATATGAAAATTATATAGAGGGAAAGATCAATGATCATGTTCTATTTGATGAGGATTATGAGCAGATAGATCCAGATTATGTTGAGGAATTGGAACTTCAAGAGATGTTAGCATTGGTTTCAAGAAAAGTTAAAAATTTCCTCAAGAGAACTGGTAGAAAGGTGTTGGGCAATAGATCAGGGTTTGATAAAACCAAGGTCAGATGCTTTAACTGTCAGGGTATTGGTCATTTTGCTAGAGAATGCCAAAGACCTAAAGTAGAAGCACAAGGAAACAAGGTTCGGGAAGTACTCTTGCTTCCAAAGCCTTAGTGGTGAAGCAGTTGGATGGCTCTTATGATTGGCAAGCTCATTCTAAGGAAGCTTTGATGGCCGAGATTGAAGAGACAGCTGCTGGATCAGTGTCCTACATGCCCACTGATATGGAACAGAGAGTAGAGGTGCCTGAGTCTGAAGTGAAGGCAAGTGATGATGACGTGCTATATATGGATTCAACTCCAGAGATGAGTCCTGAAGAATTCGTGGCACGCATGGCTGAAGAACAAACTGACAAGAAGAAGGTATGTTTAGATATTCTTAATCTTGCTGATGTTTGTTACTTAGTTACTGATTTACAATCTCAGAATAGTGTTTTAACTGTGTCAAATAGCAATCTGTCATCACAATTGAATGTGGATAAGGAATCCTATAAGACTGTTAGATCTGAACTTGATCAAGCTATTATGGATATACATAGATTAAGTGATGATAAACAGGCCTTAAAAGATAAAATTAAGTCTGATGCTTCGGATAGAACAAAGCTTAGAGATACCATAAGTGAAAAATATGTTGTCATAGATGGTCTCTATATGAATATCAAAGACTTAAATGAGACAATTGCTAGTAAGGATCAGGAAATAGTGAACCTTAACTTAAGGTTAATTGAGCAAAACCCTAAACTTGAGAACTATAGGACATCTCAAATGGATAAAATGTTAGATGCTCAACGTAGTGTAAAGGACAAGACTGGGTTAGGTTATAATGATGTATCCCCTCCCTTTAATGCCAATTACACTCCTATTCCTGAAGATTCTGAAATGACTGAAGTTAATCTTGAGGTTTCAGTAACTAATGACCATGAACAGTCAGAGGCACAGAAGGATGTTATTAAGAACTCTTCATCAGATAATAGTAAGGCTTCTCATTTCACCAAAATACAATTTGTATCGGGTGGAGTGATTAACGATTCTAAGACTGATGATAAGGTTAATAAGGAACAAATACCTGAACCTTTAGTGCCTAAGACTCCGAGTAGTAATGCAAAAGTTCTTAAATCACGCAAGCAAATGTCATGCTTTAAGTGTCTCCAAAAGGGACACGTGGCTTCGTGTTGTCCTAACAAAAAGCCTGAAACACCACATAAGCTTGTGATAGATGAAAAGACACAGACCGACTCTAGTATGACTGTAGATGGGTTAGATACCAAACCTAAATTAGGTAATAAACATGTTAACATTCTTAAAAGAGACGGTAAGCATAGTGTCTCCCCACCTAAACCTAAACGGGCATATACTCAAGGTGATAATTCTGTCTATAAGTCTAGGGATGTGACACCGTCGAGGTTTAGAACTCCAAGTAGAGGCCATAGTCATTATGAGAGTGGTACTACTTCGCGATCACATGAGCTTAATTATAATTATCATAATAGAGCTCATAATTATGTGCCTAGGAGGTTATCCTCAAATTCACCTCTTAAGGCTGATCGTCCACAAACTCAAGCTACTTCGAAAGTAACCAAAGCTCCTGATGGGAAGGATGGTTATTTTAAAGAGCTTAAGTTTGTTGATGATAAGGGACAAACCAAGACCGTAATGGCTTGGGTCCCTCTTGATAACTGATCGTGTTTTGTGTTATGTGCAGGAGCATGCTGTGAACAAGGACAGCTGGTGGTATGTAGACAGTGGATGCTCAAGGCACATGACCGGAGAAAGAAGTCTACTGAAGGACTTCAAGGAGAGTCTCAAGCAAAAAGTAAATTTTGCAGGAGATAAAGGAGGAGTAATTTCGGGAAAAGGAAAAGTTTCAAATGGAACTTTGACTCTTGAGGATGTGAACTATGTTGAAGAACTAACTCACAACCTAGTGAGTGTTTCCCAAGTCTGTAATAAAGGTCATCCAGTTTATTTTAATGAAAAGGAGGCCTTAGTCCTGAAGCCAGGTTTCAAAATTCCTGATAAATGGATATTGATGAGGGCGCCAAGGAAGAAGGACATCTATGCTATCAACATGGGTGTTCCTAACTCTTCAATGGTGTCTACATGTTTATTATCTAAGGCTTCGGAAACAGACGCATTATTATGGCATAGGAGAATGGCACACCTGAACTGGAGAAAGATGAATTATATAACCAAAAATGGTTTGGTTCTAGGTGTACCACAAAAACGTTTCGAGTCTGAGGATAAGTGTGTTCCTTGCATGAAAGGAAAGCAGCACAAGAAACCACACAGACCTAAGACTGAAAACTCTATCTCCTCGCCATTTGAATTGCTACATATGGATCTCTTTGGCCCTATAAGCAAGAGAAGTATAGGTGGCAAATGGTACTGTCTGGTTGTCACAGATGATTATTCTAGATTCTCATGGGTATTCTTTTTGGGATCAAAGGATGAAACTCCAGGAATTCTAATTGAGTTCTTTGATCTAGTAGAGAATGTCTATAAAAAGAGAGTTAAGCGTATTCGTAGTGACAACGGAACAGAGTTCAAGAATTCAACGTTGAATATCTATTGCTTAAGCAAAGGGATATTACATCAATTCAGTGCACCTTATGAACCTCAACAGAATGGTGTTGCTGAAAGGAAAAATAGGACGTTGATTGAAGCTGCTAGAACAATGCTTGCTGATTCAAAGCTTCCGGTCATCTTTTGGGCAGAAGCAGTGAATACAGCATGTTATGTTCTTAATAGAGTTCTTACGGTTAAGAGACATAACAAGACTTGTTATGAGCTTTTGAACAATAAGAAACCTAACTTAAAGGGGTTTGAACCCTTTGGAGTTTTATGCACCATATTAAAGACTGGACATCAAGCAAAATTTGGTGAGAAGGCTGACGAAGGATTTTTCCTAGGTTATATGCCAAATTCGCCAAACAAGAGAGTCTTTAATAAAGTCACAGGATGTTTGGAGGTAGTTTATAATATTGAGGTTACGAGCTACTCACCGGATGTTCATAAGGGATTAGATTGGCAATTTGATTATTCTGATCTCTTTGCATCATTTAAAGTTCCTATTAGTGACTATGTCAGTAATTCAGAGATACCGGAACATTTATTGTTTGAAGACGGGAATATTGATCCCACTTCAACATCAAGTGTTAAGCAGTCTGGAATTAAGACTAATGTTGACTCAGATAAAGCTTCCACAAGTGAGTCACAACAACCTTCAGAGGATAAGTCTCAAGAAACAGAAGATCTTGATGATCTTATGTTGGGTCAAAACTGTTTCAGGTCTGAGTTGAAGTTCTGATGAGAAGACAGAGTACAAGTGATTAAATCTGTTTGCTTTAAAGGTTAAAACTGTCTTTACAAAGTTACAACTGATAGAAGAAAACTGAAGAGAAGACAAGTGTTACAACTGTTTGAAGATAGATTACAACTGATAGTTATGTGTTTGTAAGTAGTTAAAACTGCTTATGTATTAGTAACTGTTAGTTATATATGAAACAGTTAACACTGATTATGTATTTGTACTTGGTCGCATATTACAATTGAAGCAGTTACCACTGAATGTGTAACAGTTACAACTGTTTACATCAGAATGGTAGTTAAAACTGTTTATGATTTTGTGATAAGTATGAGTCGGTTATGGAAGTTATTTTATTCCATATTTGTAGGAGATTGTATAGGACTCTATATGTTATAAATAGAGATCCTTTAGACCTAGATAGGTTAATGATTTTTGCGCAGCTTCAAGGTTTTCTGTAACCCTAATACATCAAGTGTATTCGTCTTATATCATTAATAAGATTGAAGCTTTCGATATATTGTGTGTTCATTAAATTAATTAATATTTATTGATCTTCTTAATATTATTGAGTGTGATTCCGCAACTTCTCAATAATATATTCAAGGCTTATTAAGTAAGATTGTTTATTAAGTTAAACAGGGACTAACAAAGTGGTATCAGAGCTTGTGAAGCTTTGAAGACAGGAAGATCTGGGATTATTAGTATCAGTATTTGAGTTTAGTTCAGATATTAAGTTTTGATTTCAATGGCGTCTGAAGGCAATGAAGGAATTCAAGCAACGAAGATACCAATGCTTAAACCTGATGAGTTTGACCTATGGAAGGTCAGAATCAGGCAATATATGCTTCTCACGGATTATCAGATGTGGGAAGTTGTTGTTAATGGTATACCAGTAACGCTTGATGGAGATGGAGTAAAGCAACCAAGAGCACCACCAACATCTGAAGCAGAGAGGAAAATCAGATCTACTGAGTACAAAACACTTAGTACTCTGTTGCTATCCATTCCGAATGAGCATCAGAGCAGATTTGATAATTGTGAAGATCCCAAGTTATTAATGGAGGCAATTGAGAAGAGGTTTGGTGGTAATGATAACACCAAAAAGAATAAAAGATCTCTGTTAAAACAACAATTTGAAAATTTTAGCCATGTGAAATCTGAAACTCTAACTCAAACCTTTGATAGGTTTACTAAATTAGTTGGAGAATTGGAAAATCACAAGGTTAAGATTGACAAAGAAGATCTTAAATGAAAGTTCTTGAGATCATTAGGTGATGACTGGACAATCTATACTGTTGGATTGAGGCAGAGTTCAGACATTGAAGTTAAGGAACTAGAAGATATATACAATGATCTGAGGAACTTTGAGTCTGAGGTGGAAAGTAAGAAGCAAGCAACTGGATACAGTCATAATGCTGCTTTTATGTCTATGGCTGGAACAAAAGCAGAATCAAGTCAAATGGGTTCTACTCATGTTTCAGGAGGAGCAGGATCATCATCAAATAATTCTAATGATCAAATATTGGAATCTTTCTTTGCAAGTAATGTGAATTCTTCACTTACTAATGAAGATCTGGAACAATTTGATGGTGATGATCTAGAGGAGATGGACATCAAGTGGCAAATTGCATTGATTACTCAGAGAGCAAAAAGGTTCATGCAGAGGACTGGTAGAAATAACTTTGCATACAAGAGGAATGATGCAAATTGGTTTGATAAGAGCAAGATTGAGTGTTTCAACTGTCACAAGATGGGACACTTTGCCAGAGAATGCAGAAACCCTAGGCAAGAGCAGAATGGTAATGGTCAGAGATCTGGAAGCACTGGAACACAGACAAGAAACATTCCAATTCAGGGGGCTTCAGCAAATGCTTTGGTGTCTATGGATGGCTGTGGATGGGATTGGAGTGATCAAGAAGAGCATGTTGTGAAGAATCAATGTCTCATGGCCATTGCAGAATCTGACAAAAAGTCAGAAGTTCCTACTGAGGTACAAAATAAATTATGTTCTGCTGTTTGTAAACAAACTGTTAAACACTACAGAGATCATAATATAAAAGTGTGTGAGGAACTAAAACAATGGGAAATCAAAAGTAAACACACCATAGCAGTCATTGAAAATCTGGAAAATCAAATAAAGGCATATGAAGTCAATGCAACACAGTTTAAGTATGACATTGAATATGCTAGGTGGGAGAGAGACTCTTTTAAAGATAAAGTTGATTTGTTATCTAAGAAACTTACTGAGGTCACATGTGAAAGAGATAGTATAAGGCTTGATGTAAGTAAATTAGAACATGCTTCAAAGAGTGTAAATAAACTTATTAATTCACAGATTCATGATAAACTTAAGACTGGATTAGGATACAATAATGTACCTCCACCTTATAATCACACCTACTTTCCTCCCAAAAGTGAAATTGATATCAATTCACTTAAAAGAGAAATGGTAGATGAGGTTAGAAAGGCTGATCCAATTAAAAGTTTATCTGATGATGATCTGTTTGTAGAAGGTGAAGTTAGTGACTGGACTGAAGAAGATGATCAGAGTGATAGGACATCTGATAGTGAGAAGAGTGTAAAATCTGAATCATCTAAGTCTGAGTCAACATGTGAGGATGTGAAGAGAGTAATTACTGATCTAGTTGTTAATCTTAAAACTGATAAGCTAGAAGAGGGTAAGAAAATGTTTAAGGAGAAGGTTAAATTGGACTTAGAGAAGGTGAGCTTGAATACTAACAAATCTAAACATGGGTTAGGATATGTTAGTAATACAGTTAACTCAGTTACTAAACCTGTTGTTGAATCTGTTGTGAATAACTGTGTGAATTGTAAATGTAAAGCAAGTGCTTCTTCTTCACAGAGTTTTCAAAATCAAAAACCCAGAGGTAATCAAAGAAATTGGAATCAAATGATTTCACAAAAACTGGGTAATAATGTTACTGTGATTAAAGAAAAGTCTTGCTTTATATGTGGAAAAATGGGTCATCTTCAATATGACTGCTATCATAATCCTGAGAATGTTCAAAGGATTAGAAAACAGTCATGGACAAAAGCAAATATGATTAACAAACATAATTTTCAATCAAAAGTTGATCATACTGCCAGAGTTCAGAAGATAAACTCAAAGGCTACCATGTTAAACACTGTTACAGGTAAATCTACTGCAGCAGTAATACCAAAATTAGCCAAAAGCTCAAAGACTAAAACAGTGGTAACTGATTTCAAAAACAGTGTTAACAAAATTAACACTGAATCGTCAATTGGTAAAACAGTTAAAACTGTTAAGCCAAAGAACACTGTTAAGTCTAAAATTAGTTGGATTTGGACACCTATTAAGTTTGATAAATTAACAGATCCAAATACCAACAGTGCTTCACAATCAATAATCTTTAAGAAAGTTGATTATGTGAATGCACATGGGAAACCCAAAGCCAAATTGGTTTGGGTTCCCAAGAGAAATTAATTTTTTTTTTTTTTACTATTTGTGCAGGGCAAGCCTAAGAGCTTATGGCACATTGATAGTGGATGCTCACGGCACATGACTGGAGACAAAGAAAAGCTGCAGGACTTTAAATCTTTTGATGGAGGATATGTAGCTTTTGGAAGCAATCCAAAAGGAGGAAGGATCACAGGGAAAGGAACAGTTCAGAGTGAAAAGCTAAGTTTTGATAATGTTTATTTTGTGGAACAATTGAGGTATAATTTACTAAGTGTGAGTCAAATCACAGATAAAAAGAACCCAGTTCTTTTTACTGACACTGAATGCCTTATCTTGTCCAAAGAATTTAAAATACCAGAAAACATGATTTTGATGAGAATTCCAAGACAAGATAATGTATATAAGTGTGACTTAGTAAATATGACACCTCAACCTGATTTAAACTGTCTTATTTCTAAAGCAAGTGTGAATGAATCTGAACTGTGGCATAAGAGGATGTGTCATATGAATTTCAAAACCATTAATAAACTTGTCAAAAACAAGCTTGTTAGAGGTTTACCTGAAAAGGTCTATTCATGTGATGATCATTGTGTTTCTTGTCAAAAGGGAAAGCAACACAAATCCTCATTTAAGTCCAAATATGTGAACACAAATATCACACCCTTACACTTATTGCATATGGACTTATTTGGACCAACCAGTATAAGTAGTATGGGGAAAAAGTCTTACTGTCTTGTGATTATTGATGATTATTCTAGATTTACATGGGTTTTCTTTCTTAGGACAAAGGATGAGACAGGTGAAATACTTAGATCATTTATAACTAAGATGGAGAATCAATTGGATAAAAGAGTAAAGATCATCAGAAGTGATAATGGAATAGAATTTAAAAATCATGAGATGGATAAATTCTGTGAAGTTAAAGGTATTAAGAGAGAATTTAGTGCACCTAGAACTCCTCAACAAAATGGAGTAGCTGAAAGGAGGAATAGGACACTGATTGAGGCTGCTAGAACCATGCTATCTGATGCAAAGCTACCTATGTCTTTTTGGGCAGAGGCAGTTAGCACAGCTTGTTATGTTCAGAATAGAGTATTAGTTGTTAAGCCTCATAACAAGACACCATATGAACTGTTGTTTAAGAGAAAGCCTTTGGTTAGTTTCTTAAAATCTTTTGGGTGTCCTTGTACAATTTTAAATACCAAAGATCACTTAGGTAAGTTTCAGAGTAAGGCTGATGAGGGGATATTTGTTGGTTATTCTATTCAAAGTAAATCTTATAGGGTATTCAATCAAAGGACCAGAATCATAGAAGAAACAGTGCACATTACTTTTAATGAAAACACTGTTAATCCTGAGGGAAAAGGTCCTGAATCACTGTTTGATATTGATGCACTTAATACTGCTTTTAGATATACAAATGTGGATACTAGTGCAGGTACAAGTGCAGGTACAAATGCAGGAACAAGTGATGAAGAAGGTAGAGCAAAATCAGGAATATCAGTTGGAAAGAAGAATGATTCATTGGAATATATATTATTTCCAATTTGGTCTCCTGATCCTCCAGAAGTGTTTGATACTGATCAACCAACGACATCACAGGATGTGGAAACAGGAAAATCAGATGAAACATCATTTTCTCATGTTGATGATTCTGATAGACCTGTTATTGAAGATAGTACAGAAGACAGTGATGTGAGTCCAGTACAGAAGAATACAAAGGCAGGTGTGAATGTTGATCAGACACCTACAAAGCATCTTGACACAGAGCAGGAACAATTGAATTATCTACATTTGATGAGTTCTACTCCTTTGTCAAAGAGAATTGCAAGAGAAGTGTCAAGTAGTGAGTCTGGTCAAGAAGGAAATTTTACCAACTTAGAGGAGAGTATTCAAGAAACAGCAGCATCTAAATACATTTCTCATAAAGATCATCCACTTGAGAATGTAATAGGAGATATTGAATCAGCTGTTAAAACAAGAAATCAAAGTCAGGTGTTTGAAGCTTCAGCAAATGAGGAAGAAGTAAATCTTGATACAGAAGCTGTTAATACTTCTTTGTTTGCCTGTTTTCTGTCTCAAACAGAACCAAAGAAGGTTACTGAAGCTTTGAGAGATCCTAGTTGGATTGAAGCTATGCAAGAGGAGTTGCTTCAGTTTAAGATTCAAGAAGTTTGGACATTGGTTGATTTGCCTAAAGAGAAGAGGGCAATTGGTACTAAATGGATTTTCAAGAACAAGAAGGATGAAAGAGGTATAGTGATCAAAAACAAGGCTAGATTGGTTGCACAGGGGTATTCACAAGAAGAGGGGATTGATTATGATGAGGTTTTTGCACCTGTTGCAAGGATAGAGGCAATTAGATTGTTTTTGGCTTATGCTTCATTCAAGGGATTCATTGTGTATCAGATGGATGTTAAGAGTGCTTTTCTGTATGGCACTATACAGGAAGAGGTCTATGTATGTCAACCACCAGGGTTTGAAGATTCTAAATTTCCTGATAAAGTTTTCAAACTGGATAAAGCTCTTTATGGTTTACATCAAGCACCTAGAGCCTGGTATGATACTTTTTCAGATTATCTGTTGCAGAATGGATTCAAAAGGGGTGCAATAGATAAAACTTTGTTTACTAAAAGAATTAAGAATGATATACTACTGGTTCAAGTTTATGTAGATGATATCATTTTTGGTTCAACAAAGGATAGTCTTTGCAAGGAGTTTGAATCACTGATGCATGACAAGTTCAAGATGAGCTCCATGGGGGAATTAACATTTTTCTTGGGGCTACAAGTAAAGCAACAGAAAGAAGGAATCTTTATTCATCAAAGTAAGTATGTGAATGATATACTGGATCGGTTTGGGTACAAAGATGCTAAAGTTGCAAGCACACCAGTTGAGACAAACAAGAAATTACATGCAGATCTTGAGGGGGAGAGTGTGGATGAACATCTTTACAGATCAATGATTGGGTCTCTTATGTATCTCACTTCATCAAGGCCTGACATCATGTTTGCAGTGTGTTTATGTGCAAGATTTCAAGCTAATCCAAAGCTATCACATCTTCTAGCAGTCAAAAGAATTTTTAGATATTTGAAGGGTCAATCAAAATTGGGCCTTTGGTATCCAAAGTTTAATTCTTTTGATTTGATAGCTTACACAGATAGTGATTATGGAGGAGCTAATTTGGACAGGAAATCTACATCAGGAGGTTGTCAATTTTTGGGAGAAAGATTGGTTTCATGGCAATGCAAGAAACAAACCACTGTATCTACATCTACAGCAGAGGCAGAATATGTAGCAGCTGCAAGTTGCTGTGCTCAAGTGCTATGGATTCAGAATCAGATGCTAGATTATGGTTTTACCTTTCTTAATACTCCTATTTTTATTGATAATAGCTCTGCAATCAGTATTATTAATAACCCAGTTAAACATTCTAAAACAAAGCATATTGAAATCAGATATCATTTCATTAGAGATTGTAATGAGAAAAGACTTATTCAAATTTTGAAAGTTCATACTGATAATCAATTTGCTGATCTGTTTACAAAAGCTTTTGATGTAGGCAGATTCACATTCTTGGTTACTAGTATTGGAATGATCAATTTGTCATAAGTTATTTCTCTTGTTACTGCTTTCTGTGAATAATATCTATTGTGATTTCAATTTGGGTTAATACTGATTTGTTACTTAAACACTGATTGTGTGTAATGTGTATCGTTAATACTGTTTCTTACTTTTATTATAAACAGTGGTAATAATCACTTCACCACTGTTGGTGTATAGTCAACACTGTTACTGTTATTTTTGTTTGGAATTACCACTGCAGGTTATATTGCTAGTTTTTGGAGTCTAACTTATGCAGGTGTTTATGAAGTGTCACTGCTTGTGGAGTTTGGTTTCGGTAAAAAAAAAAAAAAAAAAAAAAAATTAAAAAAAAATTAAAAATTCAACCACTGCTTTGTTTATATGATTTTGCTAGAACTGAAGTACTACTTGTATTAAGTTAGCACTGCCTTGGTCGGTTGGTACTGCTTATACAAGTTAGCACTGCTAGCTTAATTATGTAAATGATGCATTTGAGAAACCAAGTGTTGATTACCACTGATGGTTATTTTCACAGTTATCACTGAACGTGTTATTTTATTTAATTAACACTGTTTTAGTTATAATTGGGGATCTGATCAAATTAGGGCTTACAACTGATTTAATTTCAGTACTTAACTCTCAACACTTAGGGTTTAAAAGAATCGTTTCAGAAGTTATGGATACACGTGTTGTAATCACAGAAGCTACTGTTAGAGCTTCATTACAACTAGATGATGAGGCAGGTATATCTTCTTTAGAGGATACTGTTATGTATGATACTTTACGATTGATGGGTTATGAGGGTTCTTTTGAAATTTTTACTTTTCAGAAAACCTTATTTTCTCATCAGTGGAGATTTTTAATACATACAATTTTACACTGCTTATCATCTAAGAGATCATCTTTTGAGCAGTTTGGGAGCAACATTGCTTATGCAATTGTTTGTCTTGCAACTGGTCAAAGGTTTAATTTTTCAAATCTGATATTTTCTGGTATGCTTAGAAACATTGAGCAGCCAAAGATTAAGTTTTTGATGTATCCACGTTTTGTGCAGTTGTTCTTAAATGAACAAATTCCTAATATAACTGCACTTGAAAAGATTATTGGTATTGTCTCTTTTAAACCAAAAGTTTTTGTAAATATGAAGAGAGATACTAAATTTTCTGGGAAGGTTACAGCATTATTTTCTACAATGCTTTCTGCACCTTCCACCACAGCATCAGTACTACCAACTGAAGCTGAACCAACTACTGAGAGAATGGTTCCACCCACCACTTCTCAACCCACAGTAGTTGGGGGTACTAAGAGAAAACAAGGGACCAAAACAGCAAAATCTTCTAGAGCCAAAAAGGCTAGAACACAGATGTCTGAGGATCATGTTGCTCAGTCATCTCAGTCAATGGACAGTGGTCCAGAACAACATGTGGTCCATAAGGAGAGGGGTGACCATTCTGAGAGGGCTGCTTCTACTGCTTCTAGCCCACTGGCAGAGCAGGACAGAAGTAACATTAATAAGACCCAATCAGAGGCAACACATGGACATGATTCTACACATATAGATGATCCTAGTGGTCCCAGTACCAAGAACCAAGGGGACTTTGATGATCATGCTAGGCATGAGTCAGAGTTTAATGATGTCAATGATTCACCAAAGGATTCACATTCTGAAGGTGTTGAGGCTAGAACTAACTTGGAATTGACGAAAATGATTGATTATGTATGGGCTGAGTTTGTACAAGAGAGGAAGAAGAATAAGGTTAAGGATGAAGTTATAACTCAGTTGCAGAGGAAAGTGAAGCAGTTAGAGAAGATTGTTATTAAGTGTTTGAAGAAAGGAAGGAAATATGTGATTCATGATACTTCAGAACCTGAGGAGACTTATAATTTTAAACAAAATGCTTTCAAAAAGGGGGAGAAGGTCTGGACAAATATGGGTGATAAGAGGAATGAGAATGAGAAGGTTGTGTCTGATGATGAAAAAGTTGATGAAGACATTGAAATGGAACAACCAGTGGAAGATGAATTTGTACATACACCTCCAACACCACCTACTGAGCCAGAGGTTAATGAGTCAGTGTTTGAGACAGTGGAAACAGAAATGAAGGAATCAGTGGCAGATGAAGATAAGTCTGATCATACTGAGGTTGTTGGGTCTGATCATACTAAGGTTGTTGGGTCAGTGGAGCAAACTACAGAGGTGATTTTGGATGATAAGACTGAGGAGTTAAAGATTGATGAGGATGATGGTGAAGAGGTGAGTAAACCTGAGATAGCAGTTGAAAAAGAAGAAGTGAAGACTGAAGTTAAAACTGATGCTCAACAAGTTGAAAAAACTAGAAAGAAGAGCATTCCAGTTAAAACTGCTAAAATGACTGGAACAGGAAAGAAGGTTGAAACTCCAAAGAAGAAATCTTCACAACAACCATCTTTGCCTGGATTTCAAATTAGAGAACCTGCTGCTGCTCCTGTTCAACAGAAAGAATTGCCAAAGATAGATCCTAAAGATAAAGACAAAGGAAAACTGGTAGAAGAACCAAAGAAGAAAAAGAAAAAACCAGTGCCACCAGAAGTAACTGCTCATGATACTGAATATGCAGAAAGATTACAGGCTGAGCTGAATGCAGAGGGCTTGATTGATGTTGAGGTTGAGGAAGGAAAATTTGTAAAAATGACAAAAGAGCAAGTGGCAGAATGGGATGAGTATTTGTTGAAAGAGCAGAGACAGGATGATATTGAATATTTAGTTGATCAGCTTAAGAAGAAGAAAGCAGATGAAGCAAGAAAGAAGAAAGCTGCAAAACCACCAACAAAAGCTCAAATGAAGAAGAACTTGATTGCAAAGTTGAAAGGTGGGTATATTCCTTTGAATGCTTTAAAACAGATGAGTTTAGAGAGATTGCAGGAGTTATGGGATAAAGATGAGTTGAATCCTGATGTGATTGAAAAGAAAGAAACAGAAAAGAAAGAAGCTGAGAAGAAAAAGCAGGAAGTTGAAAAGGAAAGAAAAAAGGCTGAAAAAGAAAGAAAATTGAAGGAAAAGGAAGAAAAAGAAAAAAGAGAAAAGATAGAAGCTGAGAAGAGGAGGAAAGATGAGCTTGAGCAAAAGAAGAGAGAGTTAGATGAAATTCCTGATAGAGAAAGGAATATTGATGAATTGAAGGAGTTTATTCTATTACAGCCTATGGAATCTGAGGTAATTAATGTTGAATTACCTGGTATAATTGATTGGTCTATAGAGCAATTTGTCAATCCTGTTAAGATTCACAAGATTAAGGTTGAAAGAGCAGATGGAAATATATCTTGGTGGAGATCTTTTAGGGATTTGATAAAGAGGATTAGTAGGACTGATTTGGTGAGGATGTATGAGATTGGAATGGAAAAGAATTTAGATTTGAAAAGATTTGATAATCTGGTTGAGAAAGTTACATGGCATTGGATTAAGACTATGTTTGAACCAGAAGAGTTTCCATTTCAATTTGCTACTTTTAGCAAGGTCAGAAATTGGATTTATCATGCTAAACCTGGAGTACATCAGATTGTTATGGAGGATGCAGTGTTTATGTGGTTATTGACAGATAGATTTTATGATATCAATCTGAGATTTTTGATGGGTTTGAGAAATGCAAGGTTACAAGCTGCAGTGTTAGATGATGTAGCTCTAGAACTGGTATATATGGTGTTAAATCAGATTCATAAGAAGGAGGAGATTGATAGGAGGAAGAGAAGAAAAGACTAATAGTTTTGAAAGAATTTTGTGAAGTTTATAATGGAGAATTAGAAGAAACTTAATGCTGTGAAGGACAGATTAAGTTTAGGGGGAGATTGTTGGGTCAAAACTGTTTCAGGTCTGAGTTGAAGTTCTGATGAGAAGACAGAGTACAAGTGATTAAAACTGTTTGCTTTAAAGGTTAAAACTGTCTTTACAAAGTTACAACTGATAGAAGAAAACTGAAGAGAAGACAAGTGTTACAACTGTTTGAAGATAGATTACAACTGATAGTTATGTGTTTGTAAGTAGTTAAAACTGCTTATGTATTAGTAACTGTTAGTTATATATGAAACAGTTAACACTGATTATGTATTTGTACTTGGTCGCATATTACAATTGAAGCAGTTACCACTGAATGTGTAACAGTTACAACTGTTTACATCAGAATGGTAGTTAAAACTGTTTATGATTTTGTGATAAGTATGAGTCGGTTATGGAAGTTATTTTATTCCATATTTGTAGGAGATTGTATAGGACTCTATATGTTATAAATAGAGATCCTTTAGACCTAGATAGGTTAATGATTTTTGCGCAGCTTCAAGGTTTTCTGTAACCCTAATACATCAAGTGTATTCGTCTTATATCATTAATAAGATTGAAGCTTTCGATATATTGTGTGTTCATTAAATTAATTAATATTTATTGATCTTCTTAATATTATTGAGTGTGATTCCGCAACTTCTCAATAATATATTCAAGGCTTATTAAGTAAGATTGTTTATTAAGTTAAACAGGGACTAACATCTTACTACAAAATTTGATGATATACTTACTCCTTTGAAACACTTAAGGATATCTTCTGCTCGTACGGAAGATGTACCTGCATTGGAAGAGATTGGTACTAATTTAGGAGATGATATACCGGTTGAACCAGTTACTACAACTAGAACGAGTAAGAATCATCCCGTTGAAAACATCATCGGTGATATTAATACTCCGGTTCAAACTAGGCATCAATCCAGAGCTAGTACGTCTGAGAATTTAGAATACCAAAGCTTGTATACTGCAATGAAAGAGACAGGGATTCCTAATCAATGTCTATATTCATGCTTTATCTCACAAGTCGAGCCTAAAAATGTTCAAATGGCTTTAAAAGAAAGCTCGTGGGTAGAAGCAATGCAAGAGGAACTATCACAGTTCTCTAAATTACAAGTATGGGAGTTGGTTGACTTACCAAAGGGAGAATATCCAATTGGAACTAGATGGGTATTTAAGTGCAAGAGAGATGATAAAGGAATCGTTACTCGCAATAAAGCTCGTCTGGTGGTTCAAGGTTTTAATCAACAAGAAGGTATTGACTACAATGAAGTGTTTGCACCAGTTGCTAGGCTAGAAGCAATTAGAGTATTCTTAGCATTTGCATCATATTTTGGTATAAAAGTGTATCAGTTGGATGTTAAGAGTGCCTTTTTGTATGGCAAAGTGGAAGAATTGGTGTATGTTTCACAACCGCTAGGGTTTGCTGATCCTGAGTATCCAGATAGAGTATATCGTTTGAATAAGGCTCTATATGGATTACATCAAGCACCTAGGGCATGGTATGGAACACTATCAACGTATCTACTTGAGAATGGATTTACAAGAGGATCGATTGATAGTACACTGTTTGTGAAGTGGAAAAAGAAAGACTTTCTTCTCGTACAAGTTTATGTTGATGACATTATCTTTGGATCGTCTGATGAAAAGATGTGTCAGGAATTCGAACAAGTTATGAGAAAAAGGTTCGAAATGTCTGCAATGGGAGAGTTGAATTTCTTCTTAGGATTACAAGTTGATCAAAAGAAGGATGGATTCTTTATTCATCAATCTAAATATACATATGAGCTATTAGAACGCTTCAAGATGAATGAAAGTAAGGTCTACAATACTCCAATTCCAGTCAATCATGGACTAGGTCCAGATACATCGAGTGATGGCGATGTGGATCCAACTCTTTATAGAGCCATGATCGGATCACTAATGTATCTAACAGCCTCTAGGCCTGACATAATGTTTGCTGTTTGTTTATGTGCAAGATATCAGGCTAATCCGAAAGAGTCACATATGCAAGCTGTTAAACGAATCTTTCGTTACCTCAAAGGGAAACCTAAGCTGGATCTTTGGTATCCGATTGATGGAGACTTAGATCTCGTCGCTTATACTGATTCGGATTATGGAGGATGCAATCAGAATAGGAAATCTACGACCGGAGGATGTCAATTCTTAGGAGGTAGATTAGTATCCTGGCAGTGCAAGAAGCAAACCTCGGTAGCCATTTCTACATGTGAAGCTGAGTATGTTGCAGCTGGCAGCTGTTGCTCGCAAGTACTTTGGATTCAACAGCAACTGCGGGATTACGGGTTAAATATAACCAATACTCCTATGATGATTGATAACGAATCTACTATGTCGATCACCAATAATCCAGTAAAGCACAGTAAAACTAAGTATATTGATATTCGACATCATTTTATTAGAGATTGTGCTGAGAAAAAGTTGATAAAGTTAGTTAAGGTTCCATCATTGGATAACTTAGCAGACTTATACACAAAGTCGTTCGATAGAGCAAGATTTGAGACGTTGGTTCAACTAAACGGAATGAGAAATCCAGAGTGATTAGTCTTCCAAGGGTATTTTTGTAATAGTTAGTATTTCTGTGTTCTTTTTTTTTTTTTAAAAAAAGGCGTATGGTATTCATTTGCTTGTTACCTAAGGGGAATCGCCTTCATTTAAGTTTTTATTTGCAAAAACTAAGGGATATGATAGTACATTAGGAGAATAAGCTTCATAATAATAAGCTTAAGTCCTAAGTATGATGTGGTAGTAGGTTCAAATAAAGTTGCTTTAGAACTACAGCGGTTTTATCAGGTATGTGTTTATATTTATTTGATTATACACCTATATCCACAAGTTATAATTTGTCTATTTTTAATAAAAACTTTAGATGGCTTCATCATATGATGTACTGGTAGGCAAATTATATGAAATTTTCTAAGCCTTAAGAAGTTAATTAACTACTTGTTTATTATTTTGTGTTACTATTCTATGATGTATGACATTAAGTCTTAATTGTTGAATGATGATATTGCCATACACTGTTATCATGCATTTTAATTGAAATGACAAATAGTAGCAATATGGGTATTAACTTAATTACTGGTAACTTTGTTGTACTAAGTACAGAACTGAAACCTTTAATTAAATTAATATTCTCATATATATTTTGAATTATGCTAGAAGGGATCTTCTGTTGTACTACGTACAGACTTAGATAACATAGCATGTTCAAAGTATGTCTGATATTTGTCTAACCTTAAAAATTCAAGTGTATGTTATATGTTTCGAAAAAATACATCATTTAGTAACCGCTACCTTGAAATTTAATGATGCAGTGTTATGAGTTTTACTTGAAATTCTTCAGTATGTCATATAATAGGAAGCACTTGATAATATTCATACTAACAATAAAGTGTTTGCTTAGAAAATTGAGTATAATTTGTTTATGTGGATCATAATACCGGTAATCGTCTTGGACTGTCTATAATTAAAATATTCACTTTATGTGAGTAATGCATTTATTAATTATGCTATGTGGATAAAGGTACCTAAGATATAATTTTATAAATATAAATGTATAAATGATAAATTTAGTTGTAATTTTACAGTAATTTACTTGAATTTCATGAGGTATGTATACTACCAATTTGCTTAGACTCTTAAATATATAATTAATTGCTTATTCTTACTAATATGATCCCTAAGCAGATAAAATCTTATTTAGTTTGTATATTTACTTTGTTTTAAGTGATTAATAAAATGATACTTGATACCAAAGTTTATATAATTGTGTTTTTATCTTATTTTTATTTGTTTTTGTGTTTATTAGGTTTTACCCTTCGGAATTAAATTATACTGAATATTTTTGAGTTGAACAAATGTAACAAATACAAGTGAAAAATAATTTTATTTTAGACTTGTACAAATAATGGGTTTTTAATTTATACTAAGTATTTAATTCGCATTTTTATTTATTCCTGCGAGTTGACTAAGTCAACCTGCGGATCCGTTTGAAATTTCGCGAATCGGATACAAGGTATAAAGGGGGTCAAACGAGTCAAGCCAACCCACCGACCCACAGAATTCGCGAGTTCACTAAAGTTTGCGAATCCGTTTTACAGGCGAAACGAGGCGATAGTTATTTTTCGTTTGATTTCGATTTTTAGAGTACGGGAACGAGTTTTTCAATCCGTAACTATTATACATCTTCAATTTGCGCACATTTTGAGGTATATAACAACGGATTTCACCGTTTAAATTGCACGAAATCGAAGGTTTTATGAACTTAGGGTTTCGGTTTGAAGTTTAATCGATTCACATAGATTTAAGATGTTATTGGACATGGATCTTTAGGGTTTATGTTAAACGAACATCAATGAATGTAAAACATTCGATAGATCATGTTAAAATTACAAGATTAATCGATTTTAAGTTTAACCCGGTGACGGTTGTTCATCGAACGAGTTGACATTTTGACTCAACTCGCAGCGAGTTGACTAGCGAATCGACGTGATTAGCGAGTTCACTTTACTAGAGAGTTGATAAATGAAGCGAGTTGATAAGCGAAACGAGTTGACCTCGATTCGCTAGGCCAGTTTATGCGAGTCCAGTACTTAGAAAAATTTTATTTTTAAAGTAGTTATATAAATGTTAAAACTTTTTAAGTAATAGCTTTTATATAATGGATTTAAATTAGACTTAAGACTTTGTAGTTATAAGTTAAATTTTTATATACGACTTGAGACTATTTTGTAACAAGTTATATATAATTTCAATTTTAAACTAAGATGTTTGATGAATCTCGATTCATAATACGTTATAGTTTAAAGATGTTTAATCGTGCATTAAAATTAGATCTGTTGTTTGTGTTTATTTTACAGATATGGCAAGAGCATTTGACAAGGGACACAATAATTTGGTGGATCTGAACCTTGAAGCCAAGCGGGCTGATAGGGTTGCTGATATTCTTAGATTTCTTGCACGATCACGGATTCGATACGCCATTACGGCCAATCCTCCTATCTCTCAGGCTATACTGAACGATTTCTGGACGGATATAGTATATGACGAATCTGTCAACCCACCAGAGATTTGAGCTACGGTTAGTGGTCAACCTGTTACGTTTTCGGCTGGTAATCTCCGTGAGATTTTGCAGCTAGGGACAGTAGAACAGGAGAATGGGGATATTGAGAATCCTATGGATTTTATAGAGGGTGCTATAGGCCGTATGGGTTATACAGGAGATAGACGCGGACGTCAGTTCCAGAAACCTCTGGTTATTGGTCAGTGGAGGTTTCTCTGGCACGTGATGAATATCGTTTTTGCAGCGAAGAAGGGTGGATTTGATGAGTTGAGCCCTGCTATTTTATCGGCTGCACTGTCACTGGTTTATAATAAACCATACAGTTTTTGTGATTATCTTTTCGGTGAGATTGCGAAACAGATATCGGGGTCTGTTAGATCAAGATTTTTGGTTTACCCGAGATTTTGTATGTTGATTATCCGTGCGCGTCTACCGGATTTGGCTATACCAGAACCACATCTAGTGGTTAATACGATTGATCATCGTGGGTATAACGCCATGTTCATGCAGACGGTTAGGAAGGAGGGAGTGGTGAAACCTGAGGTTAGACCACTATTTGGGTATATTATTGACCCAAACTACGTGACGCCTCCAAATCATGGTTGGCTAGATGTTGTTGCTCCTGCTGCTGCTGCTCCTGCTGAAGCTGATGTGGTTCATCCTGAAGATCCACAAGAGCTTTTAGAGGATGTTTTGGAACAACCTGCACATGCTGGGGAACAGGTGAACCCAGATGTTGCTGCTCAGATTGTTCAGGAGGTTTGGGAGCAGAATGATGATGCGACAAATCCATTGCTCCAGGACATTGATAGTTATTTTGCACAACCTGAGGTAATATTTTAATTAGTAGATAATAATATAGATGCATAATATTATTATCTAATGATTATGATATTAGATATTTAGTTAATTGGATATTATTTCTGATTTTAAAATATAAGTATCATTAATCGAACAGGAAGCTGAAGCTGAGGCTGCGAACCCAGAAGTTGTATTACTTGAGGGGGAGCAGATACAGCTAGATGAATTAGTTGTTGTACCGACTGAGGTATTATATCTGATTAATCTTAAATATATAGAACTCTTATGATCAAGCTTATGCTAATCATAAATGTTTAATATATTCAAACTTTAGGATCATGTTAGATCATCTGGAGGTCGTGATGGTGAGACGACTTCAGATGAGGATTCTGAGAATACACCTTCTCCTCCTCCATCTATTTCTGAAAAGAAGAGGAAAGGTAAAGGTATTCTGGAGGAAGATATTGAGGAGATTGATGCTCAATTGATGAAGCGTCCGAGAACGCTGACTATTCGAGAAGGTTAGTATTGATTATAAAAGTTAAATAATCTTAACTTGTTGTTTATCAGGAGTTAAACTGAGACAGTTAATTATGTATACAGTTGCTCAGGATACACCACAGGTGGAGACGGATACACCGGTGGTTTCTGAACAGATATCTGTACCGCTTCAGGTATGAGATATAAGTTCTATAACTATAAGTGTTATGCAATTAATTAGAGCTTGAGACAGAGTAATCTGTAACAATAACTGATTTTGATTGTGTTTAACTTTACAGCATGAGGTTGCTGATTTAGTTCGTGAGGCGAAATTTCCGACGAATAAAGCAGCTAGATTTGCGATAAACTTGCTTACGCAAGCTTTGTCTCAACCTCATACACCGCTGACCAGAGACTGGCATATTGAGTCTCTTACACCGCCTGGACCTACAACGATACCTGTTACTCCGATGACTGATGCTGAAAGGATTACATCCTTAGAGTCTAGGGTAAAGGATTTAGAGAGGCTTACTTCTCAGATTCCAGAGCTGGTGTCGAATAATCTTCTTCTTGCTCAGCAGATTCTCAAACAGAGTGAATCTTACAATCTGCTGATGAAGACTCAAGAGACTTTGCTTGCGGACTTCAATGTGCAGAGACTGAAGTTATCTTCTTTGGAGAGTCTGGTCTTGAGATCGCATTCAGGACAGTCTACTCAGGGGGAGATATTGGTATATCTGGAGTCTTGTAAAGAGGATGAGCTGAAGAGGAAGAGAGATTCAGACAAAGACGATGATCCCAATGCACCAGAAGGTGGTGAGCAGACTGGTCCTTCAAAGACTGGTGAGCAAGCTACGATTCAGGGGGAGTCTGGTGGTCATGCTGGTGCTAATGGTTCTGGAGAGGGTACAAGTGCAGATAAGACTGTACCGGGTGATACTGAAGCTGGTAAGATAGCTTAGTATTATCATAGTACTGTAATATTTGTAATAGTTTGTAGTGAACAAATGTAAACTTAATTTATTGTGTAAATATATTCGGCTTAGGGTTATTATTATTTTAAGTAAAATATGTTTGATGTAATTTAAGTTTATATAATTATGTTAAGATAAAATAGTGATCGAAAGACTTCCGACTCATTGAGTAGTCGAGCGGCGTGTTCCGATTAATTTCGGCGGTCATAATTTTATAATAACATATGCATTTTAGATTTGATTATGGACTTAAGACCGTAAGGTATATAAGTAATTAACAAGTTAAAAATGTATTAGTATTAACTAGACAAATGATATATAATTTAAAGGTTAACTTGATAATGAATTAGATCAATTAACACTTGAAAATTATATAAGGTAATTAATAGTAAATTTAAATGTTTGGTGATTATTCACAATGCATTAGAATTTAAAATTAATTAATATTTGTTAAGTAGACTTAAGAGATTTTGGATTGATTCAGGGTAATCAATAAAAGATTTTATAAGTTATTTGTAAATTGCGTTAAAATATACAAAAGAATTAATAAAGAAATTCTTAGGTTGATTCAGGGAAATCGATAAGAGAGTTTTAATTATTAATATTGATTTGTATTTGTGGTTTTCTCTTAGGATTGGAAATGCTTGATCTATCTGATTCGGAAGATGATATTTTTGATGAGATAGATGAAGACATTGATTTTGATCTTGAGGATGGAGAATTTCTACCACCTACTGATTGGACTGCTGTACCTGAGATTGTGCAAGACATTGGTGTAGATTCAGATGCGAATATAGATGAACACCATGTGAGCCCATCTAGGACAGAAGTTATTATTGAAAATGAACAAGGTCCAATGATTGTCGATGTAGATGAAGAAATCGATGACTCAACCGATTCTGAAAAAGATGAAACTTTGATTCCTACCAAGAATCCTGCTGTTTTTCTTAGGAAACTTCCAAAGCAGAAGAAGAAGATTGGAGTTTCAGAAATAGATATTACGGGAAAACGTGTTCCTCGTAAAGGGATTGTTGGATGGTATTTTGACTCTGAGCTGAAGCTTTTTGCTATTAAAAGGTTTGATGGAGTTCAATATTTTGAGCGAAAGCTTGCAGTTTTTAGCTCTTTACCACGTTATGAAATACGTGACTTGGCTAGATTGGAGATAAATAATCCAAGTCGTGATGATTATGCTAATCGTGTTGAGCGAATAATCAGACATGAGGTTGGTACAAATAATTTTGTTCAGATTAAGCCAAGAAAGGGAAAGACTGTGAAACTACAAGATAAAAGTCAAAGAACTGGAAGAAGAAGAAGAAGGAAAAAGATTTATCCAGCTGTTAGATGCATACAGCAGATTCCACTGAAGACAATGCCACAGGATATTATGGGAAATATGAAGAGTTGGCACGTGGATTCAGGAACTGGAGAAGCTGTTATGGTTGAAGCTGATGATGAGGTTGAAGGTGGTGAAAGAGAAATCTTCAAAGTTTATGATCATCGACACCTGATGAATATGTCGAGAAATGATCTGTTAAAGTTAAATGAGAACAGAATTTTGACGACTATTGAATGGGCTGATTTAGCGAGAGATTATCAGTTGATGGTTAAGACTTGTATCAAGATGAAGATTTACGCAGGTAGTAAGATTTACAAATGAAGACCAAAGACAGCGTGAAGATAAAGACGCTAGAGCTATTGTCAAGGGGGAGTCTGTTGGGACATAGATTGTGCAACAGATCTAGCTTGAAATAGGACTGGTGTAATTATTATTATGTTTGTACATTGGTTTGGATTTGTAAATGCATATTCGTTTTGTTATTAATATTTAGTATTAAAGATAGACGAAATATGTTTTTAGTATATACGTTTTATGCGAGACGAGTAGAGATCTCAGGTCGCAGCGAGCTGAGCTGCGAGATGAGAACTGAACTCGTTTTACATAAGTCTGGCGAGCCGAGTCCTGAGTTGGGCTTGGGCTGCGAGTTGGACCGAACTCGCTGGCCCATGCGATCCGAGACTAACTGACGTATATATTGTTTTTCACGGATGAAAAACATAACAACTTTTGGCATTCATTCTGATCTGCGAATTCGAATAACCCAGAGAAAACAGACCTAACGGCTAGGCTTTGACGTATTATCGTTTAAAGCTAAGTATTAGTATACGCAATTACAAACATATTCGTTGTTAGTAAGATAACACCGTATTGAGGGATTCCGCACCTTAATACTACAGATAACGAAGTTATCGATCCTAGAACTAGGGACTTACAAATCATCTAAAGATAGAATGTCCTAATAATGACAGTGAAATAAGCACTGAAGAAGTTATGTATGGGGATTTTCAAGGAAATCCAAATTATCGTCAAGTCTCTAACTTTAGAAGAATTAATCAACCAGGACAACAGTATCAACAAGGAGCACCAGGTTTCTATGTCAAAACGGGACAAAATCCGTCCTATTCTGACCGAATCAATACGTTAGAAGGCATATTGGGAAAAATGGTTAAAGCAAGTAATAAAAGAATGGATGATCATGATGCAAGGATGCGTAATAATGAAGCATCAATTAAACAAATTGAAGGATCAGTTCATCAGATTGCTAAAACATTACAGGAGCGATTTCCAGGAACATTGCCAGGATTTACTGAAACAAATCCAAAGGAGCAAGCTAAAGCAGTAATGACCAGAAGTGGTAAGAATGTTGACTCTCCTGTTATAACTAATAAAATTGTTGAGTCTGAACAGGTTGAAAAAGAAACAATTGATGAAGACATACAACCAAATAAAAAGAGCATTGGAGAAAATAAGGTTAAAGAAGTCATTAAAGACTATACACCCCCACTTCCATATCCAGCTGCTCTGAGAAAAGACAAAGAAGATGAACAATATCACAAATTTCTGGAAAATCTGAAACAACTTCATATTAATATTCCTTTTGTTGAAGCTATAGCTCAAATGCCGAAGTATGCAAAATATCTTAAGGAGCTGCTGACTAACAAAAGTAAACTGGATAATGTGACAAAGGTGACTATGAATGCGAGATGCTCAGCAATAATGCATAATAAGCTACCTCCAAAAGTCAAAGATCCAGGGAGTATTACTATACCTTGCAAAATTGGTGAAATTACTATTGAAAATGCATTAGCAGATTTAGGTGCTAGTATTTCATTAATGCCATATACTCTTTATATGCGTTTAGGATTAGGAGAACCAAAACCTATTCGTATGTGTATTGAATTAGCTGACCGATCTGTGCAATATCCTAGGGGAATAGTTGAAAATATTTTAATTAAAGTTGATAAATTTGTTTTTCCATGTGATTTTGTAATCTTAGATATGGTAGAAGACCCTAAAGTACCTATTATATTAGGAAGACCATTTTTAGCAACTACACATACCCTAATAGATGTTTTTAACAGGAAAATTACCATGATGTTAGGAAATGATAAAATTGTTTTTGATGTTAATAATTCCATGAAATTTCCTGATTATGTGGATGATACTTGTTATTATTTAAATTCACATGAATATATGGATAACTCTTCTTTTCAAGATTTTTTAGGAAAAGATCACGCAGATATAGGAATCCTTAATGGATGGACTGAAGAGTTTGACACTGCAAAGGATTTAGCAGAATTTGATAAGTTATTAGAGGAAGATGAAGATTTGGAAGAAGTAACCGTGGTTATTCAACAACATCCTGAAGAGGGAGAAATACAGCCAATTGCTAAAATTATTAATCAGGGAATTGATACCATATTCTGTGAACAATATTCCTTGTTTGAAGGAAGAGATATTTGAGATCAAGACATCTATTGAAGAACCACCACAGTTGGAACTTAAAGAGCTACCAGCACATTTGGAATATGCTTATTTACAAGGTACATCAGACTGGCCAGTTATAATATCTTCGAAATTATCGATAGCAGAAAAAGAACGATTAGTTCAGGTTCTTAAACAGCATAAACAAGCCATAGCATGGAAAATCACGGATATTAAGGGAATCAGTCCTACATACTGTACTCATATAATATTGATGGAAAAAGATTTCAAGCCAGTCGTACAACCATTGAGAAGATTGAATCCGAATGTTAAAGACGTTGTCAGAAAAGAAATCATTAAATTGCTGGATTTAGGATTAATCTATCCTATTTCAGATAGTCCATGGGTAAGTCCAGTACATGTTGTATCAAAGAAAGGCGGAATAACGGTTATACCAAATGAGAAGAATTATATGATACCAACAAGGACGGTAACGGGATGGAGAGTTTGTATTGATTATAGGAAATTAAATGATGCTACTAGGAAAGATCATTTTCCATTACCATTTATTGATCAAATGATAGAAAGGCTAGCAGGAAAGGAGTTCTATTGTTTTCTGGAAGGATTTTCAGGATATTTTCAAATACCAATTGCAGCCGAAGATCAAGACAAAACAACATTTACTTGTCCGTTTGGTACATTTGCTTATAGAAGGATGCCGTTTGGTTTATGTAATGCACCAGCTACGTTTCAGCGTTGCATGATCGCAATATTTCATGATATGGTAGAAGATTTCATGGAAGTTTTTATGGACGATTTTTCAGTATTTGGTGATTCATTTGATTCTTGTTTAAAGAATTTACAGAAGATGTTGCAGAGATGTGAAGGGGCAAATTTAGTTCTTAACTGGGAAAAATGTCACTTTATGGTTAGAGAAGGAATTGTTTTAGGTCATAAAATATCCAAAATAGGAATTGAGGTAGATCAAGCGAAGATTGAAGCCTTTTCAAAATTACCTTATCCTACAAATGTAAAAGGAATAAGGAGCTTTCTGGGACACGCTGGATTTTATCGGAGATTTATACCAGATTTTTCAAAGATAGCAAGACCGTTGAATCATTTGTTGGAAAAAGATGCAAAGTTTGAATTTACAGTAAATGCAAACAATCGTTTGATACATTAAAAGAAAAGTTAGTATCTGCTCCAGTTATGACAGATCCAAACTGGAATCTACCTTTTGAATTAATGTGTGATGCTAGTGATTATGCGGTTGGAGCTGTTTTAGGGCAGAGAATTGATAAAAAGTTTAAGCCAATCTATTATGCCAGTAAGACATTAACAGATGCTCAGGAAAATTACACAACTACGAAAAAGGAACTTCTGGCAGTGGTTTTTGCTTTCGATAAATTTCGTTCATATCTTGTCTTAACTAAAACTGTGGTTTATACTGACCATTCTGCTTTGAAGTATTTGTTTAATAAGCAGGATGCACGCCCTCGTTTATTGCGATGGATTCTTTTATAGCAGGAATTTGATATTGAAATCAAGGATAAGAAAGGAGCTGAAAATGTCGCAGCTGATCATTTGTCAAGGTTAGAAAATCCGGAGTTAGAAGCATTAGATGAAGAGGAAATTCAAGATTCATTTCCTGATGAGAAACTTATGACAGTCGACGAAATAAAAGAGATACCGTGGTTTGCAAATTATGCAAATTATTTGGTTACTAAAATTTTACCAAAGATGGATTACCAGAAGAAGAAGAAATTCTTTTCTGATTTAAAGTATTATTTTTGGGAAGATCCATTTCTTTTCAGATACTGTGAAGATGGCATAATTAGAAGATGTGTAGATGGTAAAGAAGCCCAACAGATTATAAAGCATTGTCATGAAGGACCAGTAGGAGGACATAATGGACCAAGTTATACTGCAAAGAAAATATTTGATGCAGGTTTTTATTGGCCAACAATTTTTAAAGATACATATGCATTTGTTCGAAATTGTGATTCTTGCCAAAGAGCTGGGAACATTTCTAAACGTGATGAGATGCCACAAAATAGTATACATGTTTGTGAAATTTTTGATGTTTGGGGTATTGATTTTATGGGACCATTTCCTATAAGTCACGGTAATAAGTATATATTAGTAGCTGTGGATTATGTTTCTAAATGGGCTGAGGCAAAAGCATTACCTACGAATGATGCTAGAGTTGTGGTGAAATTTCTTAAACAATTATTTTCAAGATTTGGAACTCCCAGAGCATTGATTAGTGATCGAGGTACTCATTTTTGTAATACTCAATTAGAGAAAGTATTAAAACGGTATGGAGTTAGTCATCGATTCGCTACACCTTATCATCCACAGACTAGTGGACAGGTTGAAAATACCAATCGTGCATTAAAACGTATTTTGGAACGTTTTGTTGGTTCTGACATAAAAGATTGGTCGGAAAAGTTAGATGATGCACTTTGGGCATATAGGACAGCATTTAAAACACCTACAGGTTGTACTCCGTATAGATTAATTTATGGAAAAGCTTGTCATTTACCAGTGGAAATAGAACACAAAGCATATTGGGCACTTCGAGAATGCAACATGGATATCGATGAAGTTGGTAAGCATCGCTTTTTACAGTTACATGAGTTAGATGAGCTTCGTTGGAATGCTTATGAAAATTCAAGGTTTTATAAAGAAAGAACGAAGAAATGGCATGATGCCAGACTTAGAGGAGATAAAGAGTTTGTTGCTGGAGAACGTGTGCTTTTGTATAATTCACGTATTCAGATGGAGCGGACCATTTGTTATTCACCAAGTTCATACAAATGGGAGTGTGGATTTGATAGCTTTTGATGGAAATATTTTTACAGTTAATGTACATCGTTTGAAGAAATATTATGAAGACAATATTATCGAAAATATTTCAGATATATTTGGAAGGATAAGTTATCAGATAATGTCGAACTTACCGACATTTAAACAAAAGTGCTTCTTGGGAGACAACCCATGTTTATTTTTATATGTTATGTTTTTCTTTTTATGTTTTTATTTTCAGGTTTAAACTTTGTGGGTGTGTTCACTGGAAACCCTCACGAGACTATAACTCATCCACTTGGGATACCGAGGGGTTTAAAGGCTTATTGCATATGCTAAATGCAATCGTGATTAACTACGAAAGTGTGGATGTTGTATATTATTTTTCAAGAGATGAAGGAATCAACCAAGAAGATTTTTCTTAGCCAATGATGAAATTTATAATTTCAGTCAGGGGAGTTTTTCTGTTCTATTTTTCTTTCCCTTACTCACTTTTGTTTATCACTTTTTATACAATGAGGGCATTGTATAATTTAAGTGTGGGGATAGGGTTCGTAAGAAAAAGAATTTCTTTAATTAAACAATTAAGTTTGTCTTGTCTAAAATTTTTGAAAATTTAAAATTTTAAGTGAATAACTAAGTATTTATTAGTTAGAATAATTTTGTTAAAAGTTTTGTTTTGTATTTAAAAGTTTAGACTTTAATGTGAATTAACTGTTTTGTATATATAATGTAAGCTACTTAATAAAGGAAGTGATATATAGTTATATGATATGATGTACTAATAGACAATCTATATGAGGATTTCTGAATTTTAATAAATCAATAATATAACTTGTTTATTATTTTATGATACATAATATGATGTATGACATAAAAGTCTTAAATTTTAAATTTGTTATGCAATAATTTTATATCTTTTTACTTATGTGAGTACATTTGGGGGTATATATTGATGGTTTCCTCTGTTATACGAAAGTATAGACCTGGTTTCTATTAATATATACTTAAAAATTAAGCAAAACGCAAGTCAAAAGTACTTGAAAAGTCTTAAAAATAAAAGATACCTAATGAGGTCGCCAAAATGGTTTGACCAAGTCTGGTTTTGCTTAAACCTGAATCAAGTTATGTCGCTCTGTTGCATGAAAATGCAGACCTGTCACCAATGTCTTGATTCTTAAAAATGTATTTCATATATTTAATTGGAATATAAAAGTAAATTGTATAATTAAATTTAAAGGTATATCATATGTGGAAATCATAAGTAATATACATACTAACAATAAAAAAGTGTATTCAGAAATATAAATATAGATTGTTTAAAGCGGACAAATATATTAGTAATCATTCATGAGCTATATATTACACAAATAATAATAATAATTTTATTTATACATTTTAGTTATCCATGTTAATTAAATTGTTTAAATTTTTAAGTTATGAAACAGATTTTTAGTATTGGTATTCTGATTCTTAAATATTAGTTTGATGCTTATATTTAAATTTTATTCAGTTTTCTACTTGAGGACAAGCAGAACTTAAGTGTGGGGATATTTGATAAGCATAGCATCAAATAGATAGTATATTTTACAGTAATTTATCCCTATATTTATATACATTTTAGTGCATTTATATGATTTTAGATACTTATTTTGTTAATATTTGCAGAAATGTATTTTAATTAAAGATTGAAGAAAAAAGAGCAAAAACTAATCTGAAACTGAAAGAAACTGAAGGAAATGAAGAAATGAAGAAAAAGGAGCTTAAACCTTGAAGAAATGAAGACCAAAAGAGTTAAAATGAAGAATTGGGCCAAAAAGAGAATAAAGTCCGGATATGAAGATTAAGAGTCCAAAAGTTAAACCCAAGCCCGAAAATAGAATATTCTAGAATTTTCATTCAACCGGCGGTTGGATTAACCAACCGGCAGTTGGGCTTTAGGGTTTAAAGGCGGTGCAGACACGTGGAGTTGGACCCGGATGCAAATAACTCCGACCGGCGGTTGGAGAACCCAACCGGCGGTTGGGAGGTCGGTTTTTAAAACTATAAATAGAGGCTCAAATTAGCTTAAACCATATACGATTCAAGAATACTAAAACCGAAAGTTAGGGTTTTAGGTCGACTTTAGGTGCGATTTTGGAGGTTAAAAAGCTAGGGTTTGAAGGTTTTTAACCCTAGGAAAAGCTAATTCGTCAATTGGTTCGATTTCTTTATCCTTGTAACTTTAATAACCTTATTGAGTTATTTATGATATTGTTTATTTGATTTAATTGTGAATTAGGTTTTCATTATATTTGTTTGAATGAATGTTTATTGAGTTTATTATCTGAATTATATGTTTATGTTGGAACTATATTATTGAATGTTTATTATACAAGAATTGTCTTTATTATAATATTTTAGTAATTATTCTTGACATAATTAGACTGATTTATATTAAACTAGGATGACCATAAACTGTTTATATAAATTAAGTGATTGTGTTTATCTTTTGATCTTAACCTTATGCGATAAACTAAGAATAATTCATTAATATAAAGTAATACTGCGATTCAAGCCTAACCATAGAAATTGTATAATAAATTGATGATAGAACTTATTAATTAGTAACACTTTGCGTAACCTTATGATTGTGTTGCTATGATGTGGATTTGACTTAACCCTAAGTGATCTTCTACATTAGTAAATCACCAGTAATAATACCAACAAAGTAAATAGACATAAGTACATATAATAAGTTTAATAAATAATAGTTTGAATAATTATAATCTTTTATCCAATTGAGTATACCTAAGTTGTTCCTAAAACTTATCTATTAGAATATGTATCAAAAATATAAATATAAATATGTTCGTTCGGAACTAAAACGTCCCCCTTATCTTGTAGATTATTGTAAATTGGATCCTTGTATTTAATTGTATTATAATTGTAAATATCTGTAATTAGAATAAATAGATAATTAGTTATAAATAAGAATCAAGTTTTCTTGTGTTCCTTGTGTTCGAATTTGGACTTACTTATTAAGCTATATTACAGGAACGGGTCAATCTTGCCTGAATTGTGTGATAGTATTATTTAGTATTTCCTTAATTAATTTAAACTTGTTATTATAATTGCCTATACTTAGCACACATCAATGTGCATGTAATAGTTAAGGTGATTTATATGATTGATGATGAACAATTCAATTGACCGTTAGACAAGTTAATCCAACCTATTCCGTAGGGTAACTCCTGTTCACATTATTGTTTATTCAACAATTCGTGCCATAATGCCGACACACATTTGTCAGAGATTGGGGAATAGGATTAGAGAATAACTGTTGATTGAATTGATCAGTACATTTGGGAGAACTTCCGGTGTATCTGACACTATATAATTGTTATCCATGTGACATATTATTTATCTGAGTGTAGAGACCTTTACATTAGATATTTGATAGGATCGTAATTATACGTCATTAATAATATAGGGTATCCAATGAGCAAACTGGTAATTTGAATCAATGCTAAGGAAAAACCATAAAAATGGCACAGTACTTCGTATAGCGTTTAAATACGTGGGAAAAGCTAAGGAACTACCGTAGGTATAATACTTCGTGTTAATTTAAGTTCCTGGTTACTCAATGGATTAATCATCATAACTAGTGGCTTAAACACCCATAACTACTTATTCAAAGCATATACCAGCATCATAGTAAACACTCTCGTATCCACTGTTCTTTGAGCCTCCGTACAAACATCCTTTCCTTTTCTGCATTTATTTTTCGTAGATTAGTTATAAAACCAAACCAAATCAAATCTTATTTTAAACCCTAGCTAGATTACAAAAGATAATTAGAACGCCTAAGATCCCATGCCCGTTGTAGTGTAAGAACCACACCTGAGTCAACATACCGCTTACTACCCTAGTAACCTAATTAGGGCTGAAAGTAGTATTAGCTTAGGATATCCCCAGCTCTATAAATTTAAAACAACCCACTGTTATCGCTGCTGCGCAAACGACCGTTGCGGTGGTAACAAGTTTTTGGCGCCGCTGCCGGGGACTACAACGACCGATTTTAGGTATTTTTAGTTATCTTAGTTATTTAGCGATCCTTTCGGAAGATCAATATCATCTGTAAGTTACTTTTCCTGTCTTTAGGATAGATTTCCTTTTCCGTTCTTAGATTAGTTAAACCCATCCTTTCCAAAACTCTATTTTCTACCAACAAGTTATGACGAATCGTATCACTCTCGCCTCATCAATCAAGCCTGCTAGAGGAACGAGGAGGACCAATCGTATCATCTGCTGACGAAAACCTTGAAATTAAGCCACACTTCATTAAAATGATTAAATCTCAGTGTCAATTTCATGGTCTTTCGGTTGAAAATCCAAACTCTCATCTTAATAAATTCATCAACCTTTCTGACTCCTTCAAACAAACGGGATCCAGTAATGAAGTTATTCGACTTCACCTGTTTCCCTATTCTTTAGCCTCTCAAGCACAAACATGGTTTTATGAACTCGAACCCAATTCGATTCATACATGGGAGGAGATGGCTACCAAATTCATGGCTAAATATTTCCCTCTATCCCTACAAACCAAGCTTAAGAATGAAATCACTAACTTTCTCCAAAAGAATAATGAATCATTAAGCTCTGCTTGGGAACGCTTTAAGAATTTGCTCGGAAGATGTCCGAATCATCAGTTTGCTGAAACGAACCTGGTCTGCACATTCTACAATAGTTTGAATCCTCATCACCAACAAACCCTCGATGCTGCTTCATCCGGAAATTTCATGCTACATACTTCAGACGAAGCGTGGAAGTTGATTGAAACGATGACGATGCATCAACATGACTTGGAGCAAGATGAATCAACTTCGGAGGAAAGGAGTACTTCTAATGCCTTGAACACTTTGAAAGCTCAAATTGAATCAATCACTAAAGTTGTCAAGGACATGCAAGAACCTTCTAAACCCAAACACGAGAAGAAACCTCAAAAGCTATTCTCAAGCCAAAGGTTCAAAGAAGATATTCTTGCCACTAATGGAGAAACCTCTGATCAAGCACATCATTCAAAATCTTTCATTCAGAGGCCAACCAGTAGATCTTCTTCTCAATCGTTAGTTCTTTCTTCACCCTCTACTTCATCTCATTTGACTTCTCGTCTAAACTGTAACACCCCCAAATTTGATTGATTTGCGGAAGCACGATTTGGGTGTACTAATCAATAACAAAGCACAAAGATAAATAGTAAACGACTCTATATGCGTCGTTTTAACAAAATATATTGATATTGAAATGTTTACAACATTTATAGCTTTACATAGCTTGAGTTTAATTAAAAAGGAGATTTCAGTACATAAGTACTTGTACAAAATATACTAATGCAAGAAAATCTCAATCGTCTGTATGCTAACTCGAGCTAAAAAGTCCTGAAGCAGAAGCAACCTACTGCTTGGTACCTGCGATACATGCTAAATGGGTCAGCTAATAAATGATAGTAATCGTGTATACAGCCATGAGCACATAGTTGAGCTTAACTCGAGGGCCGGGTCCCCTATAGAGAATTCCGGGCGAGGTGCCTCCACGAATGCCTAATCAACATTCGTCTTCCCAAATATTAGTACGTTCGTTTACCCGGTTAGTGCTTGCTAACCCGAACGAGGTGGGTCAATCCTATATGGTATCATATACTAATATTCACGCTACAACGTATTTACAACTATGCTGACGGAGGACTTTAAATGATTAGTTTTGAAAAACTCATGTAGTATATGAAATGTTTGTACTTGCGTTCACATGTTAAAAATGAGCAATATATCACACCCCTGAGTAAAACAGTAAAAAGAGGGGCCATGAGACTCACCTGAGTCGTTGAGTTTATGAAAATAAACTGAGAATGATTAGCCGAGAATCGAAGTCCAAAGACTTGTAACCTGAGGGTGTCCACGACACGCGATGGTTATAATATGCGAAGGTATCTAATAAGACTACCTTGTAGTTGTTCGTCCAACTATAATGTCCAAATGTTCCCAATTCGGTGGATAGTTTAAGTGTTTGAAAACGCGTACGGCCCGTTGGTGATTATTGGTAATAATGATCTTGATGTTATTGTGTTAGTTTCAAAGTGTTATACAAGTTTGATGTTTGGTGTGAAATGTGTCTACGAAATCTAAGTACGGGGGTCCGGGGGCAGCGCCCCTGGTAGTGGGGTCCAAGGGGCGGCAGCCCCTGGCGGGGTCCAAGGGGCAGAGCCCCTGGCTGGGGTCGAGCTGCCAGGTCAGCTTGGAAAATTTTTATTTCTACTATATTGCTTTGACGAAAAACGCATCTGGATCCGAATTTGGGTAAAATCAGGTGTTAAAATTTTAGGTCTCGACACTTAGTAAAAATCTGAGTTTTCAAGTCCTGGTTTGTGCGACGTTAGGTGTGACGTCGCAGGTAAGGATTGCGACGTTGAACATGACGTCGCTAAAGGCGACGTTTCGCAATTTAATGCGACGTTAAGGATGATGTCGCTATACGCGACGTTGTTGATTCTAGCGACGTAGTAGGCGACGTCGCTATGTGCGACTTCGCAATTCAATGCGACGTTAGGTGCGGCGTCGCTAAGGCGACGTTATTGATTTCTGTGCGACGTTATACGCGACGTCGCAAAGGCTCCAGGCCAGATGCGACGTTACGGGCTGTTGGCCGGATTTTGTGTCGAAAACGAGTTTCCCGGCCACCGTTCGATCCAATATTTTTACCCAACCCAAATATGGACATTATAAGCTTAAACAAACAATTATCAGTCGAAAACAATAGAAAACGAGAGGTGTCGGGATTTGTCAGAAACTTACAAAGTGTCGGATCAAAAATCCGAAAAGATAGGATGATAGATCGGGATGTCGTGGTCGTTCTTTTCCAAAGGAGTAGTATGTTTCGCGTGCGTTTAATGGTGGTATTTGGTGATTTAATGAGGATTGTGGAGGTGGTGGTGATTAGAGAGAAAGAAAGAAAAAGAGAGTAAGAAAGAGAAAGAAAAGAAAGAAATGAGGAAAAGGTGGGGAAGGTGGAGGTTATCTCCACTTTCTCAGTTTTCGTACCGCGCTCCGCGTGGTGTTCGTTTTCTCCGTCATTTAACGTTTTAATAATTATTTGGCGCGTTAATTAACCATCTTAAATACGAATTTTGTTTAATAATTTAATTAAATTGTTTTACAAATTTTTCTAATAATTGAAAGATTTAAAATGTGATTTAGTTAATTTGCGTATTTTGCTATTAATTAGGTAAGTTTTAATTGTACTATACGAATTGAAATTTGAACATTATTAAAATACTATTTTTAACATAATAGTGTTACTTAATAAAATTGGTCACCAACGTCCGTATTTATGGAATCGAAATACATTCGATTTAAATTGCGTACGATTTAATCCAATCGCATTTTCGTATATATTCAACAATATATAAAATTCGATACATTAATTAGCCTAACACAGAACTAATTACATGTATTAACATATGATTAGGCACTAAATACTAGTCCTAATTTGGCGGGTGTTACATAAACACCGAAATTTTCAATAACTTCATGGTTAATCAAAATAATATTAATAAACAAATTGTTGATTTTCAAAACCAAATTGATAGCTTGCTTAGAATTTCAGACGATTTAGTTAAAAACATGGAGGATAATGTAAAAAGGTTGTTTTAAAAGTTGATGAGAAGCAAAGGGAAGAAGCGATTAGCAAAGCTATTCATCATTCATCTTATGATTATGATGATATCCTTGTGGTCACTAGAGGAGGAAAAGAAACTAAGAATGAGAAATCAATAGATATTCCGACAAACGAACCTTCTATTTCTTCACCTCTCACTGACTCAGTACCAGTTAAGACTCCTGTCACTTCTCCTGAAACAGCACCTTCTAAAGCCCCAGAAGTCATTATTCCTTCACGTATACCTTTCCCTGGTAGGCTTAAGAAAGAGAAACAAGAAGCTCAGTTTGGAAAATATCTAGAGATGTTTAAAAGCTTACACTTAAATGTCAAACTTTTAGATGCTTTAGTTGAGATGCCTAGTTGTGCCAAATTCTTTAAAGAACTCTTATCGAATAAAGAAAAACTTAGACAAATAGTTAACTTGCCTTTAGATGCAGAGTGCTCTTTGATCATGCAACAAGGACTACCCCCAAAGCTAAGAGATACTGGCCGTTTCACTATACCCTGTTATCTACAGGATGTTCAAATAAGTAACGCCTTAGCCGACTTAGGAGCTAGTGTAAACCTTATGCCGTATTCCCTCTATAGGAAATTAGGATTAAGCGAACTTTTACCAACTCGTATGACCATCCAATTAGCCGATAGATCAGTTAAACTCCCCCGTGGAATTGCTGAAGATATTATGGTACGTATTGATAAATTTGTCTTTCCTGTGGATTTTGTTGTCATGGACATTGAGGAAGACACCGAAGTTCCACTCATCCTTGGCAGACCTTTCCTAAACACTGCCAAGGCCGTCATTTACGTAAATGAAAAATCTTTAAAACTTCGAGTTGGAACTGAGGAGGTCACCTTCAATGTTGACAAGCTAATGAAACAACGTATGGGAGAAGACCTTGGTCTTGTAGACTTTATGCAGGAAATAATTGAAGAACACCTGGATGAGATCCTCGTAGTAAGCAGCAATAACTATCTTCCAAACACGGTCATCACTACCAGAAGACTTTGCCAAAAATATGGAGGTCTATGCTCAGCTATCTCGGATCCACCAACCGCATCTAAGGAAGTACTATTTCCTATAAAGAAATCCAGCAATCAGCTTAACAGTTCTATCACAGCTGTTCCGCTTGGATCTGGCACACCTGTCACTCTCCTAAGAAGGAACCCTACTCCTGAAGTGCCTGATTCATTTCTCACAAAAAACCAAATTCTGAAGACTCTCGAAGAGATGGAGTCAATGCTTAAACCACCTTATCTACAATCTGAAAGATCAAATCCAGAGATCACATTCAGCACATCTTCTTCTGCTCAAATTCAGAGATTTGCATTCACGGAGAACAACGATACCATAATCACTGAAGACAATGCAATCTCTCACTCTTCAAAAGCAAAATACGAGCTAAGAAAAGATGAGCTCTCCGATAAACCAGAATGGGTTGAAATACCATCAGCCGACAGTCCAGAGATCCCTGCAGAAGATTCAGAATTTCAAACGAAGTTCGACGAGCTTAAAAGAGACGAAATTGCAAGGATGAAACCTTCCATAGAAGAACCACCCGAATTGGAGCTGAAGGAACTACCCTCACACCTTGAATACGCTTTTCTCAAAGGACCTTCACACTTACCAGTTATCATATCAAAAAACCTGAAGCCAGAAGAGAAGGCAAAACTTATTGAAGTATTGAAGTCACATAAGAAAGCAATTGCTTGGAAGATTTCTGACATTCAAGGGATCAGTCCTAACTATTGCACTCACAAGATCTTAATGGAAAACGACTTCAGACCATCAATTCAAAGGCAGAGGAGAGTCAACCCGAAGATTCAAGAAGTGGTTAAGAAGGAAGTTATCAAACTCTTGGACGCTGGCCTGATTTACCCTATTTCAGATTCCCCTTGGGTCAGCCCAGTTCAAGTTGTCCCAAAGAAAGGAGGAATGACGGTTATCGCTAACGAAAACAATGAATTAATTCCAACACGAGCTGTCACCGGTTGGAGGGTATGTATTGACTACCGAAAACTAAATGAAGCCACTCGCAAAGATCACTTCCCTCTACCGTTCATTGATCAGATGCTGGAGAGATTATCAGGAAATGAATTCTACTGTTTTCTTGATGGATTCTCCAGTTATTTTCAGATTCCTCTCGATCCAAAGGACCAAGAAAAGACGACATTCACATGTCCATATGGAACTTTCGCTTACCGACGTATGCCGTTTGGTTTATGTAATGCACCCGCTACATTTCAGCGATGCATGGTGGCAATTTTTCATGACATGATCGAACAATGCATGGAGGTATTCATGGATGACTTCTCAGTCTTTGGAGATTCCTTCTCTACTTGTCTTTCCAACTTGGATAGGATGCTTGCCCGATGTGAAGAATCAAACCTCGTTCTAAATTGGGAAAAATGCCATTTCATGGTAAAAGAAGGAATAGTTTTAGGGCACCGCATATCAAAAGCCAGAATAGAAGTTGACAAGGCTAACGTTGAAACTATCTCAAAACTTCCTCCACCTACTTCTGTTAAAGCCATCAGAAGTTTTCTAGGTCACGCCGGATTCTACCGTCGCTTCATCAAGGATTTCTCCAAGATCTCTCGACCTATGACTCATCTTCTTGAAAAAGATACTCCGTTTGCCTTTACAGATGAATGTCTCCAAGCTTTTAATTACCTGAAAGATCAGCTTGTACATGCACCAATAATGATTGCACCAGATTGGAGCCTTCCATTTGAGATCATGTGCGATGCTAGTGATTTTGCAGTTGGAGCTGTATTGGGACAGAGGAAGGATAAACACTTTCAACCAATATACTATGCCAGCAAAACGCTCACAGACGCTCAAGAAAATTACACAACCACAGAAAAGGAGCTGCTTGCGGTAGTATTTGCTTTCGATAAATTTCGTTCCTATCTTATGCTGTCCAAAACTATTGTCTATACAGATCATTCAACCTTGAAATATCTTTTCAAATAGCAAGATGCAAAGCCTAGACTGCTAAGATAGATCCTACTCCTACAAGAATTCGATATCAAGATCAAAGATAAGAAAGGAGCAGAAAACGTTGCAGCAGATCATCTAAGCCGATTAGAAAATCCTACACTAGAGCAGCTTAATGAAAAGGATATTCAAGACCAGTTTCCTGAAGAACAACTCATGCACATCGGAAAATACCATCAAGGATCCACATCCAAAGATCCTTGGTATGCTGATCATGCTAATTTCCTGGTAGGAAATATAATACCTAAAGGAATGCCGACATCTCAGAGACGAAGATTCTTCCGCGACATAAAGAATTACTATTGGGATGATCCTTTCCTCTTTAAGGTTTTCCCTGATCAAATCACTAGAAGATGCGTCGATGGGAAGGAAGCAGAACAAATCCTTCGACAAAGCCACCATGGACCTACTGGAGGACATCACGCAGTTAACTTAACAGCACGAAAGGTGTATGATTCTGGCTTTTACTGGCCAACCATCTATCGAGACACTTATGACCTGGTAAAACGCTGCGACATTTGCCAAAGACAAGGCAATGTGTCAGCAAGGAACGAAATGCCACTCACTAATATCCAGGCTTGTGAGATCTTTGATATATGGGGGTTAGATTTTATGGGACCTTTCCCTAAGTCTAATGGAAAAGAATACATCCTAGTTGTTGTCGACTACGTCTCCAGGTGGGCCGAAGCACAAGCTTTCCCGACAAATGATGCCAGAGTAGTGACAAAGTTTCTCAAACAACTATTCTGTCGATTCGGAACTCCAAGAGCTATCATAAGTGATCGTGGCACTCACTTCTGCAACACTCAATTCATGAAGGTTATGCAGCAGTATGGCGTCACTCACAAGATGTCCACCGCCTACCATCCACAGACAAATGGACAAGCTGAGATCACAAACAGAGCTTTAAAGAGAATCTTGGAGCGAAAAGTCGAAAATCATGGGGATAAGTGGGCTGACAAATTAGACGATGCATTGTGGGCATTCAGAACTGCTTACAAAACACCTTTAGGTACCACACCATATCGTCTAGTTTATGGCAATGCATGTCACCTACCAGTGGAGTTGGAATACAAAGCATATTGGGCGCTGAAGAACTGCAATCTGGACCCTTCTATAACAGGTTCCCATCGGAGAATGCAACTAAATGAATTGGCCGAATTAAGAAACCAAGCATATGAAAGCTCCCTGAACTACAAAGATAGAACCAAGAGGATTCATGATTCCAAGCTTAAACTCTCAAGGTTCAAACCAGGAGATAAAGTGCTTCTCTTCAATTCGCGCTTCAAAAAGTTCTCTGGAAAATTCTAGATCAGGTGGGCCGGACCATTCATAATCTCAAAGGTATTCCCTTATGGTGCAGTCGAACTCGAATCACCAGAAGGTAATTTTAAGGTAAATGGTCATCGGTTAAAGCATTACATCGAAGACTTCCCCATTCGTGAGGATGTCTTTATCTTCGAACCACCATGAGTCAGCCAGAAAGGTACAAGAGTCGAGCTAAAAGACTCTTTAAACAAAGCACTCTTGGGAGGCACCCCAAGCTTATCTTACTTTTCCTGTCCTTTTTATTTCTTAGTTTATTTTTAATCTAGTATTGTTATCACTGATCTAATGTATGCAGGCTTGCAACTTATCAGACAATCAAATAGCTTTATCTGAGATAAGTTTTATTTACACAAGTGCAAAAAAGTTCAGATGACATTCCATCTGACCTTTCTGCATTTGTTCACTTTCTATTAGCATTACCTGTTTTATGTTTATTTCAGGATGGATGCTCGGATCGAGACTGAGGATCATGTTGCTGAGAGGCAACCTAGACAGAGGAGACGATACAGACCCAGACAGAGGAGACACCCCAGACACAGGAGAGCTTTACCTGCTATCCCTGAGGAGGGACTCGTAGATATTCAGTTAGAGCATGAGGAGGAGGCCACATCACCTGCAGCCCAGCCTGTGCCACCACAGACTACTCCAGCGATCAGACAGCCACCTACTCTTGAGTATGGCTTTACCCTGTATGATCCCGCTGCTACTTGGGCTTTGTTCCAGACTTTCACTGCACATCATCAGATCCTTTCAGCACTGTGTGAGGTAGCCGGATTGCCGAGACCTGTGGGACCACCTTTCAGGTTGGGACTAGACACAGGACCATCTCGACCACCCTGGTCTTTCTTCCCTGCTGCTGGATCTTTTGTTGGACCTGCTGCTGGACCATCTACTGGATACCCTATTGCTCCTGCTGCTGAGCCTGCTGCCTCTGGGACCTCTGCATCTATGGATCCAGTTCTTCGTGAGCAGCTTTATGCCATGCTTGATGTTTCGAGCCCAGCTCCTGCACCAGTCTATGACAGGACTGCAAAGGATGAGTTTGATCCAGATAGCGATGACTTGCTAGATGACTATTATTAGCTTAATTTATCTTTACTTTATCTTTATTTTATTTCGTGTTATTACTCTGTACTTATGTTTCGACTACTGAGACGTGATACTCTTATGAGGTTGTGATTACTGCAGAACTAGCTTCGTATGGAATGGCTGAGCCTAAACTTCTGAAATAATTTGCACCACTTCTGCATGAACCTGGTCCAACTCCAGTAACCACTATTTATAGGGAAGTTCCTTTTCAGTATTTTCATTTTAAATATTTTGTCATGACCCCCATTTCGAATTCTAAGTGTGGGATTAGCAACCCCATTCTTAGAGAATACTTGAAACTAAAAATTGTTCAATAAAATCATTAAAACCCTAAGTGTGGGATTCCCACTACTTAGTGGCAAAAACATTGAGGACAATGTTTATTTTTAAGTGTGGGATAGCAATATACCCTACTTCGTATAATAAGCTTAAATTTTTTTAAAAATGTCCTCAAATTTTTCGACTTGTTCTCGCATGAAGCCATTATGTCATCACTTTACCCTAACTTTCAAAACCATTTTGAAGTCAACAATATATGTAAGGCTACAAAATTTTCAAATAAACTCAAAGGTTAAGCAGAAAGAGGTAGAATCAGGTCAGATTCCAACTTTTTCTTAATAAAAGTCTAAGAGGGGCATCACATGACTGGGCACATACAACCCAATAAACTTGTGGTGAGGTATCTTGAGCCTAATAGTATTCATTTTTAATGCTTCACTTTTCGTTTCTTGTGTGTGACCGGTGCATGTGTTCTGAATTAGAACTTGCTCCTGACATGCGTTTCGAGACCATATTGACAGGTGCCATACGTGGCATAGGTGCAATTAGATGACCTGGACATTTTTAGGAATAAACCCTTTTTCTCATATCTTTTCAAGCCAACCCTTTCCGACACTTTTAGTGTTGAAGATCCCTAGAAAACCCCGTTGAGCCTAAGCCTTTTTGTTTCTTTCAAAACCCTAAAAAACCACATTTCCACTCACCACCAAAACGTCTTGATAAAAGAAATTTCTGAGGAAGTGAGAAACAGCAATTTGGATGTCCTTACCCACTCGAGCAATTGCTCCCTCAAGTCATAAATTCCTGGTGACGAACTTCAAAAAGAAGAATATCAAAAGAAATCACCCGAAGCTCCCAAAAGAATCATTCATGGAGCAGTGAAAATTATCTTGAAGAAACTGCAAAAGCGAAAAGAGGATGAGGCATCTAAAAAAACAAAAGAAAATAGAAAAAAAGAAAATGCCTCAAGAAAATACAAAAAGAAAGAATAAAAGATCCAAGGAAGTTCAAGAATCATCCAAAAGAAATTCTTGGTGGATTCCCCTTTCTATAGGATTCAGTCAAATAAAGGTTTCTCACGACCTTAAGAGTTTCTGGAGTCAAGATCAGTCCTTCCTTCCATACCCTACCAACCTTTCCTTTTTCAAAATATTTATCTTTTCACCCCCAAAATACAACCCAATCAAATGTCCTGGGATAATTAGTGCCGTCCCTGTCCAAGTGGTGGAGATTCGATTCTCGATCAAGCCTATGACGATGAATACTGCATGACTGGTATTATGAGCGATGTAAGTCCCCTAGTTTTAGGATCGATAACTTCGTTATCTGTAGTATTAAGGTGCGGAATCCCTCAATACGGTGTTATCTTACTAACAACGAATATGTTCGTATTGCGTTTAATAAGACTTAGCTTTAAACGATAAATCGTCAAAACCTAGTCGTAGGTTATGTTTTCTCTGGTTTGCTGGAATCGCAGAATGTAAAAGTATCAAAAGTGTTATGTTTTTCACGATTGAAAAACATAAATATGTCATCTCAACTCGCTGCCGCTGGGCCTGCGAGTTGACTCGACTCGTTCTGCAAGCCCAAGCCCATTATGCTTCGGCTCGTTATGCCTATCTGTGTCCACGAGTTCAGTTCTCATCTCGCTGCTCAACTCGCAGCGACTTGAGAACTCGACTCGCATCAAACGTATATATTTATTTTGTATTTAATTATTCGTCTAACTCAACAAAACAATATGTTTAACGAATATCACTAACAAAACAAATATTCTTTTACAAATCCAAACCAATATACAAACACAATAATAATTACACTAGTCCTATTTCAAGCTAGATCTGTTGTCACAATCTATGTCCCAACATACTCCCCCTTGACAATAGCTCTAGCGTCTTTATCTTCACGCTTGTCTTTGGTCTTCATTTGTAAATCTTACTGCCAGCGTAAATCTTCATCTTGATACACGTCTTAACCATCATCTGATAATCTCGTCCTAAATCACCCCATGCGTCTGTCGTCAAGATTCTATTTTCATTCAACTTAATCAAATCTTTCTTCGACATGTTCATTAGGTGTCGATGGTCATAGACTCTGAAGATTTCTCTTTCACCACCGTCAACCTCATCATCAGCTTCAACCATAACAGCTTCTCCAGTTCCTGAATCTACATGCCATCTCTTCATATTACCCAGAATATCTTGTGGCATTGTCTTCAGTAGAATCTGATGTATGCATCTAACAGCTGGATATATCTTCTTCCTTCTTCTTCTTCCTGTTCTTTGACTTCTCTCTTGTAATTTCACAGTTTTTCCCTTTCTTGGCTTAATCTGAACAAACTTATTCGTACCAACCTCATGTCTAATGATTCTTTCAACACGATCAGCATAATCATCACGACTTGGATTGTTAATCTCTAATCTTTCCAAATCACGTATTTCATAACGTGGTAGAGAACTAAAAACTGCAAGCTTTCGTTCAAAATATTGAACTCCGTCAAACCTTTTGATCGCAAAAAGCTTTAGTTCTGAGTCAAAGTACCAACCAATAATCCCTTTACGTGGTACACGCTTTTTCGTAACATCAACTTCAGAAATTCCAATCTTCTTCTTTTTCTTTGGAAGTTTCTTAAGTACAACAGCAGGATTTTTGGTTTGAACAAGAACTTCTTCTTCTTCATCAGAGGTTGAATCATCAATATCTTCATCTATATCGACAATTGTTGGACCTTGTTCATTTTCAATAACAACTTCTGTCCTAGATGGGCTCACATGGTGTTCATCAATGTTTGCATCTAGATCTACACCCATGTCTTGCACATTCTCAGGTACAGCAGTCCAATCTGTAGGTGGTTGGAATTCTCCATCCTCAAGATCATAATCAATGTCTTCATCTATCTCATCAAAAATATCATCTTCCGAATCAGATAGATCAAGCATCTCCAATCCTAAGAGAAAACCATAAATACAAATAAATATCAATAATTAAAATTCTCTTATCAATTTCCCTGAATCAACCTAAGAATTTCTTTATTAATTCTTTTGTATATTTTAACCTAAAATATAAACGCAATTTACATATAACTTATAAAATCTTTTATTGATTACCCTGAATCAATCCAAAATTTCTTAAGTCTACTTAACAAATATTAATTAATTTTAAATTCTAATGCATTGTGAATAATCACCAAACATTTAAAATTTACTATTAATTACCTTATATAATTTCCAAGTGTTAATTGATCTCATTCATTATCAATTTAACCTTTAAATTATATATCATTTGTCTAGTTAATACGAATACATTTTTAACTTGTTAATTACTTATATACCTTACGGTCTTAAGTCCATAATCAAATCTAAAATGCATATGTTATCATAAAATTTTGACCGCCGATATTAATCGGAACACGCCGCTCGACTACTCAATGAGTCGGAAGACTTTCGATCACTATTTTAACTTAACATATATAAAATTAAATAACTTAATAATATCTAATACATTTAACTTGTAATTACAATCTCAAGCTGAATATATTACCAAAATATTAAGTTACAATTATTCTGTACAAATTAATACCAATAATTACTACACTATGCTAATACTAAGCTATCTTACCAGCTTCTGTATCAACCTGTGCAGTCTTATCAGCACTTGTACCAGCACCAGAACCACTAGCACCAGCACCAGACTCCCCCTGAATAGTAGCTTGCTTACCAGTCTTTGAAGGACCAGTCTGCTCACCACTCGGTGCATTGGGATCATCGTCTTTGTCTGAATCTCTCTTCCTCCTTAGCTCATCCTCTTTGCAAGACTCCAGATATACCAATATCTCCCCCTGAGTAGACTGTCCTGAATGTGATCTCAAGACCAGACTCTCCAAAGAAGATAACTTCAGTCTCTGTACATTGAAGTCCGCAAGCAAAGTCTCATGAGTCTTCATCAACAGATTGTACGATTGACTCTGCTTGAGAATCTGCTGTGAAAGAAGAAGATTGCTCGACACCAGCTCTGGAATCTGAGAAGTAAGCTTCTCCAAATCCTTTACCCTCAACTCTAAGGATGTAATCCTTTCTGCATCAGTCGTTGGAGTAACAGGTATCGTTCTTGGTCCAGGCGGTGTAAGAGACTCAATATGCCAGTCTCTGGTAAGCGGTGTATGAGGTTGAGACAAAGCTTGCGTAAGCAAACTTGTCGCAAATCTAGCTGTTTTGTTCGTCGGAAAATTAGCTCCACGAACTAGATCAGCAACCTCATGCTGTAAAGTTAAACACAATTAAAATCAGTTATTGTTACAGATTACTCCGTCTCAAACTCTAATTAATTGCATAACACTCATAGTTATAGAACTTATATCTCATACCTGAAGCGGTAAAGATATCGATTCAGTAACCACCGGTGCATCCATCTCCACCTGTGGTATATCCTGAGCAACTGTATACAGAATTAACTGTCTCAGTTTAACTCCTGATAAACAACAAGTTAAGATCATTTAACTTTTATAATCAATACTAACCTTCTCGAATAGTAAGCGTTCTCGGACGCTTCATCAAAGGAATCTCAACTTCCTCAGTACCTTCCTCCATAACACTCTTACCTTTTCTCTTCCTTTCAGGAACAGATGGAGGAGGAGAAGGTGTATTGTCTGAATCTTCATCTGACGCCGTCTCACAATCACAACCTCTAGATGATCTAACAGTCTCCTAAAGTTTAAATATATTCAACATTTATGATTAGCGTAAGCTCTATCATACAAGTTCTATATATTTAAGATTAATCAGATATAATACCTCAGTCGGTACAACAACTGATCTATCAAGCTGTATCTGCTCATCCTCAAGTAATATAACTTCGGGATTTGCAGCCTCAGCTTCAGCTTCCTATTCGTGTAATGATATTTATATTTTTAAAATCAGAAATAATATCCAATTTACTAAATATCGAATATCAGAATCATTATATAATAATATTATGCATCTATGATTAATAAAACAATCTATCAACTAAGCATCTATATTATTACATAAATAAAAGATTACCGCAGATGGTGCTAAATAACTCTCAATGTCTTGAAGCAAAGGATTTGTCGCATCATCATTCTGCTCCAAAACCTCTTGCACAACCTGTGCAGCAACCTCTTGGTTCACTTGCTGATCAACCTGACCAGCCTGAATAAAAACATCCTCAAGCAGTGCCTGTGGCTCAGGTTGTGCAACCACAGCAGCAGCAGCAGGCTCAGGTACAACAGCAGCAGCAGCAACATCAACACCAACATCATTCCAACCATGATTTGGCGGCGTCACATAAGCAGGATCAACAATATAGCCAAAGAGATCACGAGTCTCCGGCTTGACATATTCCTCCCGCCGAATAGTCTGCTGAAACATCGCGTTGTATCCTCTGAGCGCGATAGTATCTACACGTAAGTGCGGCTCAGGGATAACAATATCCGGAAGATGAGCACGGATAATCATCATACAGAACCTCGGGTAGATCATAAATCTAGATCTAACAGAACCCGATATCTGTCTTACCATCTCGCCAAAAATATAATCACAAAAACTGTATGGTTTATTGTAAACCAGTGACAGTACCGCCGATACAAGAGCAGGGCTCAACTCATCAAAACCGCCCTTCTTCGGTCCAAAAACTGTGACTATAACGTGCCATAAGAATCTCCATTGCCCAATAACGAGTGCCTTGAGGAATTGACGTCCTCTTCTCTCACCAGTATAACCCATGCGACCTAACGCACCCTCGATAAAATCACTGGAGTACTCAGTAGGACCATCTTCTTGGTCTACTGTACCCAGATGTAAAATCTGACGAAGGTCAGAAGCAGCAAAAATAATCGGTTGTTGATTTACCGATGGGCGAATAACCGGTGGGTTAACCGATTCATCATACTGAATGTCCGTCCAAAAATCGTTCAGTATAGTCTGAGAGATCTGTGGAGACTCTGTAAGCGTATATCTAATACGTGAACGTGCAAAGAAGGTCAGCACTTGAGCTACTTTGCTAGCTCCCTTTGCTGATAGATCAAGATCCACAAGAATATTGTGACCCTTATCGAATTGTCTCGCCATATCTGTACAAGAAACACAAATGACAAAAACAGTTAATGCACGTTAGTAAGTTATAAACTATAATGTTTATGAATCAAAATGATCATCTAACATCTTAGTTCTTAACATATTAAACACATATATAACTTATAACTAATAAGTCGTAAGTCCAATATGTAAAATCCGTTAATTACTTGTTAATAAGAAATCCTCAAGTCGTTAACGTTTTATAAAACCAATATATATATTATACCGCTAACAAAAATTAGGACACGCCACTAGATTACATTGTGAATCGGTAGACTCTCGATATATATATACAATCATTGTCATAGGAATCCAAAATATACTAGTTATTACTTAAAAAGTCTAAACTCTTATAAAAACCCTTTTTAAAAAAAATTTAGCTAAGTTCGGGACTCGCATAAGACACCTATGCGAATCGAGTTCAACTCGTTTCGCTTATCAACTCGCGATTGGATATGCAGCCAAGTGAACTCGCTAATCATGTCGATCTGCAGGTCAACTCGCTGGTCGATCCGCTAGTCAACTCGCTGCGAGTTGATTTCACAATGTCAACTCGTTCGATGAACTGCCGTCGCGAATTTACACTTAAAATCGATTAATCCGTTGATTTTAACATGATCTATCGATTTATTTACGTTCATTAATTGTCGTTTAACATAAACCCTAAAGATCCATGTCCAATAACATTATAATCGACGCAAATCGTTTAAACTTCAAACCGAAATCCTAAGTTTTAAAAAACCTTCGATTTCGTGCAATTTAAACGGTGAAATCCGTTGATATATACCTCAAAATGTTCGTAAATTGAAGGTGTACAAAGTCTACGGATTGAAAAACTCGTTCCCGTACTATAAAAATCGAAATCAAGCGAAAAGATAAAATCGCCTCGTTTCGCCTGTGTGACGGATTCGCAAAGTTTTACTGAACTCGCGAAGTTTGTGGGTTCGGTGGGTGAGCTTGACTCGTTTGACCCCCTTTATACTTTGTATCCGATTCGCGAGATTTGAAGCGGACTCGCAAGTCGATGTCAACTCGCAGAAATAAAAACGCGAATTTAATTCTAAGTATAAATAAAAACCCGATATTTTACAAGTCTAAATTATAATTAATTTTCACTTGTATTTGTCACGTTTGTTCAACTCAAAAATATTCAGTATAATTTAATTCCAAAGGGTAAATTCAGATAAACATAAAAAATTAAATAAATAAAAAATAAATAAATAAATAAATAAACATACGATAAAAATACAATGATATAAACATTGGTATCAAGTACCATTTTATTAATCATTTGAATCAAAGTACATATACAAAGTAAATAAGATTTTATCTGCTTAGGGATCATATTAGTAAGAATAAGCAATTAATTATATATTAAAAAGTCTAAGCAGATTGGTAGTATACATACCTCATGAAATTCAAATAAATTACTATAAAATTACAACTAAATTCATCATTGATATATTTATATTTATAAAACTATATCTTAGGTACCTTTATCCACATAGCATAATTAATAAATGCATTACTCATATAAAGTGAATATTTTATTATAGACAGTTCAAGACGATTACCGGTATTATGATCCACATAAACAAATTACACTCAATTTTCTAAGCAAACACTTTATTGTTAGTATGAATATTATCAAGTGCTTCCTATTATATGACATACTGAAGAATTCAAGTAAAACACATAACACTGCATCATTAAATTTCAAGGTAGCGGTTACTAAATGATGTATCTTTTCGAAACATATAACATACACTTAAAATTTTTTTAAGGTTAGACAAATATCAAACATACTTTGAATATGCTATGTTATCTAAGTCTGTACGTAGTACAACAGAAGATCCCTTCTAGCATAATTCAAAATATATTTGAGAATATTAATTTAATTAAAGGCTTCAGTTCTGTACTTAGTACAACAAAGTTACCAGTAATTAAGTTAATACCCATATTGCTACTATTTGTCACTTTAAATTAAGATGCATGATAACAGTGTATAGTAATACCATCATTCAACATTTAAGACTTAATGTCATACATCATAGAATAGTAACACAAAATAATAAGCAAGTAGTTAATTTACTTCTTAAAGCTTAGAAAATTTCATATAATTTGCCTACCAGTATATCATATGATGAAGCCATCTAAAGTTTTAATAGAAATAAACAAATTATAACTAGTGGATATAGGTGTATAATCAAATAAATATAAACACATACCTGATAGAACCGCTGTAGTTCTAAAGCAACTTTATTTGAACCTACTACCATATCATACTTAGGACTTAAGCTTATTATTGTAAAGCTTATTCTCCTAATGTACTATCATATCCCTTAGTTTTTGCAAATAAAAACTTAAATGAAGGCGATTCCCCTTAGGTAACAAGCAAATGAATGCCATACGCCTATATATTTTTTTTTTTTAATGAACACCGAAATACTAACTATTACAAAAATACCCTTGGAAGACTAATCACTCTGGATTTCTCATTTCGTTCAGTTGAACCAACGTCTCAAATATTGCTCTGTCGAACGCCTTTGTGTATAAGTCTGCTAAGTTATCCAATGATGGTACCTTAACTAACTTTATCAACTTTTTCTCAGCACAATCTCTAATAAAATGATGTCGAATATCAATATGCTTAGTTTTACAGTGCTTCACCGGATTATTGGTGATCGACATAGTAGATTCATTATCAATCATCATAGGAGTATTGGTTATATTTAACCCGTAATCCCACAGTTGCTGTTGAATCCAAAGTACTTGCGAGCAACAGCTGCCAGCTGCAACATACTCAGCTTCACATGTAGAAATGGCTACCGAGGTTTGCTTCTTGCACTGCCAGGATACTAATCTACCTCCTAGGAATTGACATCCTCCGGTCGTAGATTTCCTATTCGGATTGCATCCTCCATAATCCGAATCAGTATAAGCTACGAGATCTAAGTCTCCATCAATCGGATACCAAAGACCCAGCTTAGGTTTCCCTTTGAGGTAACGAAAGATTCGTTTAACAGCTTGCATGTGTGACTCTTTCGGATTAGCCTGATATCTTGCGCATAAACAAACAGCAAACATTATGTCAGGCCTAGAGGCTGTAAGATACATTAGTGATCCGATCATGGCTCTATAAAGAGTTGGATCCACATCGCTATCACTCGATGTATCTGGACCTAGTCCATGATTGACTGGAATTGGAGTATTGTAGACCTTACTTTCATCCATCTTGAAGCGTTCTAATAGCTCATATGTATATTTAGATTGATGAATAAAGAATCCATCCTTCTTTTGATCAACTTGTAATCCTAAGAAGAAATTTAACTCTCCCATTGCAGACATTTCAAACCTTTTTCTCATGACTTTCTCAAATTCTTGACACATCTTTTCATCAGATGATCCAAAGATAATGTCATCAACATAAACTTGCACGAGAAGAAAGTCTTTCTTTTTCCATTTCACAAATAGTGTACTATCAATCGATCCTCTTGTAAATCCATTCTCAAGTAGATACGTTGATAGTGTTCCATACCATGCCCTAGGTGCTTGATGTAATCCATATAGAGCCTTATTCAAACGATATACTCTATCTGGATACTCAGGATCAGCAAACCCTGGCGGTTGTGAAACATACACCAATTCTTCTACTTTGCCATACAAAAAGGCACTCTTAACATCCAACTGATACACTTTTATACCAAAATAAGATGCAAATGCTAAGAATACTCTAATTGCTTCTAGCCTAGCAACTGGTGCAAACACTTCGTTGTAGTCAATACCTTCTTGTTGATTAAAACCTTGAACTACCAGACGAGCTTTATTGCGAGTAACGATTCCTTTATCATCTCTCTTGCACTTAAATACCCATCTAGTTCCAATTGGATATTCTCCCTTTGGTAGGTCAACCAACTCCCATACTTGTAATTTAGAGAACTGAGATAGTTCTTCCTGCATTGCTTCTACCCACGAACTTTCTTTTAAAGCCATTTGAACATTTTTAGGCTCGACTTGTGAGATAAAGCATGAATATAGACATTGATTAGGAATCCCTGTCTCTTTCATTGCAGTATACAAGCTTTGGTATTCCGAATTCTCAGACGTACTAGTTCTGGATTGATGCCTAGTTTGAACCGGAGTATTAATATCACCGATGATGTTTTCAACGGGATGATTCTTACTCGTTCTAGTTGTAGTAACTGGTTCAACCGGTATCTCATCTTCAAAATTAGTACCAATCTCTTCCAAATCAGGTACATCTTCCGTACGAGCAGAAGATATCCTTAAGTGTTTCAAAGGAGTAAGTATATCATCAAACTTTGTAGGAAGATCATCAAGATCTTCTGTTTCTTGAGACTTATCCTCTGAAGGTTGTTGTGACTCACTTGTGGAAGCTTTATCTGAGTCAACATTAGTCTTAATTCCAGATTGCTTAACACTTGATGTTGAAGCGGGACCAATATTCTCATCTTCAAACAATAAATGTTCAGCTATCTCTGAATCACTGACATAGTCACTAATAGGAACTTTAAATGATGCAAAAAGATCAGAATAATCAAATTGCCAATCTAAGCCCTTATGAACATCAGGTGAGTAGCTTGTAACCTCAATATTATAAACTACCTCCAAACGTCCTGTGACTTTATTAAAGACTCTCTTGTTTGGCGAATTGGGCATATAACCTAGGAAAAATCCTTCGTCAGCCTTCTCACCAAATTTAGCTTGATGTCCAGTCTTTAATATGGTGCATGAAACTCCAAAGGGTTCAAACCCTTTTAAGTTAGGTTTCTTATTGTTCAAAAGCTCATAACAAGTCTTGTTATGTCTCTTAACCGTAAGAACTCTTTTAAGAACATAACATGCTGTATTCACTACTTCTGCCCAAAAGATGACCGGAAGCTTTGAATCAGCAAGCATTGTTCTTGCAGCTTCAATCAACGTCCTATTTTTCCTTTCAGTAACACCATTCTGTTGAGGTTCATAAGGTGCACTGAATTGATGTAATATCCCTTTGCTTAAGCAATAGATATTCAACGTTGAATTCTTGAACTCTGTTCCATTGTCACTACGAATACGCTTTACTCTCTTTTTATAGACATTCTCTACTAGATCAAAGAATTCAATTAGAATTCCAGGAGTCTCATCCTTTGATCCCAAAAAGAATACCCATGAGAATCTAGAATAATCATCTGTGACAACCAAACAATACCATTTGCCACCTATACTTCTCTTGCTTATAGGGCCGAAGAGATCCATATGTAGCAATTCAAATGGCGAAGAGATAGAGTTTTCAGTCTTAGGTCTGTGTGGTTTCTTGTGCTGCTTTCCTTTCATGCAAGGAACACACTTATCCTCAGACTCGAAACGTTTTTGTGGTACACCTAGAACCAAACCATTTTTGGTTATATAATTCATCTTTCTCCAGTTCAGGTGTGCCATTCTCCTATGCCATAACAATGCGTCTGTTTCCGAAGCCTTGGATAATAAACATGTAGACACCATTGAAGAGTTAGGAACACCCATGTTGATAGCATAGATGTCCTTCTTCCTTGGTGCCCTCATCAATATCCATTCATCAGGAATTTTAAAACCTGGCTTTAGGACTAAGGCCTCCTTTTCATTAAAATAAACTGGGTGACCTTTATCACAGACTTGGGAAACACTCACTAGGTTGTGAGTAAGTTCTTCAACATAGTTCACATCCTCAAGAGTCAAAGTTCCATTTGAAACTTTTCCTTTTCCCGAAATTACTCCTCCTTTATCTCCTGCAAAGTTTACTTTTTGCTTGAGACTATCCTTGAAGTCCTTCAGTAGACTTCTTTCTCCGGTCATGTGCCTTGAGCATCCACTGTCTACATACCACCAGCTGTCCTTGTTCACAGCATGCTCCTGCACATAACACAAAATACGATCAGTTATCAAGAGGGACCCAAGCCATTACGGTCTTGGTTTGTCCCTTATCATCAACAAACTTAAGCTCTTTAAAATAACCATCCTTCCCATCAGGAGCTTTGGTTACTTTCGAAGTAGCTTGAGTTTGTGGACGATCAGCCTTAAGAGGTGAGTTTGAGGAGAACCTCTTAGGCACATAATTATAAGCTCTATTATGATAATTATAATTAAACTCATGTGATCGTGAAGTAGTACCACTCTCATAATGACTATGGCCTCTACTTGGAGTTCTAAACCTCGACGGAGTCACATCCCTATACTTATGGACAGAATTATCACCTTGAGTATATGGCCGTTTAGGTTTAGGTGGGGAGACACTATGCTTACCATCTCTTTTAAGAATGTTAACAGGTTTATTACCTAAGTTAGGTTTGGCATCTAACCCATCTACAGTCATACTAGAGTTGGTCTGTGTCTTTTCATCCATCACAAGCTTATGTGGTGTTTCAGGCTTTTTGTTAGGACAACACGAAGCCACGTGTCCCTTTTGATGACACTTGAAACATGACATCTGCTTGCGTGGTTTACTCACTTTTGCTTTCTCATCCGGAGTCTTAGGCACTAAAGGTTTAAGCTGTTCCTTATCAACTTTATCATCAGTCTTAGCATCGTTAATCACTCCACCCGATACAAACTGTATTTTGGTGAACTGAGAAGCCTTGCTATTACCTAATGATACGTTCTTAATAACATCTTTCTGTGCCTCTGACTGTTCAGGTTTATCAGCTACTGAAATCTCAGGATTAACTTCAGTCATCTCAGAATCTTCAGGAATAGGAGTGTAATTGGCATTAAAAGGTGGGGATACATCATTGTAACCTAACCCAGTCTTGTCCTTTACACTACGTTGAGCATCTAACATTTTATCCATTTGAGATGTCCTATAGTTCTCAAGTTTACGGTTTTGCTCAATTAACCTTAAGTTAAGGTTCACTATTTCCTGATCCTTACTAGCAATTGTCTCATTTAAGTCTTTAATATTCATATAGAGACCATCTATGATCACAGATTTTTCACTTATGGTATCTCTAAGTTTTGTTCTATCCGAAGCATCAGACTTAATTTTATCTTTTAAGACATGTTTATCATCACTTAATCTACGAATATCCATAATGGCTTGATCGAGTTCAGATCTAACAGTCTTATAAGATTCCTTATCCATATTCAATTGAGATGACAAATTGCTATTTGACACAGTTAAGACACTATTCTGAGATTGTAAATCAGTAACTAAGTAACAAACATCAGCAAGATTAAGAATATCTAAACATACCTTCTTCTTGTCAGTTTGTAATTCAGCCATGCGTGCCACGAATTCCTCAGGACTCATATCTGGAGCTGAATCCATATATAGCACGTCATCATCACTTGCCTTCACTTCAGACTTAGGCACCTCTACTCTCTGTTCCATATCAGTGGGCATGTAGGAAACTGATCCAGCAGTTGTTTCTTCGATCTCGGCCATCAAGGCTTCCTCAGAATGAGCTTGCCAATCATAAGAGCCATCCAACTGCTTCACCACTAAGGCTTTGGAAGCGAGAGTACTTCCCGAACCTTGTTTTCCTTGTGCTTCTACTTTAGGTCTTTGGCATTCTCTAGCAAAATGACCAATACCCTGACAGTTAAAGCATCTGACCTTGGTTTTGTCAAACCCTGATCTATTGCCCAACACCTTTCTACCATTTCTCTTGAGGAAATTCTTCACCTTTCTAGATATCAACGCTAGTTGATCTTGAAGCTCCAATTCCTCAAGATAATCAGAATCTATCTGCTCATAATCCTCATCAAACAGAATAGGATCATTGATCTTTCCCTCTATGTAGTTCTCATATGATGCCACAAAGGAAGCAAGAATAGACAGTTGCTGTTCAGCAGATTTCACACTCATCGGCATCTTCTGATGCTCTTGAGGTGACTTCTCAGAATTCTTTCCCTTTGTCTCATCACCAGAGGAGGAAATAAAACACAGATCTTCAGTAATCATTTCTCCATTTTCACTAGTATCACCAACTAACAGTGCAGTGGTCGAACTAGATGACGCAGTCGAAAGACTTGACTTTCCATGATACAACACAGGGTTCTGAACCTGATCAGAATCACTATCTCTTGACTTCTTGGAGAAATCATAACCTTTCAGCTTGTCAATGACTTGCTCTAAGGTCATAGTAGAATACCTAGTTTCATTATCCTTAATCATAACACCATACATTTCCCATTTAGAAGGCAAACCCTCAAGAAACTTGTCGGTTTTAGATACTTCTTCTTCAACAATCTCATGGTATTCAAATTCACTTAGTAGATGGTAGAAACGCGTGACATAGGCATCAAGATCTTCTCCTTTTAAAGCTTTAAACATAGTAAACTGCTTTTTAAGAAGACTCCTCTTGCCAGCTCTTACTTGTGGACTTCCCTCACCTCTTTTCTCTAGAGCTTCCCAGAGCGTTCTAGCAGTATGAAAAGATTTCAGTTGATGAGCAATCTCTTTAGGAAGACACATCTTTATGCAAGAATGTGATTTATTTTCATTTCTATAAGCTTCCTTCTCTTGATCACTCATGTTCGCATAGGTAAGAACCACAGTAGCTTTTTGAACAGTTTGAGTAGGTGGGGTGTATCCACTCTTGATACACATCCAGATTGACAGGTCATGGAATCTACAGTAAGATTCAAATCTGTCCTTCCAATTGTAGTAATCCTCGATTCTTAACAACTTAGGTGGAACGTTTGACTTTCCCACCTCGTGGTCCATTTCGATCATTCTACTTAAGTCAGACATCTTAAAACGTAAAATTAAACTGTTTCAGCGAATTCAGAAAACTGGACTCGCAAGACTCAGCTCAACTCGCAATCTCAGCTCGACTCGCAGAATCTCGTCGATTCGCAAGCCTCAGTTCGGATTGCTAAAAGATGTCGATTCGCAAGTGATGTCGATTCGCGAGGGATCTCGGTTCGACTCGCAAGCCTCAGTTTGACTCGCTAGTTCAACTCGGTTCGCAGGCGACGCTGGAACCCTAATCTCGACTCGCGAAACGGCTGTTAAACCCGAAAACGAATTTTTAAGGTATTTTTACGACTGAAACTTAAAATTTCGGCTGTAAACAAACCCTAAAATGTCCAGAGAATGATTTTGATCGTTAGTATTGCAAGAATGCACGTAAAAACGACCCGAATCAAAAACGCAATAACACTAAAACTTATGAACACACTCGTATTTAGCCCGAAAGCTCTGATACCAGATGTAAGTCCCCTAGTTTTAGGATCGATAACTTCGTTATCTGTAGTATTAAGGTGCGGAATCCCTCAATACGGTGTTATCTTACTAACAACGAATATGTTCGTATTGCGTTTAATAAGACTTAGCTTTAAACGATAAATCGTCAAAACCTAGTCGTAGGTTATGTTTTCTCTGGTTTGCTGGAATCGCAGAATGTAAAAGTATCAAAAGTGTTATGTTTTTCACGATTGAAAAACATTAAATATGTCGTCTCAACTCGCTGCCGCTGGGCCTGCGAGTTGACTCGACTCGTTCTGCAAGCCCAAGCCCATTATGCTTCGGCTCGTTATGCCTATCTGTGTCCACGAGTTCAGTTCTCATCTCGCTGCTCAACTCGCAGCGACTTGAGAACTCGACTCGCATCAAACGTATATATTTATTTTGTATTTAATTATTCGTCTAACTTAACAAAACAATATGTTTAACGAATATCACTAACAAAACAAATATTCTTTTACAAATCCAAACCAATATACAAACACAATAATAATTACACTAGTCCTATTTCAAGCTAGATCTGTTGTCACAATCTATGTCCCAACAAGCGATTTCGTTTGATCTAGATTATTAGGAAACCCGATACACTTGTGTGAATTGAGTGACCACCTGGTGAGGAATCACCCAGTCATGTATATTCGAAGATCACGAGAATTGAAAGTATGCCTAAGATGATCATTCTGAAAAGTTGGATACGTCGTGTGCATATCTCCTATGTTACACCTGAGGGATTATTTGATTATTTTCGTATTTTTACTTATATTTACGACACCCGTAAAAACATTTTTTCAGAAAAGGTTTATGGGCATAGTTGACAGGCGGAATTGCTTGAGGACAAGCAAAACTCTAAGTGTGGGATATTTGATGTAGCGTAAAAAGTCACGTTTTTACTTACATTATTGACCCCATATTTAGGCCTTTTATAACAAAAACATTCTTAAAACATTATTATTTATCATTTTTTGATATAAAGGTGAAAACTTGACGGACCTTCCAAAACTATACGAAAAGGGGTGAAAATACACTGAAATAGGCACCAAATTGAGCCAAACCCTAAATCTACTGTAAACTCCATACCAAGACCTCACATTTATCTTATTTTGTAGCTATTGAGATTACGATAACGTGGATATAAGGATTGCTCAAAACGGATCAAGGATAAAAAAGTTATGCAAGATACAGCGCAGCCGAAAGCTACAAAACGTATTCTGGATACGCCTGGGTCCCACACATCCAATTTCTACCAAATTGGCATCAATAGAAGCGTAAAGGAATTACGAAGCCGTAGGCGAAAGAATCAAGTCAAACGGACGCGAAACGAAGAAGATACGGCCTTCCGAAGTTGCGAGAAAAGTCAGAAAAATCACACGACCTAGCACACGGCCACCACAGGGCCGTACACGGCCTATACAGAGCCGTACACAGCCTGTACAGAGCCATACATGGCCTGTATAGGGCCGTACACGGCCTATTTTGGTCTCATATGGCCTCGTTTTTGCTTCGTTGGCTTGTACGTGTGTTTGTGGACTTGTACTCTTGGATCCAAGGCTTGCCTATAAATAGTGGCCTCATTCACCTCATTCCACACACCAATTCTTCATAGAATTCTCACTTTCTCTCTCACACACACTCTCTCTCTCTACTTTCTCTCTCTAGCACTACTCTTAGGAGTTAGAGGAGAAATAGAAAGAGTAGCTAGTTAGCGTAGCAGTAGTTGTAGCGTCTGTACGGAGTTACTTCAAGACTTTGGGTCAGGAGGATTTGTCTGTAATACTTATTCAGGTTATATTTATATCTCTTTTCTTTATTTCATAAATATGATTTGCTTATATTATGTTTGCGTTATATTGCTTATTAGAGATGCCATGCTAGGCTAGACAAATCTATGTTTGCTATCATAATGGGTATGCTTAAGTAGTTATGATTTAATATGCAATTGGGATGACACCATTATGAAACAACGGAGGTAACGTTATAAGGCTTTCATTTGTATAGCGCTGGAATCATCACGAATGTGTGCAGTACGGAACGTGGAAGCTATGAAAGTCGTGGGCACAATCCGTTGTGGAAATAATGATCCCAATTGTAAACAAGCTGTTACTCTGTCTGTGTGAATATTAAACTGTATCTGAATTTATGAATTGAATCTTAATTGTTTACCTATCCAACTTATGTTGTGGTTAGAAACTTCCTGCTAAAACCTGGCCAGTTATTAGTGGTACGTACTCTACCTATTCTATGTATGATGAAGCATTTGAACTCGACATGGCTGTATTCTCTAGATTGAAACTATATCATAAGAGATGCGGAGCATAGGATTAGAGATAGGTTAGATTCAAGCTCATATATTAAATATCTTTGAGAGACCTTTCGGGATATTTATGATCCGATCATCTGGTTATGTGAAATGGTATGAAATAGGAATAGTTATCTGTGTGCCTTTCTATTGCATGTTCTTGTTTGATTGTTGCCTTAGGAATGCTGCATGCTAGAACTGAACCTCTGATTACTATATGTAACTGCATGATTAGGGTTTTCAGATATAAGTTAATATTTATACAGTAGAGTGATGTGTGATAAGCATCAAATAGATAGTATATTTTACAGTAATTTATCCCTGTATTTATATACATTTTAGTGCATTTATATGATTTTAGATACTTATTTTGTTAATATTTGCAGAAATGTATTTTAATTAAAGATTGAAGAAAAGGGAGCAAAAACTAATCTGAAACTGAAGGAAATGAATAAATGAAGAAAAAGGAGCTTAAACCTTGAAGAAATGAAGACCAAAAGAGTTAAAATGAAGAATTGGGCCACAAAGAGAATAAAGTCCGGATATGAAGATTGAGAGTCCAAAAGTTAAGCCCAAGCCCGAAAATGGAATATTCTGGAATTTACATTCAACCGGCGGTTGGATTAACCAACCGGCGGTTGGGCTTTAGGGTTTAAAGGCGGTGCAGACACGTAGAGTTGGACCCGGATGCAAATAACTCCAACCGGCAGTTGGAGAACCCAACCGGCGGTTGGGAGGTCGGTTTTTAAAACTATAAATAGAGGCTCAAATTAGCTTAAACCGTATACGATTCAAGAATTCTAAAACCGAAAGTTAGGGTTTTAGGTCGACTTTAGTTGCGATTTTGGAGGTTAAAGAGCTAGGGTTTGAAGGTTTTTAACCCTAGGAAAAGCTAATTCGTCAATTGGTTCGATTTCTTTATCCTTGTAACTTTAATAACCTTATTGAGTTATTTATGATATTGTTTATTTGATTTAATTGTGAATTAGGTTTTCATTATATTTGTTTGAATGAATGTTTATTGAGTTTATTATCTGAATTATATGTTTATGTTGGAACTATATTATTGAATGTTTATTATACAAGAATTGTCTTTATTATAATATTTTAGTAATTATTCTTGACATAATTAGACTGATTTATATTAAACTAGGATGTCCATAAACTGTTTATATAAATTAAGTGATTGTGTTTATGTTTTGATCTTAACCTTATGCGATAAACTAAGAATAATTCATTAATATAAAGTAATACTGCGATTCAAGCCTAACCATAGAAATTGTATAATAAATTGATGATAGAGCTTATTAATTAGTAACACTTTGCGTAACCTTATGATTGTGTTGCTATGATGAGGATTTGACTTAACCCTAAATGATCTTCTACATTAGTAAATCACTAGTAATAATAGCCAACAAAGCAAATAGACATAAGTACATATAATAAGTTTAATAAATAATAGTTTGAATAATTATAATCTTTTATCCAATTGAGTATACCTAAGTTGTTCCTAAAACTTATCTATTAGAATCTGTATCAAAAATATAAATATAAATATGTTCGTTCGGAACTAAAACGTCCCCCTTATCTTGTAGATTATTGTAAATTGGATCCTTGTATTTAATTGTATTATAATTGTAAATATCTGTAATTAGAATAAATAGATAATTAGTTATAAATAAGAATCACGTTTTCTTGTGTTCCTTGTGTTCGAATTTGGACTTACTTATTAAGCTATATTACAGGAACGGGTCAATCTTGCCTGAATTGTGTGATAGTATTATTTAGTATTTCCTTAATTTAAACTTATTATTATAATTGCCTATACTTAGCACACATCAAGTTTTTGGCGCCGCTGCCGGGGAACACTTAACCGGTTGAACTTTTGTTTTACCGGGGGAGCGGTGTATTTTATTTTAAACTAATTATTTTACTTGTATAATTTTTATTTCTGATACTTTGCAAAATCAATAAGAAATATCGGCTCACCCATTGAGAATAATGACAAAAACAAAGGTATAAGGAGAGTAAAGCCCTACCTTATTGATTTATCATATAAGAGGTAAGGTGCTTCTCGAAAGAAATAGGTTTTTAATAAGCTTTGCGCTGACCTGTTTCTCCGCTTTTGTGTACTATCAATGGAGCTACCGAGATCTATTGACTAGCTTTGTAAAAGAAATTGAACAAAAATCACTGTAATTTCGAATTGTTGTATAAATAACTAACTTGCATAACCAACAAATAGGAAAATTTTGGGTTGGGTATTATTCTTTGATTATTTAATTTTGAATGTGTTTTATTATTAATTATCGGAATATATATACACCAACTTGAATATTATTAACTTATTATTAACATTTATTTTTGAATTTAAGGTACTACTAAATTCTGTTTTTGTTGCAGATGGATGTATGACCCGTACACTTCATCCGGATCCACTTAGTCCATTTGACGAACCAGAACGAGAATTTCATTCTAGAAGACGATTATCATACGCGCCACCTAATTCGCCAGAACAAGGAATTTCATCTGACGAAGACGATTTAATATTTCATAACAGTTTAGTCAAAACGGCTAAAAGAGGGTATTACTCCGATTCAGAGTTAGATAAAGTACCTTCGGGACAACATACAGTATATCCAAGAGAAGCTGAACCAAAACAAAGAGATATGGCAGACATAGCTAACATGATGCTTGAGGATTACATGATTCAAACTCGTGGAGATCCAAGACCGGGAGTGGTTAGGCCTGCTATAGCTAGAGAAGTAGAGTTTGAATTAAAAGGACAATTTCTGAAGGAATTGAGAGAGAATCCTTTCAGAGGAGAATATAAAGAAGATGCAAACGAGTTTTCACGAATGGAGGACGAATCTAAATAGGCTTATGTCGCAAGCCTATGTCGTAACTCATAGATTTGTGTCACAGCGTTATGTCGCTGAAACCTTTGATACGACACAGAGTTATGTCGCAGTAACCCTAATCGCGACACAAAGGTTGTGTCGCAGCTTATGTCGCAACTTCGAATGGAGCGGCGGCCAAAAACCCTAAAATTCGTAAGGTTCCGAAACCCTAACGAATTTTCACGAATGGAGGACGAATCTAAACTCAAAGATCTTCCAGAAAACCCAGAAATCAATCTAATATCACTTTCTATGAAGATCTAACACCAAAAACTATTAAATTTCAACCGAAAAACGTATCAAATGGATCCGATAACGCCAAATCTGAAGATTATGGCTCTGATACCACTTTGTAGGTTCCCTATACTGGACCTAAACCGAATCCTAAGAATCAAACGAAGTGCGGAATACAACGATTGATAATAATACATTAAACAAATAACACAAATCAAAACGAATCACTTGTATATTGATACTGATAGCCAATTAGCTTGAATACAAATGATCACTCAGAAAATACTCTCACAACTCACAAATTCGTTAACCCTTATTTCTGAGCCGAACTCGACTATTTATATTGAAAACCTAATCTGATCCATGCGACACAAGATGTGTCGCATAGCCGACTCATGCGACACAAGCCTTGTGTAGCAACTGCGACACAGATTGTGTCGCCTAATACAAATAATGTACTTACTTATTAAATACAAACGTTTAAACTATCGTAATTACATAACAAAACTAGCACAAGCTAAGACCAACTGACAGACACACTAAAGATGCATCAACAAAAACTTTAATTTATCATTGAAACATGATAAATAAGATTCTCATGAGATTATCAAGGTCATGATTGTTTTTTTTTTTTTTTTTGGTAAAGGGTAAAATTTACCCGGTAAATAAGGTCATGATTGTTCAATTAACTATACTTTTATTCTCCACTATGATTCTATTTTTCTTTTTTCCTTTTCACTTCTCTTTTTAATATCGATAGACTGTAAACAATTTTCAATCCATCAAGTCTAATCATGCCTTTAGAAGAACATTTAGTAATAAATTATAGTATAAAACTAAAAAGATAGAATAATAAATTTGACAATTTAAAGTTAAGACTCCCAAATTTTTATAAGTTAACATCACCAAACTGAAACTATTATAGTAAATTTATAATCGATATTGTTAAGAAAGCATGTACTATATTTGAATCACAAAATTTAAAATCCATCCCCTCACATTGTGAGGGAAAAATTAAACCTTGTTAATGATAACATCAGATAATACTGTATTTTTATATTAATTTATCCCTATATTTCTATACATTTTATTGTATTTATATGAGTTTAGATACTGATTTGCTTCATATTTCCAATTTAGGTCTAAAATACAAGAAAAATCAAGAAGAAATGAAGATTTGAAGAAATTAAGAGCCAAACATGAAGACTTAAAGGATAATATTGAAGATTGGGCCAAGAAATAAGTTAAGATTTGAAATTGAAGAAAAGTTAGCCCAAGATTGAGCCTGGCCCGAAGTTGGAAGATTCAGGAATTGAAGACCAACCGGCAGTTGGAATAATCAACCGATGGTTGAATATATATATATTACAAGTCGGTGAATATCGCAGAGTTGGACTTGGACTCCAAGTACTCCAACCGGCAGTTGGAATTACCAACCGGAGGTTGAACTGGCGGTTCAGAAAAACTATAAATAGAGGCCACGGTTAGATTAAACCGATATACGAATTTTAGAGGTAAAAGTCGATTGTAAAGATTAGAGTACGACTTTAAGTCGAATTTGGAGGCTAGGAGGCTAGGGATTGAAGACCTTCAACCCTAACGAAGATTAATTCAGTTTCTTTGGTTTGTTTCTAAGATCTTTTACTTACTAAATGACTGTTTATTTGTATTTGAATCTTATTTACATTCTAAATTGAATATTGATTATATCTTTAACATATTTGTTTAGATGAATAATGTTTGTATGATTATTTGAATATATGTTTATGTTATTTGATTCTATGAATGTTATTAAGGTTATATCTATATTAATTATATGATTATGATATTCATGCTATATAGGGAACCCTTGTGTGAATTGACTTAATAGTTTAGGTTTATGTTTTAATTATAACTTAAATAAACGAGACCTTGGTGATAGGTTATAATTATTACTGGATTAAACTATAATTGATTAGATAATAACATTCGGGACTTCGAAGTTAGTTAACCTTAATATACGTTGAAGCACTTAATAGAATAAATATTAATAACACACCTGGTGATTGTCGGCCTCGTTGTTAATATTTATAGGATATTGAGCCGGACCAAGGGATATATCTACTTTTATATTTCAACATAGATTAATTAGCTGACAAAAATAAATATATATGAGAATTTGAACACAACATAGCTAGTCTATATTAAATATATCTTCTATCTACCTTATTAAACTTAAATAATTCTTTAAATACTTTAGATTGTCTTGTATATCCTAATTCGATATCAAAAGTAAATATATGTTCGTTCGGAACTAAAACGTCCCCCTTTTATCTGTAATATTAATTGTAATTAAATGTGAATATTGTAAATATTAGTTTAGGGATTAATTAAAGATTCCACTTTTTCCCTGTGTTCGATACCTAGATTTACTTATATAGCTATACTATACGAACAGGTCAATCTTGCATGTATTATGTGATAGTATTATTTAGCATTTCCTTTTTTTAAAATTTGTTATTTTAATTGACTATACTTTCCGCACATCAAGTTTTTGGCGCCGCTGCCGGGGAACGCTTAACCGGTTGAACTTTTGTTCTGCCGGGGGGGAGCGGTAATTTTAAATTTTTCCATTGAAAAATATAAATTTTTGTAAATTATTAGTCAATCGAAAAATCGGCTCACCCATTGAGAGTACTAACAAAAACAAAGGTATAAGGAGAGTTAGCCCTGCTTCCTTTAAGAGGTAAGGAGCTTCTTGAAAGAGATATGTTTTTAATAAGCTTCGCGCTGACCTACTTCTCCACTTTTGTGTACAATCATTGGAGCTACCGAGGACTTTTGACTATTTTGTAAAAATGAATAATTGTTTAATTGTATATTATTTGTATAATATGTTTTATTTGAATTTAATAAATTCTAAACTATGTGATAATTTGTGTATACAGAATTCGTTAACTGTTAGTAAAATGGGAAATAAGCAAATGAAAATTTTGAATGAAACTGTGGAATGCAAGGATATTAGCATTGATGAACAATCTCTTAAGCTATCTAGTAACCCTACACTAGACACCATATCTGAAGATGAGGAAGAGGATTTAGAGAATATGTCTGAGGATGGAAAAGTTGATTTAGATTATAGTTCTGATGATGAGGATGTTGATCGAGAGAGGTTACCTGTGCCAGTAGTAGATACTAGAGATGGAATGATTCAGCTATTGGAAGTTGGTAAGGATGACACTTATTATGTTATGGATATCATTAGAGCATCAACTATTGAGTTCACACCTGTAACACCTGCATAATTAGGATAATTAATTATGCCTAATTGTTTGTAACTAGTTGTAATTAGTATGTAATAGGACTAATTACAGGCTCTATTTGTATATATATATAAGGTGATTTATATATATATGTGTGTACTTACGCGATTTGGATAAATCGTGCGAATTAACCGGACGGAGTCCGACACAGTTTACTTGGACGTTGGTGACAGAAATTTACTTAAATAATGAGAGCGTATTTTGTTATATAAAATACGCAACCGAACGAGCATTATTTATATATTATCGCGACGACATTTTAACTAACGCAACAAAACGTAATAAACGCGACTTAATAATTTAAATATCTCGACAAATGTTTTTATTATTATTAATTTCAAGGTATTTTATTTAAATACTCCAGTTACATTTTAAAACATAACTATTTGGTTAAATACTAAAAACGAACGATTAAACGATTAGGACACGGAGTAAACACTGGGTTTTGAGGAGTGTTTTTCCCTCCTTCCCTTTTGGGATCAGCCAACACCCCACCACCTCTCAATCTTCTTCTTTCATTTTCACTTATACAAAACACACACACACATTCTAAACTCTCTCCACCCATTTCTTACAAATTTTCGGAATCATCAAAGCAACCCACAAGATTCACATTTTCGGAATCACCACCAAGAGAGGAACAAGATTTACAAAGGCAACATACTCGTTTTCTTCCTTTTTCGGCCTCGATTTGCAATTGTAAGGATTTCTCTAAAAACTTAGATTTACTCATTTTGAGGTATTATTTTGATGTAATATGGTGTACACAACATAGATATAACTTAATACATGAAGAATACACGATTTTATAGCTCAAAAATGGGTTAGATTTGCGTTTTTGGTCCGAAATTCTTGAAACCCGAAAGTTTCTGGGCTGGTGTTCATCAATGCGACACAAGCCTTGTGTCGCATACTATGTCGCATAAACCATGTTGTGTCGTATTTTATGTCGTACTCTGTGTCGTACCTTTGTGTCGTAAACATTATACGACACAACCCTTATGTCGCTATTGATTTAGCATCGCAAGCTTTTGCGACACAATCACTGTGTCGCAGGGCTCTTGTGTCGCATTCCTCTGCGACACAACCACTGTGTCGCATACCAAACTTTAGTGTCGCAGATTGCGTCGCAAAAACACAGAAAACCATAATTTTAAAGTCAAAGTTACTGTACAAAAAAGTCAAATTTTACTGTAGCAGTACTGTAGCAATTTACTGTAGCAAAGTCAACATTTTAGAAATTTTGCTACAAACCGTCACCAACGGGCCCAAACATGTTTTCCAACAAACGAACAGTTACAAACATACGGACAAACATTGGCTATACTAGTTGTGTACAACTAAACGAAACATCTCGTGAGACGCATACTTACATAACTTCATATGAATAGGCATTTGAAGGTTACGGGTTCGAAGAACCTACTTGCTATATTTACTACTTGCTATTTGCTACGGCATATTACCAGACTCAGGTGAGTCTTACGGCCCCACTTTTACTATTTTATCTTATTGGGGGAGATACATGCTACTGATTTTTCTTGAACACAAGTACTAAACTGTTTACTATACCAAACGGAATTGCATGAGTTTACTTACAAACAGAAGTCTCTCCATCATATATCGTTAGTTATGGACTTAAGCGCGAACACTAGTTAATGGATCCATTAGGGAAATGACCCTCCCCACCCGGGGCAGTAGCGCTGCCACGTACTGATTTACACGTAGAAACGGGTGACTACTTATTCGTTACTGATGCTTGCTCATTTACGAGCATGTCACGGGAGCAAACTTATCACTTACGGGTTAAGCTTCGATTATGAGCCTCATGGCAACGGTATAAACTTACTTATTTACATTTGCTGGACTGCAAATACTGATTTTACGATTGCTGGATTGCAATGGCTGATTTTTACGCCTACGGGCATTACTAATGAAATCTCGTGTTCAAAGCCGATATTACTTACAAACCTGTGAGATTCACCAACCTTTTGGTTGACACTTTTTAGCATGTTTTCTCAGGTACCCGGATGGAGTAGGATTACTCCAGGATTTTAGCTAGAGTCGCATGATTTCAACACAACTGCATTAACGGAGATTCTTAGCATTATCTTTTGTACATTACGATTATGTAATAGAATCTCCCGCTATACGCGTGGACTCTAGGGGAAACTACATTTTGTATACGAAAACACTAAGTTTTCAAACATTATATCTATGGAATGTAACTAATTTACAAACGTTGCATATAGATGTCGTTTGCTTTATCTTTGTGCTGTGATATTTGATTAGTAACACCCCAAACTATGCTTCCGCAAAACAGTGAATTTCGGGGGTGTTACAGATTGGTATCAGAGCCTAAGGTTATAGTGAACTAGGTTGCATTTAGTGGGCCTAGACTATGACCGTTAGGCAGTATTCTCTTATTAGACATGACTGGTTCAGAAATTACAGCATACGACTTTAATTTAACATAGCCTGATCAACTATGTACAATTAAGGAAAGATGATGTAAGGTCTGAGATGATTATGTTGAACGGGGATACGTTAGTTGACTCTGACCACGAGAGAACCGGACCATTACTTGATACGTGCTAGACAATAGGCTGGATATGATATATGTATATATATTAGCCTCGTCTTACTTACATTCTGCCACAGGGATGGCAAACACACCACCTAATCCGTCACACTCTCACTCACATGGGTCACGGAACCCACGAGTAGCCAGGAGGAACACAAGGTCGCCTCGAAACAGCCCTTATCCTGTACATAACTCTCAGAACTCGGCACATCTCACGTTGCCAGTATTGGCTACCCAATTCCGCCGTCAGGAGCAAAGACTCGAAAGTCTTGAACGGGAACAACACCGAATGACCTACCTGCTTCGCCAAGCACTTGATCACATATCCCAACTCCAGCGAGAACAAGAGGATACCAACCTCTCTGTAAGCATAATTCAGGACTCAATGACCGCCGAATTAGGTGCGGATGAACTTGTAAGAAACCGACTAGAGGAATGTGAACAACGTTCACAGGAGACTGAGGATCACTCTCGTGTACTAGCACAACGACTGGCCTTAGTTGAAGACAATGCCAGGCAAACCAACAGGCTGGCAGAAACCGTGGACCGCCTTGTCGCGCTGATGGAACAGATTAATCTACATTAAGACTAGTGTAGTCTTTGTCTCGTAATCTAATGACTATCTAGCGCTATTCTATAAACTAGTCGGATGTAACAATTCCCGACACCTTTTGTAATATCTATGTAGGATGTAACCTTTGAACTCGCGTTATCCATCAAATATTCCTTGTTATTTCAACTCATATAAATTGTCATTTACCATATGATGTTATGTATTACTGCTTTTATACATGTACATCTGTGACAATTACAAGCTCCTACAAAATCTCATGTATCTTCATTTCTTTTATTGAAGAATCATGCCGCCAAAGACAAGACCATATACCGATGCCCAGATTACCTCCCTTATAACCCAGGCTGTTACTGAAGCCTTGGCTCGGAATACTCCACCAAGTTCCACGAGGAACAGCGATGCCGCTGAAACCTCTGCTGCTAAACCTTGTTCTTACAAGGACTTCCAGAACTGCAAACCTCTAAACTTTGCAGGTACCGAGGGAGCTATCGGTCTAGTACGCTGGATCGAGAAAGTTGAGTCTGTATTTCTTATCTGCAACTGTGCGGAGGGAGATAAGGTTAAGTTCTCCGTTAGTACTTTTACTGACACCGCACTCACCTGGTGGAACACTTATGCCCAGACTGTGAGTGTTGCTACTGCTTACCAACTCCCGTGGGAGGAGTTGAAAGAAATGTTGAGGGGCGAGTACTGCCCCAGGGATGAATTGAAACAACTGGAAATGGAATTCTGGAACCACAAGATGCAGGGTGATGATATCACCGGATACACCAACCGTTTCCATCAACTGGCACTCCTGTGCCCAACCATGGTCGATCCTGAGTACAAGAGGATCGAGAAATTCATCGATGGACTTCCCGAGAGACTACAAGACCTGGTGACTTCATCCAAACCGGGTACTATTCAGAGCGCCATCCGTATGGCCCATGAACTAACGGCAAATTCTGTCCGCCGTGGCACAACTTCAACCCCATCTGCAAACAACAAACGCAAGTGGGAAGGTAACCCCAACTCATCCAACCAAACCTCCAACAAAAAGCCTGAGTACATTAAGGCTTATTTTTCGGGGACTTCGGAAAAGAAAGGGTACAGCGGGAACAAGCCTTACTGTTCCAAATGCAGCCGCCATCATGACGGTTCTTGCCCTTGCTCCAACTGCAAACGGTTCGGGCATCTAGCCAAGGATTGCCGAACCAACATTTCTACCCCCAACACCAATGCACCAAAGGCCTGCTTTGGGTGCGGAAATTCAGGGCACTTCAAGAAAGATTGCCCAAAGCTGAAAAACAACAACAACCCTGCTCGTGGTAGAGCATTCGTTATCAAGGCTGGGGAAGCCAGACAAGACCCGAATGTCGTGACGGGTACGTTCCTTCTCAACGACCTTACTGCTTCTGTATTATTTGATACCGGTGCCGATAGAAGCTTCATTTCTGAGAAATTTAGCCCTTTACTTGATATAACTCCCACTGCCTTAGATACTAAATACATTGTTGAATTAGCTAATGGCAAACTGATTGAGACTGATAGCATCATACACAACTGTACACTTAACCTCACGAGCGAAACGTTTCCCATTGATTTAATCCCTGTCGAGATCGGCAGCTTCGATATTATTGTCGGTATGGATTGGTTGTCCAAGCACCGAGCTGAAATCATCTGTCATGACAAACTCGTTCGCATACCTCTTGTCTCCGGTGGAACCTTAGTCCTACAAGGGGAGACCGGTAGACGGAATCTGAATATTGTATCCTGTCTGAAAACGAGAAAATATCTACGAAAAGGGTATCAAGCCATCCTCGCACATGTAACGGAGAAGAAGTCGGAGGAGAAGCGACTTGAGGATGTTCCGATCGTGCGGGATTTCCCGGAAGTCTTTCCTGAAGACTTGCCCGGACTTCCGCCACCTAGACAAGTTGAATTTCAAATCGAACTTGTGCCCGGAGCTGCACCCGTGGCACGAGCTCCTTACCGTTTAGCACCATCCGAAATGCAGGAGTTGTCTAACCAACTACAGGAACTCCTGGACAGAGGATTCATTCGACCAAGTTCCTCACCTTGGGGAGCTCCGGTCTTATTCGTGAAAAAGAAAGATGGATCTTTCCGCATGTGTATCGACTACCGAGAGCTGAATAAGCTAACCATAAAGAATCGGTACCCACTTCCTAGAATCGATGACCTGTTTGACCAACTCCAGGGATCGAGTGTTTACTCAAAGATTGATCTACGATCGGGTTATCATCAACTCCGAGTCCGTGACAATGATATCCCAAAGACAGCTTTCCGAACTCGTTATGGGCATTACGAATTCCAAGTGATGCCATTCGGGTTGACCAACGCACCGGCCGTATTCATGGACCTTATGAATCGGGTGTGCAAACCATATCTTGACAAATTCGTCATTGTGTTCATCGACGATATACTGATTTACTCGCGCAACGAGCAGGAACATGCTCAACATCTGAAAACCATTCTTGGACTTCTGAAACACGAAGAGTTATATGCCAAATTCTCTAAGTGTGAGTTCTGGATTCGAACCGTTCAATTCCTCGGGCACGTGATTGACAGCCAAGGAATTCATGTTGATCCCGCCAAGATTGAAGCAATAAAGGGCTGGGAGTCACCGACCACTCCAACCGAAGTGAGACAATTCTTAGGTCTTGCTGGTTATTACCGCCGATTCATCGAAAACTTTTCAAGAATAGCTGTTCCCCTAACCACACTGACTCAGAAAGATAAGAAGTTCGATTGGACTGATAAACAAGAATCAGCTTTCCAGCTATTGAAAAACAAACTTTGCAGTGCACCAATCTTGTCCTTACCCGAGGGCACCGATGATTTCGTGGTTTACTGCGACGCCTCACACCAAGGACTTGGTTGTGTGCTAATGCAACGAGAAAAGGTCATTGCCTATGCCTCACGACAACTGAAAATCCACGAGAAAAATTATACGACCCACGACCTCGAGTTAGGTGCTGTGGTCTTTGCATTGAAAATCTGGAGACATTACCTCTACGGCACGAAAAGCACTATATTTACCGATCACAAAAGTCTCCAACACATATTCGATCAGAAAGATCTAAACATGAGGCAACGTCGCTGGGTTGAGTTACTTAGTGACTACGACTGCGAGATCAAATACCATCCGGGCAAGGCTAACGTAGTTGCCGATGCCTTAAGCCGAAAAGAACGAGTGAAACCCCTTCGAGTTCGAGCACTTTCCATGACAATTCATACCGAGCTTCCTGCTCAAATCCTTACCGCTCAACTTGAAGCACTCAACGACGAAAACTTGAAAAATGAAGCCTTGCGAGGCTTGGATAAACAATTCGAAATCAAACCCGATGGAACTCGATACTTCTCTAACCGGGTGTGGTTACCCAAATTCGGAAACTTGCGAGATTTGGTGATGGCTGAAGCTCACAAATCTCGATACTCTATACATCCTGGTTCTGACAAGATGTATCACGACGTCAAAGGGTTGTATTGGTGGCCTAACATGAAAGCTGACATTGCCTTGTACGTCAGTAAATGCCTAAGCTGTTCCAAAGTCAAGGCCGAACACCAAAGACCCTCGGGGTTGCTCCAACAACCTGAAATTCCTCAATGGAAATGGGAACAGATTTCCATGGACTTCATTACCAAACTACCGAAAACTTCGAGTGGTTGCGATACCATTTGGGTGATCGTGGACCGTCTCACGAAATCTGCTCATTTTCTGGCCATCAAGGAAACCGACAAGATGGAGCGTCTGACTCGCATCTATGTCAAAGAAATCATCTCGCGACACGGTGTACCTATCTCGATCATCTCGGATAGGGACAGCCGTTTTACTTCTAACTTTTGGCAATCGCTACAGAAATCTCTTGGTACTCGTCTGGATATGAGTACTGCTTATCACCCGCAAACAGATGGCCAAAGCGAGCGAACTATTCAAACACTGGAGGATATGTTACGAGCCTGCGTAGTTGACTTCGGTACTTCTTGGGAAAATCACTTACCGTTGTGCGAATTCTCGTACAATAACAGTTACCATACCAGCATAAAGGCTGCACCCTTCGAGGCACTTTACGGGCGTAAGTGCCGATCACCTATCTGTTGGACTGAGTTAGGAGATTCCCAACTCACGGGTCCAGATATTATTCAGGAAACTACTGAGAAAATCATCGGTATCCAAAACCGGCTGAAAGCCGCACGTGATCGTCAGAAAAGCTATGCTGACGTGAGACGCAAACACCTTGAGTTCCAGGTAGGGGACAAGGTACTTCTCAAAGTGGCACCGTGGAAGGGTGTCATTCGATTCGGAAAGCGAGGCAAACTAAATCCTAGATACATCGGACCATTCGAAATCCTGGAAAGGATTGGTCCAGTGGCATACCGCCTGCAACTTCCTGCTGAACTTAGCAGCGTACACAACACATTCCACATTTTTAACTTGAAGAAATGTCTGTCTGACGAGACACTGATTATACCGCTCGACGAAATCCAAATCGATGATAAACTTCATTTTGTCGAGGAACCTATGGAAATCATGGACCGTGAGGTCAAACGATTGAAACAGAGTCGTATTCCCATCGTAAAGGTCAGGTGGAATTCTAGGCGCGGCCCTGAGTTCACCTGGGAACGGGAAGACCAAATGCGACAGAAATACCCACATCTCTTCCCAGATAACGCACCGTCCGTGCACTCAAGCTAATTTCGGGACGAAATTTCTTTAACAAGGGGAGAATGTAACACCTGCATAATTAGGATAATTAATTATGCCTAATTGTTTGTAACTAGTTGTAATTAGTATGTAATAGGACTAATTACAGGCTCTATTTGTATATATATATATAAGGTGATTTATATATATATGTGTGTACTTACGCGATTTGGATAAATCGTGCGAATTAACCGGACGGAGTCCGACACAGTTTACTTGGACGTTGGTGACAGAAATTTACTTAAATAATGAGAGCGTATTTTGTTATATAAAATACGCAACCGAACGAGCATTATTTATATATTATCGCGACGACATTTTAACTAACGCAACAAAACGTAATAAACGCGACTTAATAATTTAAATATCTCGACAAATGTTTTTATTATTATTAATTTCAAGGTATTTTATTTAAATACTCCAGTTACATTTTAAAACATAACTATTTGGTTAAATACTAAAAACGAACGATTAAACGATTAGGACACGGAGTAAACACTGGGTTTTGAGGAGTGTTTTTCCCTCCTTCCCTTTTGGGATCAGCCAACACCCCACCACCTCTCAATCTTCTTCTTTCATTTTCACTTATACAAAACACACACACACATTCTAAACTCTCTCCACCCATTTCTTACAAATTTTCGGAATCATCAAAGCAACCCACAAGATTCACATTTTCGGAATCACCACCAAGAGAGGAACAAGATTTACAAAGGCAACATACTCGTTTTCTTCCTTTTTCGGCCTCGATTTGCAATTGTAAGGATTTCTCTAAAAACTTAGATTTACTCATTTTGAGGTATTATTTTGATGTAATATGGTGTACACAACATAGATATAACTTAATACATGAAGAATACACGATTTTATAGCTCAAAAATGGGTTAGATTTGCGTTTTTGGTCCGAAATTCTTGAAACCCGAAAGTTTCTGGGCTGGTGTTCATCAATGCGACACAAGCCTTGTGTCGCATACTATGTCGCATAAACCATGTTGTGTCGTATTTTATGTCGTACTCTGTGTCGTACCTTTGTGTCGTAAACATTATACGACACAACCCTTATGTCGCTATTGATTTAGCATCGCAAGCTTTTGCGACACAATCACTGTGTCGCAGGGCTCTTGTGTCGCATTCCTCTGCGACACAACCACTGTGTCGCATACCAAACTTTAGTGTCGCAGATTGCGTCGCAAAAACACAGAAAACCATAATTTTAAAGTCAAAGTTACTGTACAAAAAAGTCAAATTTTACTGTAGCAGTACTGTAGCAATTTACTGTAGCAAAGTCAACATTTTAGAAATTTTGCTACAAACCGTCACCAACGGGCCCAAACATGTTTTCCAACAAACGAACAGTTACAAACATACGGACAAACATTGGCTATACTAGTTGTGTACAACTAAACGAAACGTCTCGTGAGACGCATACTTACATAACTTCATATGAATAGGCATTTGAAGGTTACGGGTTCGAAGAACCTACTTGCTATATTTACTACTTGCTATTTGCTACGGCATATTACCAGACTCAGGTGAGTCTTACGGCCCCACTTTTACTATTTTATCTTATTGGGGGAGATACATGCTACTGATTTTTCTTGAACACAAGTACTAAACTGTTTACTATACCAAACGGAATTGCATGAGTTTACTTACAAACAGAAGTCTCTCCATCATATATCGTTAGTTATGGACTTAAGCGCGAACACTAGTTAATGGATCCATTAGGGAAATGACCCTCCCCACCCGGGGCAGTAGCGCTGCCACGTACTGATTTACACGTAGAAACGGGTGACTACTTATTCGTTACTGATGCTTGCTCATTTACGAGCATGTCACGGGAGCAAACTTATCACTTACGGGTTAAGCTTCGATTATGAGCCTCATGGCAACGGTATAAACTTACTTATTTACATTTGCTGGACTGCAAATACTGATTTTACGATTGCTGGATTGCAATGGCTGATTTTTACGCCTACGGGCATTACTAATGAAATCTCGTGTTCAAAGCCGATATTACTTACAAACCTGTGAGATTCACCAACCTTTTGGTTGACACTTTTTAGCATGTTTTCTCAGGTACCCGGATGGAGTAGGATTACTCCAGGATTTTAGCTAGAGTCGCATGATTTCAACACAACTGCATTAACGGAGATTCTTAGCATTATCTTTTGTACATTACGATTATGTAATAGAATCTCCCGCTATACGCGTGGACTCTAGGGGAAACTACATTTTGTATACGAAAACACTAAGTTTTCAAACATTATATCTATGGAATGTAACTAATTTACAAACGTTGCATATAGATGTCGTTTGCTTTATCTTTGTGCTGTGATATTTGATTAGTAACACCCCAAACTATGCTTCCGCAAAACAGTGAATTTCGGGGGTGTTACAACACCAGAACAAAAACGCATCATAGAGAAGATTGAAAAAGAATATGAGCAGTGGTATAATCCTAATCGCATTCAAATGGTGAACTATTTTGAAAAATATGTAACCGAACTAAGGGATACGTTCTATCAGCAAGAAGCTCAGGAGGAAGATTTCTTTGAAGGCCAGAAGATTCTTTATTCTTGTGTTTATAGAGCATTGACGAGATACCCGTTTCCTTACTCAGATAAACAAATGAGTTCACTAGAATCTTATAGGGCTCAGATAGATTGGACAACTGGAGATCCAACTCAGATGGCAGATATTAGTTTGATAGAAGAATTGCAGCAACTAATAAGTTTGATGGAACAACAAGATCATAAGAACTGTAGCACTTATTATGTAGACTGCACAGTGGAGTTTTATGTGCAACAAATGATTAATGATTTGTATTATCCTGCACAAGATGAGCAGAGGAGGAAAGTTCCGAAATGGATATCTGAAGTGGCAATAGTTAATGTTGCAAATTATGTGATTATGGAACTTAAGTCGATATTTCATGGAGTACATCACTATTGTCATATAGATCTATTTCAGTTAGGGTTGTCACAAATTTATACTAAGATGATAATCATTTTTAAATTTTCGGGATTGCTATTCACTGAATGTCAGAAAGGGTTGTAATAAGCATCAAATAGATAGTATATTTGATAATAATTTATCCCTATATTTATATACATTTTAGTGCATTTATATGATTTTAGATACTTATTTTGTTAATATTTGCAGAGATGTATCCAAAACTGAAAGAAACTGAAGAAAAAGGAGTTTAAAACTTACAGAAATGAAGACTAAAAGTGTTAAAATGAAGAAATGGGCCAAAATGAAGATTAAAACCCGTTAAAGAAAAGAAGAAGCCCAAAAGTGAAGTCCAACCCGTTTTTAAGAACATTCTGGAATTCAGTCCAACCGGCGGTTGGTGTATTAGGGTTGTAAGGCGGTGGAGACACGTGGAGTTGGACCAGGATTCAAAAAGCTCAACCGGCGGTTGGGATATCCAACCGGCGGTTGGGAGGTCGGCCAGAAAAAGTATAAATAGAGGCTTAAGTTTAGGTTTTTGATATACGATTCAAGAATACCAAAACCGATTATTAGAGTTTAAGGTCGACTTAAGGTGCGATTTTGGAGGTTAAGGAGCTAGGGTTTGAAGGTTTTTAACCCTAGGAGAAGCTGGTTCGACAATTGGTTCGGTTTCTTTATCCTTGTAACTTTAATAACCTTATTGAGTTAATTTATGGATAATGTTTATTTGATTTACTTGTTAATTAGGTTTTCGTTATAGTTATTGGAATGAATGTTTATTGAGTTTATTATATGAATTATATGTTTATGTTGGAACTATATTATTGAATGTTTATTATACAAGAATTGTCTTTATTATGATATATTGATGATTGTTCTTGACATAGTTAGACTGATTTATATTAAACGAGGATGACCATATTAAGTTTATATAAATTAAGTGATTGTGTTTATGTCTTGATCTTAACCTTATGCGATATACGAAGAATGATTCATTAATATAAAGTAATATTGTGATTCAAGCCTAACCTTAGAAATTGTATTAAAAAACTGTTGATAGATCTTATTAATTAGTGATACTTTGCGTAACCTTATGACTGTATTGCTATGATGAAGATTAGCTTAACCTTAAGTAATTTTCTACATTAGTAATTCACCAGTAATAATAGCCAACAAAGCAAATAGACATAAGTACATATAATAGGTTTAATAAATAATAGTTTGAATAATTATAATCTTCTATCCATCTGAGTATTATTAAGTTGTTCCTAAAACTTATCTATTAGAATCTGTATCAAAATATAAATATAAATATGTTCGTTCGGAACTAAAACGTCCCCCTTATCTTGTAGATTATTGTAAATTGGATCATTTATTCATTTGTATTATAATTGTAAATATTTGTAATTAGAAATAAATAGATAATTAGTTATAAATAAGAATCACGTTTCTTGTGTTCCTTGTGTTCGAATTTGGACTTACTTATTAAGCTATATTACATGAACGGGTCAATCTTGCCTGAATTGTGTGATAGTATTATTTAGTATTTCCCGAATTTAAAACTTGTGATTATCATTGCCTATACTTAGCACACATCAGGTTGATACAACTATTACTTAGGGAAATTGAAGAAGTGTTTAGATTTCCTACGGTTGGAAAATATGATGTTTTACATTTAGGATTTTATGGATTTATAGACGAATTAAGGCGTGAGCATCAAGAACGTGAAACAAATGAGGAAGATGGATGCAAGGTGATTGATGAGAAAGGACCTATAGCTAAAGCAATAAAGAAAATGATGAGAGAATTCTATGAATTGCAAATAGCAGCAAAAGAACATCACAAACATTTTGAAGATTACACTGCCGAAGTTCCTGATATCACCAAAACAATGTTTAAGTATTTTTAAGAATCTTTCCACCCAACCAAAGAATCCCTATAACCTTTATGCTACCCAATGGTTACTATGCTTCTGCACTAGCTCGAGAATGGGTTCAACAACCTTGAAGAGATTCACAACATTCCATTTACCATTTGCATTTTCATTTTATTAATAGTTATGATTTCGATTTTTTAAGACTTGTTTGACAATTGCTATATCTTTTTAATTTATATGAGTTATTTTAGGAATTATGAGTGTTTTTTAATGGTGGTTACAATTTATATGTCTAAATATTATTTCTTAAATAATGTTCAAATATTTTCATATTCATCTCGGTTATATTATTTAAGGTATGGTACTTTTTCAAGTCAATAACCATAATTTCTTCTAGCATGAAAATCATCTTAAGGTTTCATATTATTGGATTTTCTTTTCAATTCTCACTTGCATAAGTTTTTTTTTATGTAACTTTGAAATGATTAATATGTTCGTCTAAAATATAAGGGTTATTGTACAGAATAAATTGTTTAAATATTTTAATAATATAATGGAAGTAGGTATGCAAAATTGATCTAAGTTAAGAAGAAATTTTTTTATATAGAACTCATATCATACATGCGACGTTCATAATATTTTGTTAAATTTATTGATCGATAGGTTATTCTTTGAATAATGATATTATCTTTGTCTTCTTTATAAGGTATGGATACATTACCATAGTTTTGCATTTTCTATTTGATTATGATTTATAGTTAGGGTTTATTTAATCCGAATTGTATGTACATTTTTGTTATAAAAATAATTGAGTATAAAATGTTTTCTATTGGATGATGATATGAAGTATTTATGTAGAAATGATTTTAATTGACTATTTTAAGTAAATAAAGTTTGTTTAGTATAGTTTGACAGTATTAAAAACTGTTGTGTGATCATGACTTAGTAAGTTTTATTAAATAATACATATACTATTATTAGGAGTTAAATTTTTATCTTTATTCTAAATTTTATTATTATTATTATTATGATTGTTATGTTTGTTGGTAGTTTAATTTGTTTTTGCAGCATTATGAACTTTGAGGGTGTGTTCACTGGAAACCCTCACGAGACTATAACTCGTCCACTCGGGATACCGAGGGGTTTAAAGGCTTATTGTATATGCTAAATGCAATCGTGATTAACTATGAAAGTGTGGATGTTGTATATTATTTATAAGGATCGAAGAGAACAACCAAATTACAGTTAGCCGATAATGAATTCTATAAATTCAGTCAGGGGAGTTGATTATTAAATATTAGTTTGATGCTTATTAATGTTAGTTTATGAAAATATTCTACTTGAGGACAAGCAGAACTTAAGTGTGGGGATATTTGATAACATCAAATAATACTGTATTTTCATATTAATTTATCCCTATATTTCTATACATTTTATTGTATTTATATGAGTTTAGATACTGATTTACTTCATATTTGCAATTTAGGTCTAAAATACAAGAATTGAAGAAAAGGAACGAAAAAGGAGCTAAATGAAGAAAAATCAATAAGATTTGAAGATTTGAAGAAATTAAGAGCCAAACATGAAGACTTAAAGGATAATATTGAAGATTAGGCCAATAAGTTAAGATTTAAAATTGAAGAAAAGTTAGCCCAAGATTGAGCCTAGCCCGAAGTTGGAAGATTCTGGAATTGAAGACCAACCGACGGTTGGAATAACCAACCGGTGGTTGAATATATTTATTACAAGTCGGTGAAGATCGTAGAGTTGGACTTGGACTCCAAATACTCCAACCGGCGGTTGAAATTACCAACCGGCGGTTGAACTGGCGGTTCAGAAAAACTATAAATAGAGGCCACGGTTAGATTAAACAAATATACGAATTTTAGAGGTAAAAGTCGATTGTAAAGGTTAGAGTACGACTTTAAGTTGAATTTGGAGGCTAGAAGGCTAGGGATTGAAGATCTTCAACCCTAATGAAGATTAATTCAGTTTCTTTGGTTTGTTTCTAAGATCTTTTACTTACTAAATGACTGTTTATTTGTATTTGAATCTTATTTACATTCTAAATTGAATATTGATTATATTATATCTTTAACATATTTGTTTAGATGAATAATGTTTGTATGATTATTTGAATATATGTTTATGTTATTTGATTCTATTAATGTTATTAAGGTTATATCTATATTGATTATATGATTATGATATTCATGCTATATAGGGAACCCTTGTGTGAATTGACTTAATAGTTTAGGTTTATGTTTTAATTATAACTTAAATAAACGAGACCTTGGTGATAGGTTATAATTATTACTAGATTAAACTATAATTGATTAGATAATAACATTCGGGACTTCGAAGTTAATTAACCTTAATATACGTTGAAGCACTTAATAGAATAAATATTAATAACACACCTGTTGATTGTCGGCCTCGTTGTTAATATTTATAGGATATTGAGCCGGACCAAGGGATGTATCTACTTTTATATTTCAACATAGATCAATTAGCTGACAAAAATAAATATATATGAGAATTTGAACACAACATAGCTAGTCTATATTAAATATATCTTCTATCTACCTTATTAAACTTAAATAATTCTTTAAATACTTTAGATTGTCTTGTATATCCTAATTCGATATCAAAAATAAATATATGTTCGTTCGGAACTAAAACGTCCCCCTTTTATCTGTAATATTAATTGTAATTAAATGTGAATTTGTAAATATTAGTTTAGGGATTAATTAAATATTCCACTTTTTCCCTGTGTTCGATACCTGGATTTACTTATATAGCTATACTATACGAACGGGTCAATCTTGCATGAATTGTGTGATAGTATTATTTAGTATTTCCTTTTTTAAAAACTTGTTATTTTAATTGACTATACTTTCCGCACATCAGTTAATATAAATTAGGGTTAATAGACGAATATCTTACCCTATTTTGCGAAATGTTCAACTAAGTTACTGGACTATTAATTTTTTCAATTGAATTACTAAACTTAAAACAACATCACATTTTACACCTTAGGAAGGTACATCCCAACTATGAAGTTAATCATTATATGTAGGTTACTTATCTTATAAATGTTAACACCAAGATCCATTTACTTATCTTAAGAATTTAATAAAGTTACTTAACTTATAAATATCACAATGTAAAAAAGTCTAATTTATATATGAAAATAGTTTAGTAATTCAATTGAATAATTTAGTAATCTAAAAACTTACTTAAACATTTTCGCAAAGTATACTCACATATATATCTATTTACCTTATAAACTAAGGAATTTGTTTGGTGGCAAACATATTATGATCACATTTGAAAGCATGCTGATGAACGCCAAAATGTGCTATTTTATAGTACTAATTACTCTTTAGTTTGATTAATTTCTTATGCATTTTATTTGAATTCGATACTCATTTCGTTCATATTTGCATTTAGGAATTTTCTGGAGCTTGAATCGGAAAAGAAACTGAAAATGTGCGAGAATTGAAGAAAAGAAGTTAAAAATAAGAAAGATTGAAGATGGTGGTCGCTGGTGAAAAAAGTTGGAAATTATGATCCATACGGCGTATGGATGAAGTGAGCCGGGCCGCCAGAATACGCGGGTCAGATCCATGGGCTTTTCAATCCATACGGCGTATGGAATTCCATACGGCGTATGGATTGATTCGGCAGAAACCCTAAATACTTCATTTTGCTCTCATTTTGAGGGACCACTTCACATTCTTTTCTCCAGTCGATTTCTTCATATATAAAACCATTTTCTGGAGCTTTTGGAGGAGAAAAGAGCAAGAGGAATCAAAGACTTCCATTCGTTCAATCATTATCTCGTTATTTCGGTTCGAATACACTTTTCTTTTCATTTGATTATGAATTGTGATATGTTTAAGATTCTGATTTTCTGTGATAATATGAGTGGCTAAGTTTTTCATACAATTGCTTAGATGATAATACTCGGATGATGATTTGATTGTTGAATTGCTAGTTAATATTGAATTTTATGGATGTTTATATGTTTATCCGAAGATCCATGTTTAATTGTTGAATCTTGATGATAACCTAGCGTGATGATCCATTGATTTATGACTGAGTTCTCTATTGATTGATCATTATTGATGATTGTTGGTTTTAATTGATGATTATCACTAAATAGATTGAGTTTGATAGGCTAGGATCAATTATTGTTAAGAATTGGCAATGAATGTGATAACTAGTAATAGTTATAGACTTTGTTGATTCAAGTTATAAGGATAAATCATACAAACGGTGTAGTTATAATTTATAATGCAATTTGGTGGATAACGTTAAATTGAACTGTTAGCGGGTTGAAAACAACTTTATATCTTTCTGAATTGTGTTTAATCAATTAATCCTGCAAAGATGGTTGATACATTTGTCATGTCACAATGAAGTTCATACATTAGCAATTCAATAAAGTGATAATCGGATTCTGAGGAACTAGTCTAAGCAATTGTACTTCTTTTACCATTTGAATTTAATCTTTTATTTTAATTAAGTTATTTTATTATTTCTTTATTTTATAATTAAGTTTTATTTAATAAATCATTTCTTTTTATAATTGTTACTCATTTGTTCGATCGGAATTAAAACGTCCCACTTTTTACTGCTTTAACTAATTGTAGCAATTTTCAATTTGTTGATATTGACATCCGTTCCCTGTGTTCGACTCGGACTTACTAAACTATACTATATATGATCAGGTATTCTTGCCTGTGTTGTGTGTAGTAAGTTAGGTATTTTCCATTTTAAAACTAAAACCCCGTTTACACGACATCAAGTTTTTGGCGCCGCTGCCGGGGAGCAGTTTGTATTAATTAAATAAATTGGAAGTTGTCTTTTGTTTATAATTTTTAGTTAATTTATTATTTATTTGTTACTTGATTAGTTAATTTCTTTTTCACTATTACTTATAAGTTAGGGTAGTCAGGTAGCCTGTTCTGCTGATTTTCCAGGTACGATACGTGAGTTTATGACCCACTCAACTATTCCAAACCCAACTGACCCTTTTGAAGAACCCGAACGTATATTCCATCAAAGAAGACGCGCCGCTTCAGCACCACCGAACTCATCGTTAACCAATAACCTTTTTACCCCATGAACTAGGAACTACCGTTCGTATTTAGAAAGCGATTTTGGAGAGTGCCTACGATTTCTTTTTAACGATCAACCAGATAAAACAATGGCAGAAGATGTTGGTACATGTTTAGTGTCTGTCAGTTGGTCTAGCTCGTAGTTTGTAATTAGATTGAGTTTCCTGACTCCTGCGACGTAGCGCGTAACGTCGCAGGTGCGACGTCAGGTATTGGGCCTGCGACGTAGTCTACGTCGCATGGGCTTGGGCCTGCGACGTCGTGTGCGACGTCGCAGGTGCCAAATTTTGTATTTAAGCAATTTACGTTTTCTGTTTTAGGGTTGACGAAACCCTAAACGCTATTTGTCGAAATCCCTGTAATCTGATCGATTATAATACAATATAATACATTTCGTTTGATATTCATTGAGTATTTGATTATTCGTGTGATTGTTAGTGATCTAATTGTTATTTCCGCTAGCGATTAGATTGACTCGGTGCCGTATAGATCCAAGGTTAGGGACAAACAACTGGTATCAGAGCCAGAAAGTGCTCGTTTTGGCGATTCGGATCGAGTTTGGGATTTAAAAGGACGTGATATTCGTGAGTTTTCGTGTTTATCACGTTTGTTTTGTGTTTTTACAGGTTTTCGATCATTATTACTGGGATTATTGAAGGTTTCTGTCGTTCGACATTCGTGGTTTTGGTTTTAGGGTTAAAAATTCGTTTTTAGGGTTTGTGGCCGATGCTCAGCGTGTTTTGCGACGTTACCTGCGACGTCAGCTGCGATGTCGCGTTCGACGTAGTGTTTTGGACTTTAATTAGTCTGTGCGACGTACTGTTGCGACGTCATCCGCGACGTCGTTATTTTGACTTTAATTAGTCTTCTGCGACGCTGTGTTGCGACGTCTTGTTGCGACGTAGTGTGATTCTGCGACGTCCTCTGCGACGTCATCTGCGACGTACCTCTCAACGTCGCATATTTCTGATTCTTAATTGAATCCTTTGCTTTTTGCGACGTACCTATCGCCGTCGCATAATCTTTGTGCGACGTACTCATCTACGTCGCTAATATCAGAAGTTTGATTTTTTTTTTTTTTTTTGATTAAGTAATTACAATGGCAGCTGATAAAGAGGATATTAGAGGATTGAGAGAAATGATCAAACAAAGTAATGACATAGGTTCAAGTAATAAACCTCCACTATTTACTGCGGACATGGATTATGTTTACTGGAGAGACCGAGTTGAGCAATACATTGATTTTCATTGTCCAGAATTATGGGGATCATTACGTGAGCGTTATGTAGCTCCTTTAGCTGAAGGGGAATACCGTGGTATTCGTCCTGCTAAGACCTATAAAGCTATGTCTCCAGAGGAGAAGAAAGATTTTGATACTAAAAGAAAGTCTTTTTCAATGATTAAAATGTGTCTAACCAAGGATGTTCTATGGCTTTTCAGAACTCATGAAACAGCCTTTGATTTATGGAAGGCAATTGAAACTCGTTGTGGAGGAAATGATAAGTACAAGGAAGCCAAGCTCGAACTGATTAAGAAACAGTACGATATCTTTGACATCCTTCCTAATGAAGACACGACTTCTTTATTCACTAGGTACTCACGGTTAGTTGGTGAGTTGTTTGAAGGGGGTTATACTTTTCCTTCAATTGAAGTAAATAAGAAGCTACTGGATGTGTTGCCAAGTTCTTGGGATGTTAAAGTTCAATTTTTAAAAGAAAATGAAGAACTTGCAAACATGTCTTTGGATACGTTGATAGGGGATCTTCAAGCTCACGCGATGGAGATTAAGAAGAAAGAAACTAGGTCTGGTGCTGCTGTTCAGAATCCTAGTGTGTATGGTGTTCAGATCAACTCTGGAAAGACTTATGGATCTGGAGTCGCCTTCGTGACAAATACAAATGCTTCATCAACCTCTTCTTCTTCTTCCGATGGGATTCATTCTGTTTTCATGACTGGACCTTCTTCAAATCAACAACAGGTTCAAGTCTCACCTGCTATTCAGGAGCAAGCTGCCATTTACACAGCTTTCAAGCTCATACAAGGATTTGGTTACTCAACCGAATCTTACTTTGGAACTGACTAAGGAAGACTATGCTCAGCTTGATGAAGATGATCTGGAGCAAATGGATCTAACTTGGAATGTGGCAATGATCACCCGAAGAATTCAAAAGTTCTTGCAGAGGACAGGGCGTAAAAGCTTGGAAGGTGATGGAAAGACTGGCTTTGGATTTAACAAGAGTAAGGTCCGATGTTACAATTGTCAAAATTTGGGTCACTTCGCCAGGGAGTGCGAGAAACCCAAAATGCCAGCATCAGGATTCACAACACCTTCTACTCCTCCAAAGGCCAAAGAAATGGAAGTTACCAAGAAAGGGCCTGCTGATAATGCCCTAATTGTTTTCGAGCCCACAAGTCAGGATTGGACGGCTGTCTCCCAGCAATACCAACAGTGTCTGATGGCTCACATTGTGAATGAGGTACCTGATGAACCGTTAAATTGTATCTCATGCATTAAGTTAACTGAATCTCTAAAGGCATATCAGACAGACACCGCTGAGTTGAGGAAAAAGAATGAAAAACTAACCAAGTCAAATAATTTTTTAAAAGCTAATGAGAAACTTTATGAAAAACATCTTGAGGCTCATCGGTTAGATACTCAGAAATATAAATCTAAGGTTTTTAGTCAAGAAGATGCCATTAAAAGCTATCTTGTTGAAATTGAGCTGCTAAAGAAAGAACTTACAGATTTAAAAAATGAGTATGAGAATTATAAGAGTAAAATCTTGGGTTCAAATTCCTCAACGGTTGTGTTTAATGAAATTCTTAGCAAGCATGGTACTAGTGGGAAAAAGAATGAGGGATTGGGATACCACTCAGTCCCTCCTCCTACTACTCACTGTCCCCTGCCTGTTAAGGAGGGCTTTGAAGAGATTCCAGTTGATTGGTCAAAGCTTTATGGAATAAAAGCTAAAGATGCTAAAGAGACCAAACACAACAAACCGGCAAAGGAGAAAACCAAGCGGCCAGAGTACCCCTTGCCAATGTTTGTTAAGTCTGTGCATGAATCTCCTGTTATTGTTAAGAAGAGTGTTGAGCTAAAGAATGAATCTCCTGTTAGTGTTGAGGAGATTGTTGAGATTGAGGACATTACGGATCAGGAGTATCCGGAGGTTAAGAAAGTTGCAGTTAAACCTGAAACGGTGATTTCAAAGGTTGAACCTGAAATTAAGGTTCAACCAAATAAGGGAAAAGCCAAGGTTTTTAATTCGAAACAACAAACTTTACAGTCACCTGTAAAGATTTTGCAAAATAAAATAGTAAATGAAAGAGTTTCGTATGATAAACCTTCAACTTCAACCTCTCAACCAAAACAAACACTTTCTAAAACGTGTACGCAATGTTCATGTTCTAGAAATGTTTCTTCATCTCCTGTGGTAATTCCTCAGCCTCAACCGTTTGTTAAGACTCGTTCTTGTTTCTACTGCAAGAAACAAGGACATTTAATTCATGAATGCCCAAAGCTGTCAAATCAGCGCTATGGGAGAGAGATGCCTAGGACATCTGTTTACAGAAATTCTTTTTCAAAATCTCCACCTAGGCGTCACTCAAACTCTCCCAAGCCTGTTTTAAAGCCAAGTAATGTTGAGCAAAAATCTTTGCCAATTCAAAAGCCCAACATTACTTCTAATATCAATTCCGAACCTTCTAAAGTTTGGAAACGAAAAGAGTCTGATGTTGACTCTTCAGTTGTCAACAATAACACATCAGATAAAAATTCTAATTTGTTTAAAGATAAAATCCTATCTGACGTGCTTATTGTTGATGACCACGGTCGACCTAAGTCTGTAAAGGCTTGGGTCACCGTTTCTCACTAATCTCCTTCGTTTGTGTGTTGCAGCAGTCAGAACGTGTTAAAGATAGTGAATGGTATTTGGATAGCGGCTGCTCGTGACATATGACAAGCGATGTATCTCTTCTTGTGAATATTAAACCATACGCAGGAGGATATGTTGCTTTTGCTGGAGATACTGGGGGAACCATTTCTGGAAGAGGAACGTTAACTAACGGCAATGTTAGTTTTGAAAATGTGAACTACGTGGAACAGCTTACGCACAACTTGCTACGTGTTTCACAGGTCTGTGATAAAGATTATACCACTGCGTTCACAAAGACAGAGTGTGTGATACTGAAGCCTGGGTATGTCATTCCAGAAGAATGGGTGTTACTGAGAGCACCAAGAAAGAATGACACATACATTCTGAACATGAGAACTGTTGAGACCTCGAACGAGTATACGTGTCTCTTGTCTAAGGCTTCTGAAAAGGAATCACTGCTTTGGCACAGACGAATGGGACATATTCATTTCCGAAAAATGAATTTCTTGACTAAAAATGACCTTGTGCTAGGAGTTCCAAAGCAGTCATTTGCTCTAAAGGATGACTGTATCTCTTGCCAAAAAGGAAAGTTACGTAAGAAGTCCCATAAGTCTAAGCAGGTGAATTCCATAAATGCTCCATTGGAACTACTGCATATGGATCTTTTCGGTCCAGTCTCTACAAAGAGCATTGGTGGTCGGTCTTACTGCTTGGTAGTTACTGATGACTACTCAAGGTTTTCGTGGGTTTACTTTTTGACCACAAAGGGGGAAACTCCTGAGATTCTGGTGTATTTGTTGGACAAGTTAGCAAATCTGTGCAACTTGAAGGTGAAAAGGATACGAAGCGATAATGGAACTGAATTCAAGAACTCAACTCTCGAATTGTTTTGTGCTACAAGAGGCATTGAGCATCAATTTAGTGCTCCGAGGACTCCACAACATAATGGAGTTGTAGAAAGGAAGAACAGGACAATCATCGAGACAGCTCGGACTATATTAGCTGACTCCAAGTTACCAATTATCTTCTGGGCTGAGGCAGTTAATACTGCCTGTTATGTTCTCAACAGAGTACTCACGGTTAAGAAAAAGAACAAAATGTGTTATGAACTTTTCAATAACCGTAAGCCAAATCTGCAGTTCCTAGAACCATTTGGGTGTCCATGCCTGATCATGATTACAAAAGATAAGGTCTCTAAGTTTGGTGATAAAGCTGTTGAAGGGATTTTTCTTGGATATTCAGTCAACTCTCCGAACAAAAGAGTCTTTAACAAATCAACAAATCAGATTGAGGAACATTTTGAAGTGAAATGTTTAAGGTATACGGAACCTCCTCAAGGAACGGGTCCGGATTGGTTTTTCAACTATGGAAACCTCTTCAACTCTTTCAATATTCCGGAAGAAGATGAAGCGGAAGAATTGGTTTCTATACTTCATGAGCTTGATCTTACTCAAGATACACCTGTAAATAATAAACCATCCGACCCATCTCCCAATGCAACACCCGCACCTCCACCGACTAATCCTACACCTCCACAAACTACACCTACACCTTCACAAACAACACCCACACAACCACAACCAACAACCAAATCACCACCAACTACACCATCTCCTACTCCACCATCTTCGGCTGCTCCTTCTAAAACAGTTTATAACTACACAAAGGAGCTTCCATATGATCCAAACATGCCTCCTTTAGAGGAACCTCAAGAAGAAGATGAAATGGAAGAAACAATGGCCTACTCTCACTTATTTTCTCCTGAAGATGAAGGAGAAGAAGAAGAGTTAGCCTCACCTGAGTCTGCTACTACTCCTGAAACTGAGGGAGATTTGAACAATCTGGGTGTGGATCTTGTGCCAAGTGCCATACCAGAAACTCGTATACATAAGGATCACCCCATTGATAATATCATTGGTGATCCTCATGCATCTGTTCTAACACGACAGCAAGCAAAGCAGACTTCAGCTCAGCAACTTTTGGGACTTATAGCTCATATCGATTCATGTCATTTGTCTCAAATTGAACCTAAAAAGGTTGAACAAGCCTTAAAGGATCCATCTTGGGTCGAGGCTATGCAGGAGGAACTACAGCAAATAAACAAGATGAATGTTTGGGAAATTGTTCCTCTACCCAAGGGTGCTCACTTGACGTGTACTCGTTGGGTTTACCGTAACAAAATGGATGATCGTGGGGCGGTTATTCGAAATAAAGCCCGTCTGGTAGTTCAAGGATATAGTCAATTAGAAGGTATTGACTATGATGAAGTTTTCGCTCCTGTTGCTCGTTTAGAATCAATTCGGATTTTTCTAGCCTATGCTTCTTTTAAAGGATTCCGTGTGTATCAACTTGACGTTAAGTGTGCCTTTCTATATGGAGATGTCGACGCAGTGATTTATGTGTGTCAGCCTCCTGGTTTTGAAGACCCAAAGCATCCTAATCATGTTTGCAAGCTGAAGAAAGCTTTGTATGGTCTTCATCAATCTCCTCGACTTTGGTATGAGCGACTTGCCAAGTACTTGCTGAAGAATGGTTTTGACAGAGGACAGATTGATAGCACGCTTTTCATCAAACGGGAAGGAGCGGATTTGTTACTTGTGCAGGTCTATGTGGACGACATAATTTTTGGATCAACTAATGATCAGTTGTGCAAGGATTTTGAAAGACTGATGAAATCTGAGTTTGAAATGAGTGCTATGGGGGAACTCACGTTCTTTCTGGGACTATAGGTTGAGCAATCTGACAATGGAATTTATATCCACCAGTCAAAATATGTCACTGACATGTTAAAGCGATATGAATTGCTCAACTGTAAACACTACGGCACTCCAATTGAAGCAAGACACAATCTTGGACCTAATGAGGACGATGAAGATTGCAAGGAGAAAGACTATCGCTCAATGATAGGCTCTCTCATGTACCTGACTGCCTCAAGACCAGATATAGTGTTTGCTGTTTCACTCTGCTCACGATTTCAAGCAAATCCGAAGGTGTCTCATATGAAGGCAGTCAAACGCATTTTTGGATATCTCGCTTTTAGGCCATCTCTGGGTCTATGGTATTCAAACGAGAAAAACTTCGAGTTAACTGCCTATTCGGATTCGGATCTTGGTGGCTGCAAGATAGATATGAAGTCAACTACTGGAGGATGTCAGTTCCTTGGATCGCGCTTAGTTTCTTGGCAGTGCAAAAAGCAGACTGCGGTTGCTATTTCCACAGCTGAAGCCGAGTATGTTGCTGCTGCAAGTTGCTGTTCTCAAGTTCTCTGGATTCAGCATCAGCTGCGTGATTATGGGTTCAATCTCTCTATGACTCCTATTTACATTGATAATACAGCTGCTATATCTATAACACACAATCCCGTACAGCACTCTAAGACCAAACATATTGAACTTAGGTTCCACTTCATACGGGATTGCTTTGAGAAACACCTTATAGATGTCGTACATATAGATACCCTTAAGCAGTGTGCGGACCTTTTCACAAAAGCCTTTTTGCGATCACGTTTTATTGAACTGGTCAATCTGATAGGTTTAAGGTTCTTTCAGTCAAAGAAATGATTTGTGACTTGGATTTTTAAGTTTTTAAATTCAATTTAAAATTAAAAAAAAAAAAAAAAAAAAAAACGCAACAGCCACTCTTTATACCCGTTAGTATTAAAGAAAACGCAAGGTTGCTACATTTTTTAAAATAGACGTTGAAGTTGTGTCTGTAAACAACTTGGGATATGATAGTACATCGGGTGATATGCACAAAATGGAATTTTAAGGTTTATCTTGGATGTGTTAGTAGGTTTATCTGACACACTTAAAACAGTTTCTATCAAAATTATCTTCATCACACGATGTATTGGTAGGCATGATACACACCGGTTTGTGAGTAAGTAAGAAGTAATATTAAAACTTGTCTATTATTTTGTGAAAATTGTTATATGATGTATGACATAAGTCTTAATTGATAAATGGAAGTACTGTCATACACTGTCATAATTACTATGTAAATGTAAAATTGGCATATAGTAATAATATGGTTATTCGCCTAACTAATGGTGACTATTGTTGTACTCTCGTACAGACCTGAATCCATTAGTTATGCAAATAGTCTCAAACTTGTTATGTTCATACTAAGGGACCCTCTGTTGTACTAAGTACAGATCTGGGGCCACTAGTATCTTCATAGTTGGTTTGATGTATGCCTAAATTTGAAGGGCAAGTGTATGTTACAAGAGAGCCGAGAAATCTTGGTCTTGTAATCTCTACCTTGCGAAAATATGCAGTGTTTTGTGTTTTACTAAAGTTTATCAGTATATCATATAATAGGTTTCACAAAATTAATATTCATACTAACAATAACAGTTAGCTCACAAATACTAATGTAACATGTTTAGGTGGACAAACAATACCAATAATCGTCTTGAAATAATTTTTATAAAAGGTGTTTTAAATGTGCCACGTAAATTTAAAGTGGACAAAATATACTGATGATCGAAATAAAACCTACTATTCCTAATAAATGCATGTTATTCCGATATGATCCCTAATCAGACAAAACAACTCCGTCACCAAAAATAGAGTGTTAGTAATTTTATTTTGTTATACTTTTACTTTTTGTGATATTAAAGAAAATACCAAAAAGAATTTTTAGTTTACTTATTTCATTTTATGCTTTATTTTATTCTAAGTTATTTTTCCCAAGTCATAAGTCATTTGGATAATCATTGCTAAAATAACGAGTAAATGGTTCTTGAAAATTTCAAAATCGACTCAAATCACATACTGACTGCTCTATGCGACGTCCCACTCAACGTCGCCTGCGACGTCCCAGCCTACGTCACACATAGGGTTAGACTATATATAGTCTCAACCCCGACGTAAAACGTCACACTATTCAATATTCACCTGCGACGTAGCCTGCGACGTACCATTGGCGATTTGCGACGTAGCACTGCTTCGAGCATTTTCGTGATTTGTAGCCGTTTTCACTCCGATTCACTCTCGTAGTTTTCTTCTACTCGTTATTCCGCACACTTAGGTACCAATCTTACCCTTTTTCACCGTGTATTTTTGCTTTAATCGTTAAATGTATATTGCGGGTTTTAGGGTTCTCGGTTTGGGTTGAATTAGTTGTGTAATCGTGATCTAAACATCGTATAATTTATGTTTTCGTGATCACCATTAGTTGCCGCACCTTTTAGTGCGTTTGATTTTGAAAACCTCTAAATTTGATGGTTAGGATTTCTGGGTTGGGGATGAATGTTCTTCAATGCGACGTACGCTGCGACGTCGTGGCCTACGTCGCTCTCATTAGTTATTCTTACCTGCCTACGTCGCCCTTCCCTACGTCGCTTTTTACCGCGACGTCCTACGCGACGTCCCTTGCTACGTCGCTATTTTATTAATGTGATTAAATTCACAATAAATTGCAAAATGCGACGTACCTATCGACGTCGCTCGAATTTTGTGCGACGTCATAGTCTACGTCGCTATTGTTATTATTCTGATTTTCTGCGACGTCCTATACTACGTCGCTATTTGAAATGCGACGTCATCGCCTACGTCGCTTATTACAGAAAAATGACATTTTTTGTTAACAATTAAATGTTACGTTTTTCTGACTTTTAAATTCTGTCCAGCAATGGCGAGTGATTTCTTTCAGTTCCTAGCTGAACGATAAAGATAGTGCTTACTGCTTCAGCCCAAAAGAGTGTCACTACTCGCCCGTCAGCGGCTAGAAGGATCTTCTTCCGGTCGTGGATTCTTTTGCGCTTTCTGGTGGTCCAGCACCTTAAAGTTTTTATCTGGTCACTTAGATATGACCATTTTTGTCTCAGTTGGCTAATGATCCGGTGGAATTCTCTCTTTGTCCTGAATCTTGGTTTTCTGGTCTGGAGGAATCCCTTTACCGTTATGTGGAATTCTCTCTTTGTCCTGAATCTTGGTTTTATGGTCTGGAGGAATTCCTTTATTATCCTGGATCTCGGCCTTCTGGTCTGGTGGGATATCATCCCTGTCTTGGATTTTAGCCTGACCTTGTCTTGGATTTTGGCTGTATTCGTTTAACCAGGATCTTCGGTCTAGGTTTAGGTTTAGGGTTTAGGGTTTAGGATTTGATATGTGTGTTTGTAACTTTGTACTTATTTAACATATCAATGAAACCTTTCGTTTGTGATAAGTTTGGAATACTTTGTTTGTTCTAACGCTTTTCGAGAATATCTTGTATGTTTTTGTTTTTGCAGATATGGCTCTTGTTTTCGAAGCGCGTCATAATACTGCTGCTTACCTTGATGATACTTCTGATAAAGCTGCACCGTATCGTCAGATGATTGCGTTTTTGAGACGTTCAAGGGTATTCCACGCCATTTCGGATAACACTGTGGCTTTTGGAAATCTGATCAACCCTTTCTGGAGAAACGCAAATGTTGTTACTGATAACGACATTCGAAGACTGGTTTCAACGGTTGCTGGTACGGAAGTCACTATTACAGAACAGAGTATTCGAGAACTGTTACAGCTGAACGATCAACCGAATATGCCAGTCGGTTTTGATCATGTTTTCGTTTCGGGAGCTATGCAAAGGATTGGATATCCCGGGATTCCCACTGATCAGTATAGGAAAGCGAACCTCACACGTGTTTGGAGATATCTGATGCATGTGATTATCGTTTGTTTGGGAAATAGAAAAGGTGGAACGGATGGTATGAGCCGAAGTTTGGCTTCTGCTATGTTAGCATTAGTGTACAACAAGCCGTTCAACTTCTCGGGTTTTATATTCAAGGCTATGGTCGACAATGCAAATGCCGGGGATCATAAATGGATCTTGTATCCGAGGTTTATTCAGCTGCACATCAATCGCTATCATCCAGATCTTCAGGCACAGGGTGATATTGATCAACAATTAAAGATTTCACCGATGATGAGTCGGATCTTTACCATTTGTGCGGGTTTTGAGAAAGGGGTTCAGGCGGCAAGGGATGTTCCCTTATTTGGTGCTATTGTGGATGAGAACTATGTGCCGCCACCGGAACCTCAGTATATGGACATTCCGGCACCCCAACAACCGCAGCAACCATTTGTGAACGTTCCTGTTCAAGCTGCGGGGGAGAATGTAGATGCTCTTTTGGAGAATATTGAGCAGTTTGGGCATGTTGACTCGGACAATCCAGCATCTCATGACACGGTTGAAAGTTCTGATTCTGAAGAAATTCCTATTCAACAACCTGATGATGGCGGGCCAACGCCTTCGGATTCTGATGGTGCGGTCCCGCACCCGTCTCAGATGGAAACAATTCGACGTCAGTTTTCTCAGAGGTACAAAAGAATTCAGCGTCGTTTGAAACAGGGGCATGTGTATGTTCCAAAGAATACTGGCAAACGTATTCGAGACGGTGATGATCCTAAGGATGTAGACTTTGAGCCTCGTCGTCGTGTTCGTCGTTCCTCGTCTGCAAGAACTCCAGTCAACCCATCGCCGCAAGCTGATTTTGAGATTCAACCGACTCCAGCATTCATGCAAAAGATTATGGAAGATATGCAGAAGATGAAGCAAAAGCTGGAGGCTCAAGACGAAAAGATTGCTGAACAAGCTGCGTTGATCGAGGTTCAATCTAAGGAGCTTGAGGAAACGAAGATTAGGGTTAATGTTTTAGAAGGCAGGTTACTTGCCTCGGGGGAGTCTGGGTCTGGGATACCCACTTTAGAGTCAAGTGAACCTGCGTCTGTAAATCCCAACCCTGTACTTGAAACTGTTAATGAAAATATTTCTGTTTTGGATTACTTTTGTGTTGATGATATTCCAGGGCAACCGAGACCGCTGGCTGTTGACTATTCATTTGCGGACTTATCGTTTATTCAAAGAATGGCTAGTGGAGTTGGCTCTGAGGAAGAAACGGATAATGATTTTGAGATGAATGAGGATGTTTCGATTGAAGAGGAACAGTTGAATTCAGATGAAACGTATGATGATGCACATTCTGGGGAAGCTTATGATGGTGCACCGAATATAGAGTCTGATTCAAGTGAAGATGAGAGACCTGCTAAAGCTCAACATGGAGAATCTAGTTCTGCTGCAACTCCAGCTCCAGAGACACAGGCACCGGACTCAGCAGTTCCTGAAACTGAATCTTCTGATATTCCTAAGAAGAAATTAACTGCTGAAGAAAAGAGAGAAAGAAATAAGAAATGGTGGCCTAAGGGACGAAATCCAGTTCCTATTCCAGTTAAATGTCAAGTGTACCGGGTTAGTCGAAATTATACCGGAGTTATTAAAAGTTGGAAGTGTCAGAGGAATCTTTTTATGATTAAGAGAGAAGATGGAGTTCAGTACTTCAGAATGCGTTTTGATAGATTGAGCACGTTGCCAAAAGGAGAGATTAATCGATTAGCTCAGCTTAAATTGATTAATCCGTTCGAGAATGATTATGCCGAGTTCATTCAGAGAAATTTACGTCGGGAAGTGTTATCGAAGACATATTCTAAATTGAAACCGACGTTGGGCACTCGGTATACGTTCAAAAGGAAAGTTGATCCAGTTACCAGAAAGCCTATGGTTAAAGTTCACTATCCGCCTGCTAACTGTTTGACCGAGATACCTCTGGAACCAGTTCCTTATTATTTTCTGAGAAGACTTGTAAAATGGGAACTTGATTCACAGACTGGTGAAGCGGTTATTACTTTTGTACCAGATTCAGAACCGTGGCCAGAAGTTGGAGGTATATGGAATTTGAAGCAAGCAACGTTTAGACTGTATGATCCGATGAGTTTGATTAATTTTCATGAAAAAGATTTAAGAAAACTCTATGATGATCGGATTCGTGTTGGTCAGAAGAATGAGTTCAACAGACGTTTAGCCGAGCAGTTTTACAATGTTGTTACTGTTTGTGTAGCTAATGGAATTCATGCTGACGGCCAATTTCCTGCGGGCTGGGTTTAAAGAAGATTTTTGAAGACCAAGCTGAAGACACAGGGGAGTTTGTTGGTACATGTTTAGTGTCTGTCAGTTGGTCTAGCTCGTAGTTTGTAATTAGATTGAGTTTCCTGACTCCTGCGAAGTAGCGCGTAACGTCGCAGGTGCGACGTCAGGTATTGGGCCTGCGACGTAGTCTACGTCGCATGGGCTTGGGCCTGCGACGTCGTGTGCGACGTCGCAGGTGCCAGATTTTGTATTTAAGCAATTTACGTTTTCTGTTTTAGGGTTGACGAAACCCTAAACGCTATTTGTCGAAATCCCTGTAATCTGATCGATTATAATACAATATAATACGTTTCGTTTGATATTCATTGAGTATTTGATTATTCGTGTGATTGTTAGTGATCTAATTGTTATTTCCGCTAGCGATTAGATTGACTCGGTGCCGTATAGATCCAAGGTTAGGGACAAACAGAAGATATCGCCAATATAACGCTCGAAGAGTATTCGAGTCGGATGCATAATGACCGTGGCACTGGAGTAGTAAGGCCAGCGATTGTACAAGATGTGGAGTTTGAAATCAAGGGACAGTTCCTCAAGGAGCTTAGGGAGAATCCTTTCCGAGGAGAAGAAAGGGAGGATGCTAATGATCATGTGGAGAAAATCGTTGAGATAGCGGATATGTTCAACGTTCATAACATCACACGCGATCAAGTTATGCTCAGGGTATTCCCAATCACGCTCAAGGGAGCTGCTAAGAGATGGATTCAAAACGAGCCAGCTGGATCCATAACCACATGGGAAGACCTTCGCACGAAGTTTCTGAAAATGTATTGTCCTCCTTCCAAAACTTCAAAGATGATTGACGAGATCAGAAATTTCAAGCAGGAAATGGATGAGTCACTACACCAAGCTTGGGAGAGATATAAGGACCTGATGCATAAGTGCCCGCAGCACGACCTGAACGATCAGCAAGTCGTGAGTATTTTCTATAAAGGAGTGGATCGTGCCACGAGACAGCAACTGGATTCCCAAGGGCCTATTCCCAAGAAGGTCCCTCGTGATGCTTTGACTGCCATTCGCGACCAAGCGAAACACTCTCAGTTATGGGATGATGGCACTTCTAGGCGAAAGAGGTCTGTGAATGATGACAATGAATTTGCAGCCATCACCGCTAAGCTAGACAACATGGGCAGAGATATCAAGAAGGTTACTGAGACTGTCCATGCTATCCAAGTGGGATGCGACAACTGTGGAGGAAGCCATTTAGTGAAGGATTGCCCCGAGATGCGAACGGGAGAACAGAATGAGGAAGTCAAGTATGGAGAAGCTCAAGCACCATACCGTCAGGGCGGTGGAAACTTCTTCAGAAGACCATACCAAGATGGAGGGCGACCGTTTCGCCAAACTCAACCTGGATTTTTCACCAAGGAGCAGCCAGGTGCATCATCTTCAGACAAGCAAGCTAATTTAGAAGAAATGATGGGTAAGTTTCTCACTTCCAATGAGAAATTCATTACGAGCTCTGGACAACGGATGGATGCTACAGACGCTGCATTGAGAAACCAAGGAGCTGCGATTAAGCAGATTGAAGGGAATGTTTCCAACATAGCCAAAGTTCTTCAAGAGAGATTCCCTGGAACCCTACCTGGATACACTGAGACCAATCCACGGGATCAGGCGAAGGCTGTGATCACCCGGAGTGGAAGGGGTTTTGAAGACCCCATTCCAAAGAAGAAACCTGTTTCTCAACCCCTACCACAAAAAGAGAAGGAAGTAGAAGTTGTGGAAAGTCCCAAGGTGGACACTGAGGCTGAACAAATTGCAAGAGATAAGCAATATGCTAAGGATCATGCACCGCCGCCACCTTATCCAGTAGCTTTGAGAAGAGGGAAAGATGATGCTCAATACCACCAGTTCCTAGAGAATCTGAAGCAACTACACATTAACATCCCATTCGTGGAAGCCATTGCTCAAATGCCAAAGTATGCAAAGTATATGAAGGAACTTTTAACTAATAAGAGCAAACTGATTGAGGCAACCACGGTGACAATGAACAAGAGATGTTCAGCAGTTATGCAAAATAAACTTCCACCGAAAGTGAAAGACCCTGGAAGTATTACCCTTCCTTGTCTGATTGGAAGTTTAGACCTCGCTCATGCATTGGCTGACTTGGGGGCAAGCATATCAATAATGTCTTATACTATGTATGCCAGACTTAAGTTGGGGGAACCAAAGCCAATTAGAATGTGCATTGAGTTAGCAGATCGTTCAGTTCAATATCCTAGGGGCATGGTAGAGAATGTGCTAGTTAAGGTGGATAGGTTTGTTTTTCCGTGTGATTTCATCATTCTGGATATGGTTGAAGATAAAAAGGTACCTATCATTTTGGGAAGACCTTTTCTAGCCACTGCAAGGGCATTGATTGATGTTCATGATAGAAAAATCACTCTGAGGTTAGGAGACGATGAAGTAGTGTTTGATGTCAACAAATCAATGCGATATCCTGCTACAGTTGATGATACTTGCTACTTTGTGAGTGCCAGAGAAATGACTGATGATGAGGAGTTCCTTCAAAGTCTCATGGAAGATGAAGATCTAGATCCCATGATTCTGGAGGGATGGACGGGAAGCAAAGAAGCAATTAGAGATATTGAAGAATTCGATAAAATGCTTGAGGAGTTAGAGTTCGAGAGTGATGAGGAATTAGAAGGTGATCAGCCGACTAAGAATGAAGAATCGGTTGAGGCTGATGGTGTTTTAGTCAAGAAAGAGACTCGCATCACTATGCATGGGATTCCCTGTTCACGAGAAGAGGTGTTGGCATGTAAATCTTCTTTTGAAGAACCACCAAGGTTAGAATTGAAAGATTTACCGACCCATTTGGAATATGCATACCTACAAGGAGAGTCGGATTTGCCAGTTATCATTTCATCCAAGCTATCAGCAAACGAGAAAGAAAGTCTGCTAAAAGTTTTGAAGGAACATAAGCATGCTATAGCATGAACGATCGGTGACATCAAGGGAATTAGCCCATCATATTGTACGCACAAGATCCTTATGGAATCTGATTTCAAACCAGTTGTGCAACCATTAAGACGATTAAATCCTAAGGTTACGGATGTTGTGAGGAAGGAAATCATAAAATTGCTTGACTCTGGATTGATATACCCGATTTCTGATTGTCCATGGGTCAGCCCCATTCATGTTGTGCCAAAAAAAGGAGGTATGACAGTGGTTGCGAATGAGAGGAATGAGTTAATTCCCACAAGAACTGTTACTGGATGGAGGGTCTGTATCGATTATAGAAAGCTGAATGATGCAACACGCAAGGATCACTTTCCCTTGCCATTCATTGATCAGATGCTCGAACGTCTAGCTGGAAAAGAGTATTATTGCTTTCTAGACGGATTCTCCGGGTACTTCCAAATCCCAATTGATGCAAATGATCAAGATAAGACTACTTTCACCTGCCCATTCGGAACTTTCGCTTATCGGATAATGCCTTTTGGTCTATGTAACGCACCCGCCACATTTCAACGGTGCATGATGGCTATATCCCATGATATGGTAGAAGACAGCATGGAAATATTCATGGATGACTTATCTATGTTTGGAGATTCTTTTGATAAGTGTCTGATGAATCTGAAGAGGATGTTGCAAAGGTGTGAGAGTTCTAATCTCGTTTTAAATTGGGAAAAGTGTCATTTCATGGTACGAGAAGGAGTTGTGTTGGGACATAAAATTTCAAGAGCTGGTATTGAAGTTGATCAAGCGAAGATTTAGGCCATAGCAAAGCTACCTCATCCAACAAATGTTAAAGGAATACGAAGTTTCTTAGGACATGCTGGGTTCTATAGAATATTCATCAAGTATTTTTCAAAGATAGCACGTCCTATGAACAAGTTGTTGGAAAAGGAAGCTAAGTTCGAGTTTTCAAAAGAGTGCCAAGATGCGTTCAAGATTTTAAAGGAGAAATTGGTATCCGCACCAATTATGATAAGTCCGAATTGGGATCTTCCATTTGAATTGATGTGTGATGCCAGTGATTACGTTGTAGGAGCAGTTTTAGGTCAGAGGGTTGATAAGAAGTTTCAACCTATTTATTACGCAAGCAAGACTTTGACAAGTGCACAGGAGAATTACACCACGACTGAAAAAGAATTGCTTGCTGTTGTTTTCGCATTTGATAAGTTTCGCTCTTACCTGGTCCTGTCAAAAACTGTTGTTTTTACAGATCACTCTGCATTAAGATACTTGTTTGGAAAACAAGATGCAAAACCAAGGTTGTTGCGATGAATTTTGTTATTGCAGGAGTTTGACATTGAGATTCGTGATAAGAAGGGAGCAGAAAATCTGGCTGCAGATCATCTGTCAAGACTGGAAAATCCAGAATTAGATAAGTTGGATGAAACGGAAATTCGAGATAAGTTTCCTGATGAAAGCTTGTTGAAAGCAATTCTGAATGAATTTCCATGGTTCGCTGATATTGCAAACTTTTTAGTTACAAAGACTCTTCCATCCGGGTTGGACTTTAACCAAAGAAAGAGGTTTTTCTCATCTTTATGTTATTACTTTTGGGAAGACCCATATCTGTTCAGACAGTGTGCTGATGGAATTGTCCGACGATGTGTAGCTGGCGAGGAATGTGATGTTATCTTAGAGCACTATCATGATGGTCCGGCTGGAGGACATCATGGTCCAAACTACACTGCAAGGAAGGTGTTTGAGGCAGGTTTTTATTGGCCAACAGTTTACAAGGATGCATTCAAGTATGTGAAGGAATGCGATGCCTGCCAACGTACTGGGAGAATCTCAAAGAAGGATGAAATGTTGCAAAATCCAATTATGGTAAGCGAGATTTTTGATGTCTGGGGGATCGACTTTATGGGCCCGTTTCCACCTAGCAATGGAAACAAATACATCATTGTGGCTGTGGATTATGTTTCTAAGTGGGCCGAAGCAAAGGCATTACCCACGAATGATGCTCGCGTTGTGGTAAATTTTCTTAAACAATTATTTTCGCGCTTTGGAGCACCAAAAGCTTTAATTAGTGATCGAGGGACACATTTCACAAATCTGCAATTGGAAAAAGTGCTGCGAAAGTACAGAGTTAGACATAAGTTTTCAACTGCTTATCATCCACAGACGAGTGGTCAAGTGGAAGTGACTAATAGAGGGTTGAAGCGTATTTTAGAACGTTCAGTTGAAGGAAACCCTAAGAATTGGTCATACAAGTTGGATGATGCATTATGGGCGGCACGAACAGCATTTAAGTCATCAGTTGGAACAACGCCTTATCGTCTTGTTTATGGAAAAGCTTGTCATTTGCCTTTTGAGTTAGAACATAAAGCATATTGGGCTTTACAGAAGTGCAATCTTGATGAAAAGTTAGCTGGAAAGGAAAGAATGGAACAGTTAAATGAGTTGGATGAATTAAGAATAAATGCTTATGACAATTCGAGATTGTTTAAGGAGCGAACTAAGAAATGGCATGATGCTCGTCTTAAGTCGAACCATACATTCGAGAAAGGTGATAAAGTTCTGTTGTATAGTTCTAGATTACATTTGTTTCCAGGAAAGTTAAAGACACGCTGGACTGGCCCATTTGTTGTTGACAAGGTTTATCCGTTTGGAGCTGTTGATTTGCAAGGATATTCTGGAAAAACTTTCAAGGTTAATGGAAGTAGAGTGAAGAAGTACTATGGTGATATAAGGGACTCCAAGCGTGATTTGGAGATGGATTTGAATTAAGTGGTGAAGCAAGATGTCGAGCTTACCTACGTGATAAACAAAAGCGCTTTCGGGAGACAACCCGTTATTTTGTTAATTTGTATTTTGTTTTATTGTTTTTGTTTGCAGGTTTGAACTTTGTGGGTGTGTTATCTGGAAACCCTCACGAGACTACAACTCGTCCTCTTGGGATACCGAGGGGTTGAAAGGCTTATTGCATGTGCTAAATGCAATTGTGTTGCCTACGGAAGTGTGCTGTTGTATTTTATTTCTGAATGAAGTCCTTCAAGCAAATTTTCCTTCAAATCAGGGGAGTTTTCTGTTTCACTTCTTTTCTATTCCCTTTATTTTTTTTTATTTTCTTTTGCAATGAGGACATTGCATGTTTCTAAGTGGGGGATGGGGGAAAAGAAGTCTAATTGTCCTTAAGTTATGAATGGTAGCTATTGAAAAATATTGAAGTTAAGAGGCATTCTATGTGTTAGTGATTTTTCAACCCAAATTTTTGTTTTAAAATTGTTTTCTATGAAAAGTTTAGCAATCTTGTAACACATTTTGGGAAAGCAAAGAATGAAATAAATTTAATTTTTAAATATTAGATAGTTCATCTTATGATGTATCGATAGGCAATCTATATGAAGGTTATTGAGCTAGTAAGAAATGTAATGAATTAAGTAGGGATTTATCCTATGAGGATCTTTTAGCAAGGTATGACCCTAGTCTTAATTCTTGTATGATAGCGTGTTATAATCCATAATTTTGGGATCCTAATAATCATCATTTGGGAATATACTGGGTGTTGTCTCCTCTGTTGTACGAAAGTACAGACCTGGTTTCCATCAGTATATTTGATATCAAAATAGATAAAAATAAATGAGTACAAAAGACTCATAAATTGAAAAACCAAAGCCAAGTTATGTCGCTCTGTTGTACTATGGTACAGACCTGTCACCAATGTCTTGGTTTGAAAAATGATTGATTTATTTGGATGTTCATTATTTGGAGAATTGTGACACGTTATTTTTATGAGAGTATTTTGCTATAGAAAATCAGGGGTAAGGCTTGCTAGAATAATAATAAGTTGAGCTCAATTTCTGAAATTTAGATTGTTTAAGTGGACAACAATATCGGTAATCTAAGTGATCTTTCTTTTATGTGTAATAATAATATGTTAGAATGGTTTTCCATGTAGAGTTTCTTGATTGCTGAGTTTTAAGGTAGAATCGATTTTAAGATAAAAATTTGGTTTGTCGAATGCTGTGTAGTTTGTAAGTCCTTTTATGCATTGTTTGCCGTTCATATTTAAAGTTTTGAATTTTTGAAGTCACTAGTCTACTTGAGGACAAGTAGGATTCAAGTGGGGGATGTTTGATGAACGCCAAAATGTGCTATTTTATAGTACTAATTACCCTTTAGTTTGATTAATTTCTTATGCATTTTATTTGAATTCGATACTCATTTCGTTCATATTTACATTTAGGAATTTTCTGGAGCTTGAATCGGAAAAGAAACTGAAAACGTGCGAGAATTGAAGAAAAGAAGTTAAAAATAAGAAAGATTGAAGATGGTGGTCGCTGGTGAAAAAAGTTGGAAATTATGATCCATACGGCGTATGGATTCCATACGGCGTATGGATGAAGTGAGACGGGCCGCCAGAATACGCGGGTCAGATCCGTGGGCTTTTCAATCCATACGGCGTATGGAATTCCATACGGCGTATGGATTGATTCGGCAGAAACCCTAAATACTTCATTTTGCTCTCATTTTGAGGGACCACTTCACATTCTTTTCTCCAGTCGATTTCTTCATATATAAAACCATTTTCTGGAGCTTTTGGAGGAGAAAAGAGCAAGAGGAATCAAAGACTTCCATTCGTTCAATCATTATCTCGTTATTTCGGTTCGAATACACTTTTCTTTTCATTTGATTATGAATTGTGATATGTTTAAGATTCTGATTTTCTGTGATAATATGAGTGGCTAAGTTTTTCATACAATTGCTTAGATGATAATACTCGGATGATGATTTGATTGTTGAATTGCTAGTTAATATTGAATTTTATGAATGTTTATATGTTTATCCGAAGATCCATGTTTAATTGTTGAATCTTGATGATAACCTAGCGTGATGATCCATTGATTTATGACTGAGTTCTCTATTGATTGATCATTATTGATGATTGTTGGTTTTAATTGATGATTATCACTAAATAGATTGAGTTTGATAGGCTAGGATCAATTATTGTTAAGAATTGGCAATGAATGTGATAACTAGTAATAGTTATAGACTTTGTTGATTCAAGTTATAAGGATAAATCATACAAACGGTGTAGTTATAATTTATAATGCAATTTGGTGGATAACGTTAAATTGAACTGTTAGCGGGTTGAAAACAACTTTATATCTTTCTGAATTGTGTTTAATCAATTAATCCTGCAAAGATGGTTGATACATTTGTCATGTCACAATGAAGTTCATACATTAACAATTCAATAAAGTGATAATCGGATTCTGAGGAACTAGTCTAAGCAATTGTACTTCTTTTACCATTTGAATTTAATCTTTTATTTTAATTAAGTTATTTTATTATTTCTTTATTTTATAATTAAGTTTTATTTAATAAATCATTTCTTTTATAATTGTTACTCATTTGTTCGATCGGAATTAAAACGTCCCACTTTTTACTGCTTTAACTAATTGTAGCAATTTTCAATTTGTTGATATTGACATCCGTTCCCTGTGTTCGACTCGGACTTACTAAACTATACTATATATGATCAGGTATTCTTGCCTGTGTTGTGTGTAGTAAGTTAGGTATTTTCCATTTTAAAACTAAAACCCCGTTTACACGACATCACATGCCCAGCCAAGGTGTGAAAGATTCTCATCAGAATAATAGTAGTTTTATCTACAAAACACTTAGCACCACTATCTTTGTGTTTTCTTCACATTTTCCTCTCTCATATTTTTTTTTTCATGTTGAAAATAGGTGTAAGCTCAAGTTAGTTTGGACATGGTTATAAAACCACAAGATCGTGCTCATTATTAAACGATTAACACACTCTTCATGTGATTTTTGTTGAAGGTACGATCATGATTAGGTGTGAAAATGAGATTTATGATGTACTTTTATTTTTATACATTCCTCATTTCCTAGCAGTGGTAAAATGTCACATCACTTCTGCTTATACCGTAACAAAAGATTCTTCTTGGGAAATTATAAAGCCACCCCCCAAATTACAGGGGATACCCCCGGGCCTAGTCCTGTCCCGGTCTAGTTCTTTTCCAGTCCAGTTTTATCTAAGATCGGTCCCAGTTCAATACAGATTCGGTTTCAGTTTTAGACTAACCAGGGGGTAGAAATTAGAAAAAGATGGGGTATACCCAGAAAGTAAAAAAAGAGAGCATGATGTGATTGATTAGATGGGTAGGAGGGGGTATGAGATGGGAAAAAGTGAAAAAAGGGGGTAGCTTTACATGGACCCTTATTCTTTTATGTGAAAAGACCTGTTTTAATAATTATGCTTTTACGTATGGACACTTCCTCAACATATATTAGTATCCATCGAAAATAAATCATATATATCTTATGTTACAATATAAATATTATACATTCCGCATTTATATTATATCGTGTTAGTAATACATGTATATTTGATTAAACTATCATAGACTAAATAAAATGTTATACTAAATCAATAGTGTATATGTCTAATGAGATATACCGTACAATAATACATTACTTGAATCAGAGATGACAAAAAGACTCAAACCTAATGGAGATCTCCGAACCTAGAGATATTTGAATTGGATTGAAAACGACTTATCAAGTATGGAACGGAAATAGAGATTTTTATTTGATTCGGGTTGAGAAATGGAGACTATCACCCATGTCCCGTTCCACCGCTGCCCCAATATATTATATACAGTTGATTTGGCTTGGGTAAAACCTCATGAAAGAGAAGAAGGCTTGCAGCTTGATTACAATGGTAGGTTTTTAGGTATCAGAGCACAGGGAGTGCTCGATGGAGTTTCAGTATTCAGTTCAGTGTTCAGTAGAACACTGAACTTGAACACTGAAGCTGAAAAGTGAGGTAATAGTTAATCTTGAGGTTCAGTGTTCAGTTCAGTGTTCAATTGATTATTTTATTATTATTATTATTTTTTAGAATAAATTAAATAAAAACAAATTAAATAAATACAAATTCAATAAAAAAACAAATATATTAAAAGAAAACAAATATATTAAAATACATTAATTAAAAGTTCATAAATATTTAAAAGTACATTAAACAAGATGCAAAAAATAAAAGTACATGAAATAAAATACAAGATTAAATAAGCATAAATTATGGACGATTCTCCCAAATATGTTCCACAAGATCGGCTTGGAGGTTGTCGTGGACGTCTCTATCGCGTAGTTCCTTGTTTTTCTGCCTTTGTGTATCACATCTCTCGATCCAAGTCGTTTGCAAATTCCTAACAGGAACATAATAATCTTCGTTTTCAGCAATATTGAACCCTTGGTCTTCTTGGATCATATTATGCAACAATATGCATGTATACATGATTCTTTTAATATGGTTGACCTTATAAGCTCTTGTCGATTGTTGTAGTATATGCCATTGGTCTTGAAGCACACCAAAGGCCCTTTCAACATCTTTTCGTGCAGACGCTTGTGCTCGAGTAAACTTGACTCTTTTCAGATCAACTTCACTTGAAAATCCTTTAACAAACGATGCCCATGTTGGGTATATCCCGTCAGCAAGATAGTACCCATTTTTGTACTCAACACCATTAACCGTAAAGGCTTGTTCCGGAGCAGAGCCATCGAGCAACTCATCAAACAATGGAGAAGAATTAAGAACATTTAAGTCGTTGTTAGCTCCTGCAACACCAAAGTATGCATGCCAAATCCAGATGTCATACGAGGCGACAGCTTCAAGCATGATAGTAGGATAGCCGTGGTCACCTCGTGTATATTGCTCTTTCCACGCGTTAGGGAATTTCGCCTATGCCCAATGCATACAATCTATACTACCAAGCATGCCTGGAAAACCATGCTTGTTACCATGTTTCTCGTACAAGCGTTGAATGTCATCGGCCGTTGGTTTTCGCATGTACACATTTGCATATATATCAACCATGCACTTTGCAAAATTAAACAAACATTCGCAAGAAGTTCTTTCCACCATTTGTAAATATTCATCAAAGGTATCCGGTGACGTACCGTATGCCAATTGACGTAAGGCGGAAGTAACTTTTTGAATAGTGGTAAATCCCAGTTTCCCACATCCATCTACTTTTTGGCGAAAATAATCAACATAATCCGGGATTGGGGGTATGAGAGTAATTAGATATACCTTCTACTATCCGAAGAAATAATCGCTTGCTCATATGAAAACGACGCTTGAAATACTCCGGCGGGTACTTTGCGTTGTCAACAAAGTAATCGTTCATTAAAGATTCATTCGCCGTCAACCGATCACGAGGAATGTAACGACGTTTGCAACGACCTCGGTGGGACGATTCACCGTCTTCACGAGGCACTACAACTTGGTTATGATATTACCGAAGAAGTGTTAAAACTTCAACGTCCACGTCGGTTGAAGGTGAATCGTAAAATTCGGAATCACTCATTTTGTATTTTGAATGAGAAAAGAAAAGAAAGAAAGAAAGAATGGTGTGAAAATTTTGTTTAAAATGGGTATGTATTTATAGAGTAAAAAAGGAATTTAAAAAAAATATTTTTTTAAAATACTAGCCGTTTAACGGCTACTTTTATTGAAAAAAAAACTTTTTTTTTATAACCGTTGAAACAAAGAAAAAAATAATAAAAAAATGGGAGAACGCTAGTCGATCGCTGTGCCATGCCGCATGTTGGTGTTGAACGGTGGGCCAGAGTCGCGAACGCCGACCTCCGGCGTTCATGAAGAAAAACAGCATCGCCGTTCTTGGGCACTCCGCATGCTCTCATGTGCAATGGTGCTAATCTTCATTATGTGGGTCCTACAAGTAAAATAACAGAGAAACTAACCTTTTATAATTAATCATAACCTGCTTTATTTATCTCTTTTGCAAGAATTTTTGCTATTAATTAAGTACTAAAAACCTCAAAAGATAACATTGAAAGCTAATATTTCTGGTAATAAATGCAAAAATGATGGAGTAATTGTGGCACATAAACAAACATAGTGTAACTGTAATGTAATTATTATTATTATTATTATTATTATTATTATTATTATTATTATTATTATTATTATTATTATCAGGAAAATGCTATACGTAGCTCTAAGGGCTATGAATAAGAAATTCAGACACGTATTGAATGTTTGTACTTTAATAATAACCACTCACCCCCTCAATATAACTTCCCTCAACCAACTTGATATACAACCTTTTTATGTATGAATCTAACTCTTATACATAACCTTTAGAGCTACAAATAGCAAAATCCTTAGTATTATCGTATATGTAGTTATGTAGTGCGTCTCGTCTGCCAGTAGCAATAAAAACAATTTAGTTGTAAACGGGCTAAATGGCAAAAAAGCCCAGACTAGAAACAAAATAATAATGGGCCGGAGAAAGCATCCAATTTCCAAACGTCGTTTTCGTCAAACCGTTTGCCACCGTCCACCGACGTTTCTCCCTCCGCGCGCCACCTCATCACCTTCTTCAACTGCCACGTTCCGCATTCCTTTCTTTCGATACTACCTATTATTACTGTATATTACACATTCAAACACACATATACATACGTATCAACAAAATTCAGTTTTCATCATAATCAATCAATCAATCATCATCACAAAAATTACTTACTCTCACTATTACTTTACTATTTGCTAATCAAATCAAATGGAGATGGAGATAATCGAGGAGGGACAATCGAACAACGGCGGTGATCGCCGTGCGCTAGATATATATCCCCTCAGTAATTATTATTTCAGTTCCAAACCTGCTGTTTCTTCTAACCACGAAACCTTAGCTCATCCTTCACTTCGTTTGAAATCAAAGTAAGTATGAGTATACTATATATGTGTATGTGTATTATTTATTTATTTATTTATTTTAGAATTAGTGAATTTGATACTCCAGTACGTTGTTTTAATATATATTCGTATTCGTATCGTATATATTTAGTTACGATGCTCATGGAATGCGGACCTGTGTAGAGGCAGTGATTTTGGTACGTACGTTGATTAATATCGATTTTCACTTTAATTAATTCTTTGAAAACGTAGTGAAATGTTTTGTTGAATCATATCTGAGCCCTACACACATAGTAGTAGCTAGCTAGTATACTCAAAAATATATCATGTTGAATCATCCAATGCTAACATGTGATTTTCTATCGTCATTCATGTTTATTTTATGCAACTGATCCAAGGATATCGGATATGGTGGTTGTTAGTAATATATATAAAATGATACTATATATGAGTTACATCATCTTTTTTTGAAATGCATAATAATCAGGTGGAACTGTTTAAGCATCCTCATTTGTTGTTGTTGCAAGCTAAGAACAGCGTGTACAAGCTTCCTGGTGGACGTTTAAGACCAGGTGAATCAGGTGACAAACCAACCAACCAACTTTACTACTCTACTCCTTAATTACATTACAACCATTGTTATTGCTATATGTTCATTGATGGATGATGGGTGGATCTACTCTTCAGATGTCGATGGCTTAAAACGTAAGCTCTTAACCAACCTATCTGCTGCTGCTGATGATGATGATAAGTATCAAACCCAATGGGAGGTATATATATGCAGTTTTCTTGTATCTCTATCTGTCTGCTGATTTCAGTACTACACATGAATCCAGTAACTATTACACTAGCGGTACGTATTAATTTCTTTAGGTTGGTGAATGCATTGCAACATGGTGGAAATCAGATTTTGAAACATTGCCTTACCCTTATCTGCCTTCAAGTGGAAAAAGTCCCAAGGTGAATTAAATGGTTACATTATTGGATGTTTAAGCGGGCATGATGATTGGAAATCAAAGTATTCTTTATTTTTTTTTCAAATATATATTTTTTATGGTTTACAGGAGTGCATTAAGCTGTACCTTGTAAATTTGCCATCGAGTCGGGACTTGATTGTGCCAAAAAATCTCAAGTTACTAGTTGTTCCAATGTGCCAGCTTCATGAAGGTCGCAAGGTATGCTTTTTGTTCAGCATTACAAAGTTGCATTCATTTGATATTTGGAAATGGTTTAGGTGGTTGTGAGCATATAAGCCAAAACAAAATTATCCAACAGCTTGAGTCTTGTTGATGTAACCATTGATATGGTAAACCATTTACATGGCTAATTTTTTGTTGATCGTGATTATTTTTTATGTTTATAATAAGAATAAGAAGCACATAGATGGATGTTTTGGGTCGATTAATATGTTGGCGTGATTTGCAGACCTATGGATCGATAATAGCAGCGATTCCACAACTACTTTCAAGGTTCTCTATCAACATGGTACATACTTAAAATACTACTTCAGCTGGTTTGTTTTACTGATGGAATACGGTCAGCTTTGTTTTCAATTTACGATGAAAGGCTTTGTATATAAATTCCTTTCAGAAAACAGAACATATACGGTAGTAATTTGGAGAGTGTGTGTGTGTATATGTGGGTTGGAGAGGCGGCTCCAATGTTAGGCCCAAAACCAATAGGTAAAGATGGTTGGCTAGTTATGTGTGTTTAATCCAAGTATTATTATGTACGTAGTATATATATATATATATATATATTTGGTGTGTGAGAGACAGCAAAAAAAAAGCGTTAGGTAGTATGCATTTATATGTACATGTATTGATATTGATATTCATACTGTTTATTCATGTAAAGATAGGAATAAAGAAAGATAGAGGGATGCTTATACATTAGTCATGTATGTGGATATATCTTGCTGTATATATGTTCTTAAATATAATATGATATGATATGAATGATAATGTACAAACACGTACAAAATGCTGTGTGTGTATTTTGTTTCTGGAAACAAATTAAAATCCAGCAGTAGATGGTTTGAGTTGATGAGTGAAAGAAATGTAAGTAACTGATTAATTTGCGTGTCCAAACATGAGCAAAATTTGTGATTCATCCTTTATGCATGGTTCAAAAAAGTGAAGTTGATAATTTGATTGGTTAATTAGCTCATAAATTAATCTTTATATATATATATATATATATATATATATATATATATATATATATATATGACTTGGTTATATGATAATGATATGATGATGATGATGATGATGATGATGATGATTCAGTAGGTAGCTAGCTGGTACGTACATGGATCTGTTTATATATAGTATATACTTAATAGAATTACTCCATTATAAATTATACAGATCTGTTTATATATACTTAATAGAATTACTCCATCATAAATTATACAGTTAAGAATCGCCAACAACATCATCATCGCAGCTGTACGTACCTAGTGCTTGAAAATGCAATTTGCAACCATATATACAGTCAGGATGCTCAAATGAGAGAAAAAAATAAAAAAGTTCGAGAACCATGATTGTTCATATGTGTATAATGTCAAATTATCTATAATTAAAAATGTTGATAATAATAGATGAAACGTTGAAAACCGAAATTTATGTGAGTTACAATTTATTTTTAACCGATTTGTTTGAATGTAAACTATTTAGTTGTGAATATATGTTAAACTGTTTAGTTGTGAATATATGTTGAAAATACAAGTAAATCGATTATATACATTATTAATAAAACAATTTTTTACATTCACAATTTTAAATCAAAAAAATCACGAAACAAAAATTTTCAGAACATTAACATAAATTTGAAATGCATGTTAATTAAAATTACAATTAGTATTTTTAAATATAATTTGTCATACATAATAATAATTTATATATGTTATTATACACTGATAAACGCTATAACATAATATTCATAATTGTATAATACCTCATATTTATCTTAAATGAATGTTAATATATCATTTTTCGAGTTTTTAAGATTCCATGAATATTAACTTAAATGTGTTATCGTACGTTGATGAACATTATATTATTCATTTATCAACTAACATATGTTATTATAAGATGATGAAATGTGTATTGTATATGCATTCTTTTTTTTATGGAGAAGCTACGATGAAAATGATTGGTTGAAATTTGTTTCCCTCGTTCCCCAAATCTACATCCGATGGATCCCCTCTTTTATATATATATATATATATATATATATATATATATGCGCGCGTGCATATATTCTTATCAACTTAATCATCAAGATTCATATATATTTGAATTTGAATTTGCTTATCTGGCACAAATTAAATGGCTTCTTTTAGTTGTCTTCCTTCAAGATTTGTTAAAATACTTTTAATACTATCTGCACTTGTTCAATTCTCATCTTCTCATCATTATGATTCCTTTGATCAAATGCCTTTCCATCCTCCAAACCCCCAACACCTTCTTTTAAAAGTTTACCCGGTAAATACCCCTAACACCTTCTTCACCCCAAACGACCCTAATTTCATACTCCTCCTGAATACCACTGCTTAAAATCTTCGTTGCGTTACCCCTTCCAATCCAAAGCCTCAACTGATTATCACCCCCTTTAATCCATACCACATCCAAACTGCTGTCATTTGTGCCAAAAAATTTGGCATTCAACTCCACTTCAGAAGTGGAGGTCATGATTATGAAGGGATCTCTTATACGTCCGCTATGGATCCTCCATTTGTTGTCATTGACTTGTCAAAGATGCGTGCCATAAACGTTGATCTTCAAGACAAGTCTGTATGGGTGGCGGCAGGTGCCACCCTTGGTGAACTTTATTACCGAGTAGCTGAGAAAAGCAACACACATGAGATTGCAGCTGGGCTTTGCACGAGCCTTGGGGTTGGCGGACATATCACTGGTGGAGCATATGGCTCCATGATGAGAAAAATATGGCCTAGGAGTTGATAACGCATTAGAAACCATAAACGCCAAAGGAGAGATCCTTGATAGAAAATCCATGGGGGAAGATGTTTTTTGGGCAATCCGAGGCATAGTTTCTTGGAAACTAAAACTTGTCGGTTTTCAATGTTGCGAAAACATTGAAACAAGGTGCCACCAAAACTCTATATAAATGGCAACAAGTGGCTCCACACTTTGAAGATAATGGTCTTTGGATGAGAGTTTTTATCCAAAAAGTCACCAGGCACAACTAATAAAAGTACCATACAAACAACTTACAACACACTCTTCCTTGGAGGAGTCGACGAGCTCCTCCAGATCATGGACACGAGTTTTCCAGAGTTGGGTTTGCAGAGGACCGATTGTTTTGAAATGAGTTGGCTCGAATCCGTGATGTTCATTGCCGGTTTTCCCAGAACCACCCCCACCTCGTTCCTCCTAACAGGAAAACCAGCTTTCTTGAGCTACTTTAAAGCAAAATCAGATTAGTGAGGACTCCGATCCCGGAATCAGGAATGGAGGGTATTTGGAGGAGATTCATGAAAGAAGAAATCCCATTGATGATATGGAATCCATATGGAGGAATGATGGGAAGGATATCAGAGTCATCAACACCATTTCCTCATAGAAAAGGGGTTCTATTCAAGATCCAGTATGTAAACAGTTGGATAGTGAATATTGATGATAAAGCCATGAAGAAGCATTATAAGTGGATCAGAAAGCTTTACAGCTTTACAGGTACATGGGTCAATTTGTTTCAAACAATCCAAGAGAGGCTTATGTGAATTATAGAGATCTTGATCTTGGAATGAATCACAAAAATGGAGATAATACAAGCTTTGTCACAAGATACTACAAGCATAATTTCATGAGGTTGGCAAAGGTCAAAACAGAGTTCGATCCCGATAACTTTTTTAGGCATGAACAAAGTATTCCACTCCTTCATTGACTTATTATTATTCTCTATTACGAGTATTAATGGCCACTTTTTCGATCTTAAGGCAAGATGTATTTTGTTTTAAATAAGTTTAGGGATTTAGGGAAGATAGAAATGAACTTCCCATATGTATCTTGTTTGAAATTAAAGAATTCGTTTTATCATTGACCATATTGAAAAGTCAGGAAGTAAAATCCTCATGGTAACAAAAGTAAGAACCCACTGGAAATGTGTCACTGCAACCGGAAAATTCGATGTATACTGGGCCACCTTAGAGTCGTGCCAGTAAACTACAAGCATAATTGTTCATATAGGTGGTTTGAAATTGTCACCCTCTGATTATATAGCAAAATAAAACAGGCAGAAGAAAAACCCTAAAAAACATCCATCATCTTGTTCAAAACATGGAACAATAGGTACCACCGTACCACAGAAAGACTCCAAACAAACAGTATAATAATGCATTTCTGAAAAATGTAGTTAGACATATGCAACGTACCACGATTGACATATCAGAAACTTGCCCAGCAGTCGATCAGATATGCTACTAGAAAAATGATGAATATGCCGATCAAATCTAGCTCCAAAAGTCTTATTCAACACAAGTCCATCCCTCATGACAACTTAACTGCAACAACAGCAGCATAGTTTTTCATAAATTAAAACAGTAACTTGCAACATCAACCATTCAAAAGAGAGCTAGTTTTGAGTAATATTCACCTTATTGCTCAAGTCAGTTCATGATATATGAGAACTGAATCAATACGTGAAATGACTAACAATCAGCTGGTCCAAAATGTGTGTTAACCCATGGGCCAAGTTCACGATACAGTAGTAAGAGAAAGAAATATCCAACTTCTAATATACAAGAAAAGTAGATACCTCTAGATAAAGATCTTGGAAAATGCGGACATGAAAGAGCCAGTTCTTTCCAATAATGTCGCTGAAGCTGGACAGAAACTTAAAGACAAATATTAGGTGAACAAAGAAATGCGTCAAACATACAAATATGTCATTGTGTATGAGTGAGGAACTGGCCAGGTTATGAACGAATTCATCTTATTAGAAACTCAATTTGCATGTACAAGAGGCATTGTGCCCTGATCAGTAATTGCTACAACCAGAATTCAGTGTCTCCTAAGATAATGTAAGCAGAGCAAACTAGCTAACAGGTAGCAAAAACGATTTTTACAACCTACGTGACTATCTTAAATTGCAGGCAAAATCTGAAACATTCAGAAAATTCTCTCAAATATTAACTTTGGAAAGGGAAAAAAAATCATTGCCTAACTACTGACTGTAGTGTCATCCGAAAATGTGACTGGTCATTGTCTTGACACCAGTAAACACGTGCCATCTGTAAGTAGTATACTGAACATGTCTATACAACATAACAAACTTTAAACCATCATATTCAAGTCTGTTAGGTCATCCATTGGAATCTCAAGGCCCATAAAGTCATCATCGTGTTGTAATACATCATCATCGATGTTCAACCACGAACCTATGTCCTCCCCTTGCCCTCCAAAATCGTCTCCAACGCTGAAGTCATCCATTCCAGGAAGTTGCAAGTGGGACAAATCAAGTGGCTCCTCACAGTTTTCCATTAGCACAGACTCATCCTTTTCAATGATAGTGGACTTTGGAACAGAAGACATTGCTGCCCTCTGTTGATCTGAAAATTTACCAAGAGGGCCATTGACAGACGCAGATAACTGAGTTGTTTTCTGTTTTAGCTTTGCTTTAGTCTTTCTTTCACCCTTCACATTACCAGATGTAGGTCGCCCAATTTTAGGACCTCCAGTTCTGGGCCCGTTCCCCTTCCCTTCTCTGTTCCTATCGCTTCTCTTTCCTTTTACACTGTTCGTTATGGTCCTAACAACCCCTGATGGCATTCCTGAAGAGGTACAAGCCACACCAGCAACATGATCAAGGTACAATTCTCTCTTCTTACCCCTGCTCGACCATACATCATCTTTGCCAATTTGCTCAGATGGATAGATGTCATGGTTGTTCAATGAAGGACTTTGTTGTGTACCTAATTTATTGGTATGCCACCAAACAACAGAAATTTTAAACAGCTGTGGAGGGACAGTTGAATACATAAACTAATAAAAGTAATGAGCTCACATATTGAAATTATCCAGCACTTCAACGTAATACCTGAAAATGTTTCCGTGGAAAATACACCATCTACCTCTGCATCATTTAATTGTGACAATCCAGAGAGGAACATATCCCTAAACAAGGGCTCAGCAAAGCAGCTTTTCCCCGTTGTTTCATATTTGTGGCATCGCTCTAGTGTCCGTTTGACAAAATTTAAAGCAGCTTGCTTTGCCATTTTCCCACCAACACTCTTACCTCCAGGTGCACTAGTGCCCCAACAACTCTGTAGAGCATCGATCAACACACCAAAAGACAATCAAAATCAGAGTATCCCACGTAAAATCAGATAGAAACAACTGCAATAAACAAATCGGTGTGTCCCACAGGGAGCTGAAGGGGACATATAGTCTACGATATGAATCCGACATTGAGAAGAGCTCGTCGGATAACAAGATGTAATAATGCTTCAGTGGTAGGTTTCCAGATATTCACAAAGTGCAACCACAATAGTGAACAAAGTCCTGCTTCAGTGAGTTTTTCTATCTTACAAGAATTTTCAGATCACTCGTTGCCAGTGATCAGATATAGATGAACACATCTCATAAAAACAATTAATATACTCTAAAAAAACCGGACAATATAAAATGTTCAAGATACAGCCATTGAAATTTTTTTATCTTTATTACTTGTTACCATCAAATTTTAAATTGGATGCCACAGACGTGAAGGTATATCACAAGGATAGACAAAAGGAACACTATTCAATGTATGTACATCTATAATCAACATGGTATCTCATAAATAACTAAATGAATATTGAAAATGATGATCAGCAATAACATTACCATATATTTTTGATAAGCCATATCTGTGAGCTTTTCAAGAGACAGCAGTTCAAATTCCCTACAAGCCAACGATTGAATAAGAATCATAATGCTGAGACAAACAAGAACCAAACAAAATAAACAAAATATGACTAAAGAAAGCACTTACTTCTCATGTTGATCCCTTGCTTCCTCGGTAGACTTTATAAGCTTGCTGAGTAGGCTTTTCTTTCTGGAAACCTATTAGTCAACTATATTAGGACAGTTGACCAAAAATCTATACTGGGAATACACACAGGAAACAAGAAGATAACATTTGGCATACTTAGACTCTTCACTTATCCTGATATTCATTTCTTCCAAATACTATTTGTTGTATACGATCAGCTTTATCCAAAGTGTCATTAGGAACAACAAGATAGCTATTAAAGAATTGTGATGGTAGCTATTTACATCTTTAGAAACCAGATACAACATATATAAAAGCTATTCTTATTACTATATTCAAAAGTTCAAGTGATTTAAGCCTGGTGATAGTGCTAGTCATAATTATATAAATTCTACTTTTACATGTTCAGACCTTAGCCATTGATTATCAGATCCAGTGATCCTCGGAAATTAGAAAGAGATTTCCACAGTCAAACCAGAACTATACCTGTTGATGATGCTTTTCTTCCAGCCTATTGATTTTTTTGCAGATGTCTTCATCTCCAGGGTGTACTAAGTCCGGCTGTACAAACGTAAAACACATACTTCCCAGCATGAAAACAGTTCTAGGGGGATAACTGATTTGTAGCTTAAAATGATTATGTGTGTGTGGGTATACATGTACATATACATATATATATATATATATAGGATGGGTCAAATAAAAGCACTTTAAAAATAAGAACGAATTATTTATACAGATATAGTCGACCAAATCATTAGATTGACATTCATACATCACGAATATGTGAAGAAAAATGGACGTGCAGTTTTAAAAAAGCATATAAGTCGAGGAAACATATCAATAATAGATGCACAATCCCACACACTACAACTAAAATTGTGAAGCTAAGGTTTTTTCGATTTTTCTGCATATCTAAAGAAGTGCATCCATTTTTCCACTCAGATATAACATGTATAAATATGAATCTGTTAATTTTGGACTATTTGTGTAATATGGAGAATTTTTAGTGTCTTTTATTTTAAGTGTTCTTACGGGAACCTTACCCTATGTGTGTGGGTGTGTGTGTGTGTGAGGGAGAGAGAGAGAGAGAGTAGACAGAAAGAAATAGAAATTATATGCGAATGGGAGAAAGAGGCACCTACCACACTAGTTGGGTAGAGTCCAAGACTATGAATCTCAATGAGAAGTCTTTCATCCATGGACATGTTACCATACTGATATTGAGAACTGGTTACGGTGGGTGCAATGCCTGGATCTGATATTAGACCGCTGTAGCAATGATCAAAACCTGTCGCAATTGCTAAATCCGGCAGGGACATAAGATGAGTATCTGACTGGCTATGCACCAACTCATCACAGGATCTTAATGTTGAATCTATCCTGTAAACGCTTGGAAAACTTCCTTCAAGTTTAAAGTTCTGCGACGAGCGTCGATCTATGGAATTGGATTCTACATCAGTTTCAGGCTCAAATGCAGATCCATTAGAGTTTAGTCCATCATTTCCACACCATGTAGACTCGTTATCTTCTGAAATTAGAGCAGTGAGAAGCCTCTGACAGAGAGAAACTCCCCTTGGAGAAGTTCCTGATTTTAAATCCTCAGAGCATTCCCTACTGTTTTCTGTTCCATTTTGTAATGGTTCAACCGACAATACTCCATTAGGGTATGCATCACAACCATCTATTGGGTTTGCGGTATCAAAAGTAGATCGTATGCTTGCCTGTGGAAGAATAAAAAAGAATGAAAGACGAAGTTAAATCTAAAAGCATCAAACTTCAATCGCATTGCAAGAATAACTGGCTTAGTTACATATTTTTTTATTTTATTGCAACAAAAATAGAATAATTGCAGGATTCTTATGCTCAAGTCTCAACACAACAACGGTATTATGTTTCCGTGGTAAGCAGCAACATGGCCGTATGTTTTTCGTAAAAGCATTTGTGAAAAGGCATAACTCTAAGTATATAAAGTATAGTGCAACAGTGAGAAAATCAGATGTCGGGTATAGGAATGTAAGAGTACTTCTCTTTTCTAAGTTACATCAGAGACACTGATCTACTTTTACAATTACAGTTCAAATATGATGCCTACGATAAACTACAGTGATCTATATCTCAGTGGAAGAATAAAACAATACCAGGGGATAATTTAACAAATACCTTTTACAGAAAACAAATATATCCGTCACTAATGAATGAGATAGACATAACCGTATGTATTTCAGACGTTGGAAAAACCATCACCTCTTGCTTTACGTAGGTCAAGACTGAGTCAGGTACAAAGCCAAAAAGTGCATCCGTCTGCCTCCAGAAAGGGGTTGACAATGCACAGCCTGCAATTATCGTCCACCAATTAGAACTACATAAAACAGTATTTAAACAGAAAATATAAATATGGACAGAAAGAACTGTACCAGGATAAATAACAGCATTCGCAGCAGCCAGAAGCTCTGCATGCCCATCATCTGAAGGAATTAAATTAATCATGGTTAAACGAGGGGAGGAAAAATCTAATTAATGCTTGTAATTCAATAGCCAACATACCAAGAAAATCCGTAGCGGCAAGAAATGCAGGATGCTTTTGACGTGGGTAAGCTTGGCGACCTGAGAGTTTCCTAGTGGCAGGACAGCCTATTCTACTGTGAACATTTCATAGTTATGAACGTTAATTGATATTTCGATAGCAAAACTTCACGAGAGTGGCTGGTAGAGAGATGAAATTTATAGAAAGCAAAAGATGTAAAACCTTTCAGGCTTATCACTATCGACTCTGCCAGTTCTAAGTCGTTTTGTTGTTCCCACATTGCCAACAGATCGTGCAGAAGCAAAACTCCTCCCTGTTCTGCCTTGTCTACTACCGCCAGAAGCAAGGTCATCCTCGTTCATGAACTTATTCTTTCTTGTGGGAAGAACTAAATTTGACATCTTTTGAACATTCAGTCCAGCTTTATCTTCAACTTCCTCAGATTTACTACTGTTATCCCTAGATCTGATTTCAGCTGCGCCTGACTCCTCACTTTCTGATAATGTAGATGACTGAAGATCACCTTTTAATTTAAATTGCTTAGGAGAGTTGGTTGGAAATCTTCTTGCAAACCCACGCCCTTTTTCACTAACAGTTACATGACTATTAGCCAAAGCCGGCACTTCATCATTCATAGATGCAACAGGGACAAAGTTGGTTCTCCTTGCTGTAGGTGAGATCTTATGCGGCCTCCGATCAGCCCATTGTGCTACAGGTGGAGACGAAGACCGCGCTGAATGACTGCGTTTACAATTGGTCGAGCTAATAGCGCCAGGGTTCTTACTTGTAACATGAGGCGAGTCCAAACCATTCGAAACAGTCGCACGTTGAACATGGGACAACTTAGGTACCACACCCGACCCTGATCTTGGACCTCGAGCAGCTGCATGCAGTTTACTGGTAGAAGATGAGGTACCAGAAATGAAGTCTTCTCGGACACTGGCCCTGATTGTCAGAAGAAAACATTATTGTGAATTTGCATTACAAAAAATTACAGGGATTCAAAATTATGAACGCGAATATCATGTTAACATGATAGGAGAGCAAGGTTCCAAAACAAAAGGCAACCAAAAATAAAAGCAAACAACAAGCATTACAACATGAGATAAATGAGTCTCGTACTTGTTAAGAGCTCTGGAATTCATCCTTTCCTGCTCCAAGTTTGTATTTTGATTTCTTTTATCATGTAGAATAGATGTGTTCTCCTGTTCAGGCCTTGGGACAGAAGAGCGGATACCCATACTAGCCTGCTGGTAGGAGCCGTCAGCTTTTCCAGCTCCCATAACTCCATTAGCAGCTCCTGGCCTACAGCAAAACATGCATTGGAGTGAAATTAGTTTGGCTAGATCATCATAGAAATATGGGGTCAAAGGCACCACAAATCCATCACCACTCATTTGTATTTAGCGCAAAATTCTGAAAATAATATTTATGAGGACATTAACTCTACCTATGAGCGGTTACTTCTTAGATAGCCTATAATATACAGGGTGTATTGGGCCTTGTAAACAAGTGTCAAGCTACATTCAAGATACAAAAAAATAAAACTAATAATAATATTAATAATAATAAAAAAATAATAATAAATATTATTATTATTGTTATTAATAGTAATAACAGTAGAAACAGTAATAATAACACAGTTCTGAGATTTATTCCAAGGTGCAGCTCTAAATTTTGTTACGCTGAAGGTGAAACGTTGCAAAGCATTATTGTCAGAGGTATCACCCTCCTTTACCTTGGAGTATGTTTCTGGTCATACTAGTGATTAGTTAGTTATTTTGGAAGTCCCACTAAATAGCAATATTTTTTATATATCAATTAAATCTGCTGAAGGTATCACCTTCCTTTACCCAAAATTTAATAAAAAGAATTGACATATAGATACACACTTTCAACTAGAAATCAATGTTAATATAAAATGACAAACATATGCACTGACCAAAATAGATACATGCCTTTCATGTATGGGAACTGTTACCTGAATTCCTGGGGATCGTTTAACTTTGACCTTGCATCAAGAAGACTCCTTGGATGCATCCCCTGTCTAGGTTCAATAGGTTTTGACAACACTGAGCTCGTAGTTGGAGCAGCATCGGCCTTTATGCCGGTGCGTTTTTTCTTCATTTTTGCCTTTTCCCATCCATCAGCTACAATTGGCAACGCTCGATCTGCACCATGAAGAGCATTACTGTTGGGGAGTCTCAGAACTTCTCTATCTCTATCTACGGATCCAGATGATCTAACAGGCGTGTTGGGCCGCACATCAGCCTACACTTCCCAAAGCAGAAAAATCAGACTCACATCAAGATAATCAACCACAATCATAGAAAGAAACAAACAAGAGACCATAGCATTTGGAGGAAAAGAATAAAATCAGAGAAAAATGATCAATGAGAATAAGTTTCCACTATGGAGAGCATGAAGACAAAATCATAAATATAAAACTGCATATTGTCTAAAGATGATTCTTTTAGCACATTATAAGCTTTAAATATGTAACGATGTGATTTATAGAAGATATACAAACCCTTTGTTCCGCCATAGAAGTTCTGGTTCGTTTGTTAGGAGCGACATTTTTACCCCTCTCTTCAACTTTCTGCTGCTCAGAGTCAAAAGCACTAGTAAGAGCATGGCTTTGCATAACCATCTTACCAACAGTGACACCAACAACTGTACGATCTGCGGGTAAAACGTTAGAGCGATCACCAGAAAAAGTATCAGGTCGAGATCTTTTCCTTGAGGGTATACTTGGAAAACACTTGTTAATCACTGACAAGACCTCACTAAAAATCTTCACTCGCTCCCTGATAAGTGAAAGACTGTTATAAGCTATTTAATTTTATTATACCCCAAAAGAAGAATGATTGAATTTGTTTTTACCTGGCTTTGATGGTTGATTCACGTAGACCAACCTTAAGTCGTTTCAGATCCTCGGGAGAAGAAAAAGGCAGCTTGCCTCTCCATGAACCAAATGGTGAACCATCTGGTGTACAAAGGGCAGCATTTGCAAGTCGCTTGAAATCCCCATGTCGATTACACTTATATTCAGCAGCCATTGACTTAAGATCAAACCGCAAGCATTGAAAAAAATTGGTCACATCCCCTTGACTTACATTCATAGTACTTCTTGACATGCTTGGAAGAGAAGAAAGAATTGGATTTTCCATGTTCTCGCGAAAACTGGACGATCTGTCCATTGAGGAGGCTGTAGAGGACCCACGTTTCCCAGAACTATATAATGGTCTGCCTGGGCTACTAGATGAAAGATCAAATTTACCAGATGATGCCATTGCACCACTCTATATGCGTAAAGTGTGTTACAAACCCCGTCAACACAGTTGTGCATGACAATAATATAGTGTCACAGCACATGAAAGCAAAGCTCGAATTTTGTGACAACCAAAAAATATACCTAAAAACAAGAAAGAGTATATGTATCAAATCTCTATAAGTAATCCAGCGAAGGAGGTGAAAGTAGAGGGAGTTAGTTGCTACACTAGTTTCCTTTCATTTGCGAAGATCTAGAAATCAGTCGCCTGAACCATGACCACAATAGGAACAGCTACGTAACACATTTTGAGCATGCCCATACTAGCAACAGAACAGTGTTTCTTACCCAAATCATCACTGACCATAAAAGCATACGCTTCTGGTAGATTATTAATATTAATAATATTTTGATTATAATGACACAATGCAATAAACACTAGAGAGCCTCCATGTCATCAAGAAATTACAGCTACAAGACTATTAACTTACGACTCTTCGAAAACTAGTTCTTTAAATGTTCTGTAGTTAGTAAGCATCGCTGATACAGATTCAGACCAATAGAATATATTCAAACATGTAATTCATAGGTACATATACATTAGGAGAGTATACCTAGTATATTTTAATTTTACTACTCCGTAGAAGATAAGTGGATAAAACCAACTGTACAAGGATTCTAAGTGATGTCCAAGGGATGAATGAGTAGTTCTTAACAAGAGGGGTATCAAAAGAGAAATAGAAAGAGAAGTGTTATCAGAAGTAAAACTCAGTCTCCTACCTCCTGCAATTTCCCCACTATTCCAACCTACATATATTCTCAAATATGGAAAACATCACATTATGAAAAAAATAAACTCCAAAGGAAATCAGCACATAACAATTGGAGGTGACACAAAAAAGATTAAAGGTTAAGTTCGTCAAAAATGCTCTATGTCTATTCTTCGCTTCTTACAACTCTCAATTTCGCTCAAAATGTGTCTCTTAATGGCATGAGGTCGCTTGATCTGAATAACTGGTTCTCAAATGCAGACAAAACAAAGATACACGTGCAACAAAAATTGACTACCGATCTTATGAATTCTAGCAGTATGGCTAATTCTCAGAGGTATGCCTACATAGCAATTTACTCCTCACCGACACATAACATCTCTGTTGCAGAATCATGATGATAAACCTTTGATTTGGGGAAAAGGGTCCATATCACACCTTATAACTAAAATGCAGGTCCCACTCTTTTACATTCTCGTACTAGTGTAATTCAAAAAAAAAAAAAATAAGTAAAAAAAATACCATCTCAACTTACTTAATCCTGTAATTTCCCGTTGTCAGGGCTCATGGCTAATATGATTTTGGTTTAACATCCTGACAAGCGTCTAACAGATATGAAAACTGCAATAAAACATGCCCAACAATGGTTCTCAATTATGCCAAATAACCATATCTAACATACCATTTTCACCCTGCCTACTTTCAAAATTACCAACTTCCCCACATAATAAATACAAATGTGTACACCACACATAATAATGATACTTGAACACTTCCAAAATCTCCAATTAACATGTGAGCAGTGGATAGTCTCTATTCTAGTTAGCACAAATGTTTCAATATCACATCTAACATAGAAGAACACCACAATTACAGATACACACAAAACATGGTATTTAATAATTGTGCAAACCTGAAGCACAGAATCTAAAAATATCTCTTTGGATCTTAATATAAAGGTACAGCTGATGTTCTTGCATTCACTAATGGTGAATATTGGTGATTCAAGCAACGATTCGATCTCGATTGAAGTATAAAACTTTGATCAAAAATTCAGACATTCGGTAGATATTCTTCTTAAAATCCGAAAGATATTTAGAGCATGAATACACATCAAAATACACACACATACTTGTGATCTCTAGTAAATACATATACAAACAAATCATTGAATCAACAGTATAAACCTAATTCCTGAAATTTGTTGCTACTTGGAAGTCCAATCCACAAGTTAAAATTACAATTTACAATTAAACAGAATCTAGCAAAAACCACAAGTAAATCGGTGAAACAAAACAGCGATATAATAGATTAGTATGCAGATTTACAAATATGTATGTATGCATACCTTTAGTAGGAACTTGTTATCGCGTGTGTAGAATTCGTCGATTTAAGGGTTTATACGAAGCTTAATCGAAGTAATACTATTGGAAAATTAGGGGTGCGTTTAGTTACAGAAAATTTTCTCCATTTTTCTTTTTCCATATCCCCAGAGAATGAGAAGTGTTTTACCTCTCTAGAAAAGCATGAAAAATCTAGAAAACGTGTTTAGTTACAAGGGGTGGAGTTTTCCTTTTTCAAAGAATAGTAGAGATGAAAAACTTAGAAAACCACTAAAAGTAGTTTTCAACTTTGTAGTTATAAAAAAGAAAACAATGATTTTCCTTTTCTTAGAAAAGTTTTTTTGAAAACTCGAATTTGAACACGTTTTCTAATTTTGCTGTTTTCTTAGAGAATTTTTCTAGAAAAGTGGAGAGTTTTCTGTAACTAAACGCACCCTAGGTTTTTTTATTTTATTTTTATTTTAAAATCTAATGAAACCTGGTTATTGTTTCTTCTTCTTCTTTTATTTTTTATAAATAACTAAAGAGTTGAGTAATCCATTAACGTATAATTGTTATTATTATTATCTTAGAGTTTATATATATGAGGCGAGTTCTTTTAAAAATGCTAAAAAAATAGAGAATGGGAGAATGATTTTTTCATTTCTCTACAAAACTCACTTCTATTTTTTATCACCTCGATTAATTATCTCGTAAACCGTAAGTCCATAAATTATAAAAATTACATATTCGAAACCAGCGTGTTTTTCTCTTCGATTAGAGATGTCATAAGATACACTTTCGATGAATTTTTTTCTTTGCTTTTTTTTACCGGATTTCACAATATAATCACATGTGATTTATGATAAAAAAAATAAAATTTGTTCGCGATTATTTATTCATGGTATTTGCTAATTAACACGTGATTATAACTTAATATTCACCCACATTAATAGTTATAAATAAAAAATTAAAAATTGCAATAGTTTTCATTAAAAATCACATGTGATTGTTATTTGTACACTTAATCACAAATGATTTGTTACATAATCACATATGATTTTGTATATAATCACATATGATTTTCATTTAAAATTTGATATGTGATGAGAAATTTACCGATATATAATAATTCATGTATGATTTCAACTTGATTTTACTTGATTGTATAATTCTTAGTCAATGATTTGAAAATCCGTATTTTATTACTCTTTAAACACATGTGATTGATAGTTTGATATTCAATCGTATGTGATTACACCTTAGTTTTTCATGTCTTAATCTCTTGACATCATCAATGATTTGAATTTAAAGTTTAATCGCAAATATAAGCGGGTGTGATTATTTTTTAGTGTTAAATCACATGTGATTTCACATTAAAAGTTTCCAAAACCCCAAAAAATGGGGAAAAAAAAACTGTGTCGAAAGTATATCTTGTATGATTTAGAATTGAAGAGAAAAAGACGCTGATTTCAAATATGTAATTTTTATAATTTATGGACTTACAGATTGTGAGATATTTAGCTTTGGAAAAAAAAAGGTGGAAATGGGTATTTGAAATGGAGCAATCCTATTAGTTCCTCCATTCTCCCTTTTTTACCATTCTTTTTTGAACTTTCCTCTTTTATATATATATATATATATATATATATATATATATATATATCTTCTATCTTATATATTAAAAGAAAAATCCTAAAAGAATAATGATCATTAGATGGAGATCAAGATCCAACCCTTGATTTATTAAGTGACATCATTAATCCTATTTTTATGGGACTAAAAGACTAATTTCCCCTTATATATTTACAATATACACCCTTCAATATTTACAATATAAATCCTCTTTTTTATTTAATTGTAAATAATCCCTCAAATATTTTATGGAATTTTTAATGTAATATCTACTATCTTTTTTTCAATAACTTAAACTCTCCGTACAATCTTCTTTATTTTATTTTTTCCGACATAAGCCCCAATAAGTTATTTTCAATTATAAAAAATTCATGACTTCATTCCATCTCCCAGTGATTTATATTCGTATACGGCCGTCTTTTTTACCACTTTTATCAATTTCTAACTTACGATTCTTGGATTATGACTGGCAGCGGATTTTAGTGTATCTATACCCAAACCACCGTATTTCATAGTTCAAACTCTTCCTACAATATTATTTATTTTATATTTTCTAAAAAATACAATAAGTTATTTTCAATTCCTAAAACTTCATAACTTTATTCCATCGCCCAGTGATTTCAATTCGTATACGACCTACTATTTTGAATCCTTTTATCAATTTATAATTAAGAACTCTTGGATCATGAGTGTCAACAGGTCGGGTTCCGACGGATTTTAGTGTATTTGTATCCATACTACCGCCTTTTTTGAATTATTTTATCAATTTCTGATTTACAATTTTTGGCTTATGGATGCCAACGGGTCTTTGGCGGGTTTTATTATATCAGTATATATACCGGTTTCAAATATTCGTGATACCCGACCCAATACCCGTTCGGTACCCAATTAGTATTACCCATCAGTTGTTCATATTTATTAGCGGGTTTCGATTATCCTCATGTTTGTAACTATGGCGAAACAAAAAAATTATTAGTTATTGAATATACAAGACAAATTTGAAACACGAAAAAAAAAACGATACCGAATTACAAGATTTGAAATCTTAAAACTAACAATTTAACTTATTAATTAACTAATGCAAAATTTTGGTACATAATATATAGTATTATTATTAAAGAACGATACAAATACAAGGGTTAATACACAAGTAGGTCACTATAGTTTACGAAAATGTTCACCTGGATTACTAAACTTTAAAAATGTTCAATTAGGTTACTGTACTTGTAAAAATGTTCAATTAGGTTACAAAACTTTCGACATAGTTGTTATAGCCAAGATGACACCGTTCTACTAAACTTAAAAATATTCATTTAAGTCACTAAACTTTTAACTAAAATTAAGCAAAACATGTGGGATGACACAATCAACAAGTATCAATAACCCAATTGAACATTTTTTTAAGTTTAGTAACCCAGATGAACATTTTCGCAAAGTACAGTGACATATTTGTATATTAACCCCAAATACAAAAATGGAAGTGGTATCATGCACAATATTATCAATAATTGATTAATTAATTTACTCTTTTGCCACTAATTTCTCTATATCTCGATTTACATCCCTAAAATAATTTACCATTTAATCTTCTAAGGTCGTCTTAACGTCATTTGGGTCAATAGCCTGCATTTGAGTTGTCATGTTTTGTCATCTTTCGTCAAAGTTAAAAAGACAAAGTAACACATTATAGATTGTTGATTTGAATTAAAAAAGTAACTTAGATGGACGAAAACCACTAATGCACTGCAAAGATAGTTATTTATTAAGTACAAAATAGTATTTACCTGCTGAGCCGGTAAATTTGCTTATTTGAAAAAACAATATCCGTAAAATTTTAAATAAAATAGTATTATTAAATACCAATACAAATAACAAACTTGCATCAAAAACAATATTATCTCTATTAATTAATTAATATATTTGAGCTCATCAATCCAAAATCTATCACAATTCAAATCCTTAATACAAATTTCAATTTAAAAGTAAACCAATACAAACCGATATACTAAACACCAAACAATTATTAGATCTATATAACACATTCATATCAGACATATATCATGAGTCAACTCGCAAATTTTGCGGGTCTTAAGCTAGTATATATATATAGAAGAGGGTGGTCTTCAAATGAGAATAAGAATTTATGTGTAAATGGGGAATCAATGATATTGTACCATGTATACAAAGAGAATGTTCCACATGTATAAAACTCATTTACCCCCCAACATCAATTATCTCACAAATGACAAATCAAGAATTATTGAAAATTGCACCATTAAATTCAGCGTTTTCTCCTCTTCGATTTGCCGTCCCTCAAGGTATACTTTCAACGAGTTTTTTTTCCATCTTTTTTGGTGGGTTTCACATTTACTAACACATGTGTTAAAGTGTTGCGTTTAGGGTTTAGGGTTTGGGGTTTGGGGGTTAGGGTTGGGGGTTTCGGGTTTCGGGACCCCAAACCATAAACCCTAAACGCTTTACAAAACTCTAAACCCTGAGGGTGTGTTTAGTTGTAGAAAAGTGGGGCAATTTTCCAGAAAATTTTTCTAAGAAGATTGGAAAATTAGAAAACATGTTCAAATTGATATTTTATAGAAAACTTTTCCAAGAAAATGGAAAACCCATTTTCCAAAGTTATAACTATAAGTTGGAAAACATGATTTATCACTTTTCCTTTATAACTCTTCCCCCACTTTTTTAAAATTTTCCAAGCTCTCCTAATTTTAAACTCAATTTTCCAAGATGGAAAATGTTAACACATTTGAACATATTTTCCATTTTTTCATTACTTTTCTAGGAAACAAAACATTTTCCATTTTCTAGAAAATTAAATATGGAAAATTTTGGAAAATTTTCCACAACTAAACACACCCTAAATCGTACTAACCCTAAAATCTAAACCCTGCTAAACCCTAACCCTAACCCTAAACCTTGCTAAACCCTAACCCTAAATCTTAAACCCTAGCCCTAAGCCCTAACCCTAACCAGAAATTAAATGTACAATCAATCACTAACACATGTGTTACTAATTTGTAAAACCCATCAAAAAATGGGAAAAAAAAAGTTGTCAAAAGTATGCCTTGAAGGACGGCAAATCGGAGAGGAGAAAACGTTGAATTTTATGGTGCAATTTTCATGATTTTTCGACTTACCGTTTGTGAGATATTTGAGTTTCAAAAATGTGGGGGAAATAGGTATTTGATGAAAATGAGTGGTTGAGATTGATTCCCCTATTCTTACTCAAAATTGATGTACTCATTTGAACTTTACTCTCTCTCTCTATCTCTATATATATATACAATATTTTATTTTATATATAATAACATAATGTACATATCAACGGGTGAACCTTATACCATATGCTATTATATTTGAATTT